>CM037874.1:23159582-23759582 GCA_021292105.1 Anadara kagoshimensis
CACACATAATGAACAAACACATAATTATAGCCACCACTTTATTTTTAGAAATTGTTTTAATTTTGGTTTAAACATTTAAACTTTAGTTTAGCCTCTTCCATTTTAATTTAACACCTTCAGGTTTTGCTGAAATGTTAAAAATAACAAAGAACCACCTGTTGCTAAAACACGCAACTTCAATAACTCTGTCTATAAATTGAAACAGTCGCCATTTTGTTTTTGAATTATGTCAAATTAAGCATGTTGCCAAATTTAACTAAAATTTAAAACCCTTAGTACAGTTTTTGCATTGGCACATCATAACTTTAAATAGCCATTTTGTTTTAGGAATTACGGGTTTAAAAACTCAAAATTGAGCTTGGTATTTGCCATTTTTGAATTTGGCATTCTCGAATTATGTTAATTTAATAATGTTACCAACTTTTACTAAAATTTGTCAACCCAAGTAACATTTTTTGTATTGGTACATCAATAATTTTATCCGCCATTTTGTTTTTGAAATTATAGGTTCAAAAACTCAAAATTGAGCTTTGTTTCCGCCATATTTGAATTCAGCATCTTCGAATGATGTTAGGAAAGCATGTTACCGACTTTTACTAAAAAATGCCGCTTCAAGTCACATTTTCTCAATTTGTTCCTAGTCTAACCCGGAATCTTGGATGGGGTCGGTCCATTTTCCGTCTAATTTGACCGAAAATGTTTCCCAGAGGGCATGCGACGTTGATTCAACGTTGAAAATGGGGTTTTTGGTCGCAACGTTGACAACACAAATACAACGTTGATTCAACGTAATTTTGTCAACGTTGAATCTACGTTGGAACATGACGTTGAAAAAAGATTGATTTTTTATGTCATTTCGACTGATGTTTATTCAACGTATAATCAACGTCAGTAATTAAAATTTGATTTGAATCTTCAAAAAATTGATCAGGATTAGTTAATCGTATAACTTATTACGTCGTCTGTTGTGGAACAATAGTTAATGGAAGGGTTGTTTGCCTGATTGTTTTCCTGTTGCGTTGTTGCCCAATTTAAGTTAATAAGTGCTGGAAATTGCAAACACAGGGCACTTTTAATGATCTCAGGCTGAATTCTATAGGACATAATACTAATATGAAGGAATATTATAAAAGGTAGAATGAAAAGTCATGTTTTTAGGCACAGTTCATCTAGGAGTGAAATTTGCCTATTTTACCAATTTCTGTTCTTGGAATCTCCAGATATATTACATAGAAATTAGACGTTTAAATAATAATAATAATAATAATAATAATTAAATAATAATAAATAATAATAATAATAATCTCTTATTCAAATATAGTTAACGTTATGACAACACACAAACTGTAAATGTCATACTAAGTAATTGAAGTATACACATTGGGTGCTCCTGATATCTGTAGAAACTACTAATGACAATAGCAAGTTTGCTCTTCAAAATTGGAGGAGAGGAAATTTCATCATTGCAAAATGATGCAGCAGTTTTAGATTGCAATGAATTATCAATCTTAAAAAGGGATTTGTATGCAAAATCAGAGAATATATTGTTCCAGTAGTGAAGGATATTATGCATGGAGAAAACTTTATACAAATTTTTAGCTTGTTCTGAACTTTAAACCAGAAAAAAACTAATCAAGCTGGACTGGTCAGTGTCAGTGATAGTTGTTAGCAGACGACTACTGACTGCATTGATGGACAGTGAGACTGAAGTCAGTGAAGATCAGTAATGGCATAAAGATCAAGATAACAATGGTAAGATGAATCAATCAATACCAAACCAATGTTTAATACAGTGCATGTGTCAATATTAATACATTTTTATTCACCTTTAGTATACAGTTTCCTCATCAGTTATGTCTAGCTGGATTTTGATGAGTTTAGTCATTGAAGAAGTCTTTTTAGGTTTTGATGGACACAGACTTGGATTTTTATTGGCTATAGGAAAGATGTTATTTGGTTTTATGGCAATATATTATGTAGCTAGCCAATGGGGGTGTGCTCGTCCGTAGCACCAAGCTTCACTTCCCTTTATTTCAAAATTTTTAATTTGCTTCTGGAGTATTTCAGTACAAAAGGTCGAGTTATATAATGGTGTTTACGTTCCATTAAAGAATATTCCACTTATATCGAGACGTTGCCAGCTATAGTCAAAGATTCAAAAATTTTACCTATGTGTTGCACTGATGCCAGTGCATTATACCTCGGGGTTTTTTATCGTGCCATGCCATCTGGACATGGGAACGGGTTGACACTAACACTAGCCTGAGTAGTAAAAATTGGTCAGGGCTAGTGAATATTCCTTTACCAGTAATCTTATGTGCTAGCGGTTTATCTCAAAACAATTAGACCATACTTGATATATTGCTTTTTAGACTTTATGAATATATAATTTAAGCTTCTCCAGTTTGCAGGATTTTGTTCCATTTTATCATTGTTATTTTGTCCCGTGGAGGGGGGGGGGGCAGGACATACCCGAACTGAACCTACGTAAGAAGCACTCTACCAACTGAGCTACTACAGTGTTTTTTAGAAGCAAAGATGATAGGTAGGTATATAGGCATATGGTCATGTAAATACATGTAATATATATTTTTTGACAGTTGTAAAATTTCTTTACAATTCAAATTTTATTTTTTTTTATTTGCAGATTGAACAACCACATTCAACAACTTCGTAATTGGATTGGAGTGGATGATGGTATTGTGTATCAAAAGTGATGTTTATGAACAGACTAAAAACAATATTCTAAATAAGTTTTCAGTGAATCATTATTTTGCGTGTTCAACAATATTAATTATCTGACTATAACCATCAAAATAGTAACTTTTTTACATATGTTAAATGTGTATTACAGTTTCACAGTGTAGGCACTCACAAGAATATGTAAAATAAATTTTATGATTTATCATGAAGTGTATAATTTATATTTATCTAAAAAGTTTAAAAATAAAGTTGCCTTTGTTTGATAATGAGACACGAGGCAAGAAAATACTTAACAATGCACTAGTTATTTCATTGGTTGGATGCCCTGATTTCACAATCATTCCTTAGCTAAGATTTTCCATAACTTAAAACTTTAACAATTTTAAATCTTTTTAATTTTGTTATTTTTAAAATATTCAGAAATTTAAGACACTTCTACATTAAAACATTTGAATTAAGTTTTGACAAAAATATCCCCCCAAAAATAACAAAAAGATAAGCAAAATCTTTGCTAAACAATAATCGTGAAATAGGGTCAGGGTTAATGGAAAATGTAGCAAGAAGTCTTAACTACCTAAGGTAGTTCCATACTTTACAAATCGCCTGAAAACACATATTGAAGTTTTGATATGTTGTACATGGGCATAAACTTTTAACATGCCAAAATTTCAGTGCAGGTATTCGACTTGCTTAGGAAGTTCTGAAGCGCCACCTGGGGGGCCATTTTCACGACATAATTGATCTAAATATAACTACTGTTATCAACAAATAAGCTTTAATAATTTTTTGCCATGCTTAGAAACCAAAAGTCTCTTGCATCTAAGTTAACCATTATGTCATGAAGATTATTTGGACCACTGGAATTTTACTTCCGGTCATGTGGTAATTTTCTACAGCGCCACCTATCAAGAGAGAATATTAAATTTCCGGAAAACTAAAAGTAACACCCTTTCGTTAATTTGCAAATTTCTAAAAAACTTAGTCGAATATGACCCCTGATTTTCGCATATATTCCACATTAATATATCAGTTTGGTTTTCGGAAACAAAAAATAGGGGGTCGTCAAGCTATTTTTTTCATAAAATTGCATCAAAATCCTGAAACAAGAAAAAAAGCCTCACTCCTTACGTAAGAAGTTACCAATAATGTCCTAGGATACTATTATGAACTCAATGTTTTTCGTTTGGTATTCACAAATAAACAAAAACACTGATTGTGAGCTATTTGGCTGTGCAAAAACAAAACCAATTTAAATTTTATGTGGTCTGTCACCCAAAGAAACCCATAACAACCGTTACGCAACACAGATCAGTTAAAGTGGAAAGGGGATTCGTATACATTGATGAAGCGTTCTTGATTCTAGGCCGCTGAATGAAACGCAAATACAAGAGCATAGTCAAACTGCTAAAATTTGACAACGAGAAAAATTATCACTATTACGTTTATTGAAGAATCGTCAGTTTGTGTCCTACTATTTCTATTTAAAATCAGCGAAAAAAAACAAACATAAAGCGGCATTTAAAAAACCCTCTTCAAAATTTAAACAATTTTCTCAAATTTTTCAATTTTTTAGAATAGTTCTCTCAACGTACAGTGTAGATCTACCTAATTTCCGTTATCTACAATATACATTTTCTTCTTAAAAATAGTGCACATAATTGATATTGTGAATTCTAATCTTTTGTGAATGTGAAAATTGTTAAAGTTTTAAGTTATGGAAAATCTTAGCTAAGGAATGATTGTGAAATCAGGGCATCCAACCAATGAAATAACTAGTGCATTGTTAAGTATTTTCTTGCCTCGTGTCTCATTATCAAACAAAGGCAACTTTATTTTTAAACTTTTTAGATAAATATAAATTATACACTTCATGATAAATCATAAAATTTATTTTACATTTCTTGTGAGTGCCTACACTGTGAAACTGTAATACACATTTAACATATGTAAAAAAGTTACTATTTTGATGGTTATAGTCAGATAATTAATATTGTTGAACACGCAAAATAATGATTCACTGAAAACTTATTTAGAATATTGTTTTTAGTCTGTTCATAAACATCACTTTTGATACACAATACCATCATCCACTCCAATCCAATTACGAAGTTGTTGAATGTGGTTGTTCAATCTGCAAATAAAAAAAAATAAAATTTGAATTGTAAAGAAATTTTACAACTGTCAAAAAATATATATTACATGTATTTACATGACCATATGCCTATATACCTACCTATCATCTTTGCTTCTAAAAAACACTGTTCAAGTATCTTTACGATGGCCGATATGAGCCAGTATAAATAGTTAAAGTAAAACACAATGTATAGTGGTACTATGTAACAAGTGGTAAAACAGTGGCTCATCCAACGCTCATTGAAACACCCGTCATTTATTGTTTGTTTCAGAAATGTATGAAAAAACTCGTTACCTGCTAGTACGTTAATTATTCTTTAAATAAGATTTGAGCAAAAGTGGTATGTAAAGTTAACCTATAATGGCCATTTGTAGGTTTTTGTTTTACTATTTCATCAGGATTTCTGGCGGAAATGTTAGCTACAAGGCATGATTTACGACACAAGGACTGTTCATACGAATTTTGGTTTTAATCAAGAGGAGAAAAACATATGTAAGGATGAATACTTTACTAAGACATACGCTCAACCAGTCTGGTTATACCAGTTACCTAATAAATTACAGACGTATAACAAAAGTTGTAATATTAAATTCATGTTTGTGATGGTAATGAAGAAATAACAAAATTGTATGGTAAATCATGTATGAAGGTAATAAACAGAAAACATGGTGCAATGAGTGAATGAACTCAGCTTAATTATCCCGTGTATTCGTAGTTTTAAACTGTAGAAAGAAATCCCGAAATCGGGACGAATTTTAAGGTGCTAGCTCACCGAGTAAGTACGCCACAGGAAAGTGTACCATTATCCCAGTCACATTATACTGACACCGGGTAAACCAGTAAAGGCCAAGACAAAAAAATCACTTTCCCACATGTGGTCTGAGCGGGACTCGACTGAACGCACAGAGGCGAGAGGCCCTGAACTTATAGACTGATATTTTATCTATTGAGCCACTGCGGCCTCAGAGAGTCGAATAAGAGTACCTGGTAAAACCTATAAATGTCATGGAATGATTTAGATATTTTTCATGAAATATAGCATTTATTCTTACACATTTATACACGTATTTATTAGTACTTTACTTCTTTAAAATTCAAAATTTGCCTTTGAGAAAAGCGTTGACAAACATTGCAAAAATTTATTTCAATAATAAATATTCTTTTACATACGTTTGTATAAGCCACTGACGTGACAAAAAAGAATCTTAATATTATGTTATTCACCATAAAAATACCTTTTTGAAATGTATAGTTTATGCCAGATGGGAGATATTTATTAAAATCAAGTTCTATATCCAGAAAATGTCAAATCTTGTTTGTGCCCATGCCCTGTTTACTTCTTCTGTATCCAAAAATAGTTGACAATTTGCACCGTCTTGATTATAAGTAAAATTTATCAACACCTCATATTAATGTGCGAGAATAGTCTTTCTTTATTTTGAATGTCTACCAAATTTTAATGTGATATAATTGAGTAACGTGTTGGTATTTTACACCCTGCTTACATTGAACGATCAGTTTAGGTATTGCGGATGAGTGAAGAAAAAAATTGAAAATATAGACATTTGTCCGGACTATGTTTATATTGCACTCTTTACTATGATCTACAAACCCTTAGAAGTGATCGGTAAGACAGTGCTTTTGAGACCACCTAATCACCTACACCCAAGTACTAAATGCTACCTAATTGGTTGATCAACTCATACATGTTTTTATTTGTAAAATGTTGACGAAATTATCCATTTAAACCATATAAATGCACCATTGGAAAGATGGGTAAATATACGATACAGATAGTTTGCTTTAAGTAATCCAAGTCGCGTTCTATTTATAACCTGAGTCTATTATGTAGTAAACCCACAATTACCTGTTTGTTTAGGTTTATTATATAAGTTGCTTTTCATTTGACTTATGTTGATTTCATTTATCTTTTTACATCAAGTTCTTTATGGATACGGTCCATGAAGCATATTCTTAAAAAGCAACTGAAATAACGCGCAAGACCGCGAGATAATATTAGTAATGTGTTTTAATCTTGTAATGTTATACCAGAAGTTTGGTACGGAAGTATCATTTTCTCGATTTTTTAAAAAGGAAAAGGACTATGGTAACCCGCTAGGATACAGCAGTATTACGTTAATACCTGAAGAAGCAAGAAATTCAGTAGCATCACCAATGCAAGAGTACTAAGACATATTGAAAACAATGAAATTCTTTACGAGCAACAATACGGATTCCGTATACAACGATCGTGGATAGACCATATTAATGATATAATAATAATAATATAATGATGCCACATTTGTCTGCTTCGTAGATTTAAAAAGGCATTCGACTCCGTCAACCACGATCTCTTATTGAATAAAAGCTTTTTTGCAAGGGTGTTAAGGGAATATAAAATTGATGCTAAGCAATCTTCAATGTGCGCTACCATTAACAGCAATTTAACAAATTAAGTTTCTGTCTAGTATGGTGTTAGAAAGGGTGATAATCTAATACCTACGCTGTTCGTTCTTATTGAAGGAGCTTATACCTGAAATCAATTCCGTGAAATCCGGAGTGTCTGTTGGAAAGCGTCTTCCTATGAACGAACAATTTGTATTTATTTCCGATACAATAGCTGGATAACTTAAATCCAAACTCGACGCATTACATGACTGGGCTGAATACTGGCGATACCGATAAGCACTAATAAAAAGTAAAAAGAAATGCACGCACAGAAGGCATCCGCACACCTATCGGAGGCAGAATTATAAAATTTCGTTGGTAATGACTCGTTAGACTTTATCGAAAATACCGTTTCCTTGGATATTTGATTTTGTAAAATGCCGACTATAGCGATGGAGTAAATGAACGATACAAATAAAAAACAAAAATTCCAATCCATGTCTAAATCACAATCCAGAGGCAAAGTAAAAACTTTGGATCTGATAAGTCAGGTTAGACACATAACAGTAGAAATCTAGGTTATCTGATATCACAACATTTCACTCTAGACTCTCTGATATCACAACATTTTACTCTTGACTCTGATATCACAACATTCCACTCTAGACTGATATCACAACATTTCCCTTTAGACTCTGATATCCAAACATTTCACTCTAGACTCTGATATCACAACATTCCACTCTAGACTCTGATATCACAATATTTCCCTTTAGACTCTGATATCCAAACATTTCACTCTAGACTCTGATATCACAACATTCCACTCTAGACTGATATCATAGCATTTCCCTCTAGACTCTGATATCCCAACACATTTCACTCTAGACTTTTGTTGGCACAGGATTTTAATTCGGTTGCATTCTGTCTTCAAGAAACGCTTATTAAGGAATCCGACAATGAAGTAAAATTTCGTCATTACATACCATATCACCTTTATTCTCCTAATGCAGACAGAGCTTCAGGAGGTTCTTCTATTTTTATTCGAAATGGGATAATCTATAGTCCCTTATCTCTTAATACTAATCTCCAAGCCATTGCGTTCGCGTAACGCTACAAAAAACTATAACATTATGCTGAATATATATTCCTCCATCATCAGCATTATCTCTCACCGACATACAGAATTTAGTTGAACAGCTACCTAAACCACTTCTTTTAGTTGGTGATTTTAATGAACACAACCCTCTTTGGGGAAGTCCGCGCCTTGATAATAAAGGCAGAATAATAGAAAACTTGATGTCTAACAATGATCTATATATATTAAATGACGGGTCTAAAACATTTCTATCTGATGCGACTGGAACTTATTCAGCTTTAGACCTGTCGCTATTAGATCCAAATTTTTTAAATGATTTTTCATGAAAAGTCCATGATGATCGTTGTGGAAGCGATCGTTTTCCAATTATATTGGAATATACATCCGGATCAAATGATCTTTCTATTCCTAGATGGAACTTTGCAAAAGCTGATTGGAATCAGTTTCGAAATCTCTGCGCGGAAAAGATTTCTATCGAGAGATTTGAAAATGAAACTGATAAAATTCAGAGTTTTACCGATGTTCTTATTGAAATTGCTAATAACTGCATTCCTAAAACCTTTGCAAATCCTCGTATTCGTAAACCATGGTACAACGAAGAATACAAACAAGCTAGGAAAAGTCGAAAACAAGTCGAAAGACAATTTAATAAGTCTCCTACACAAAACAATTTGCAGTTAGTCCGTTCATTTCGAGCAAAGGCTCGAAGAACAGCTAAAAAGTGTAGGAGAGATTCTTGGAGAAAATATGTCTCTAAGATCAATTCTCGCACTCCATTAAATAAAGTTTGGAATATGGTGCGCAAAAGAAAAGGCAAAGGTTCTTTAGATTCTGTTAAACATCTTAAAATAAATGATACAATTTTAACATCTGAAAAAGATACTTCAAACAAAATAGCTGAGACGATATCTAAAAATTCGTCATGCCACTCCAAAATGCTCTTTCGAAGGCACATGATACGGCAGTTGGTCCTGATGATGTGCACTATCAACTCCTTAAACATTTACCTTCTTCTTGTCTTTCTACTCTGTTAGATATATTTAATGATATTTGGCAGAGTGATAATTTTCCATCATTTTGGCAAAAAGCTGTCATTATTCCTATTCCAAAGCCAGTAAAAGGATCACTCTGATCCATCTAACTATAGGCCTATTGCCTTAACTAGCTGCGTTTGTAAAACCATGGAAAGGATGATCAATAATAGACTCGTTTATTATCTTGAGTCTAACAATCTCCTCTCGAATATTCAGTGTGGTTTTAGGCGTAACAGAAGTACTGTGGATCACTTATTTCGCATTGAATCATTTATTAAAAATGCCTTTATAAATAAACAACATGCGGTCTCTATATTCTTTGACCTAGAAAAGGCATATGATACCACTTGGAAATATGGTATTCTTAAAGATCTTTATGATATGGGTCTTAGGGGTCATACTCCTAATTTTATTAAAAACTTTCTCGAAAATCGAGAATTCAAAGTTCGGTTGGGGTCAACCTTCTCTGATGTCTTCGATCAAGAGATGGGTGTCCCGCAAGGTAGTATTTAATCTGTAACTCTTTTTAGCATTAAAATAAATAGCTTAGCTAAAGTTTTAAACAATAGCATAGATGGATCTCTCTTTGTTGATGACTTTGGCATCTCCTGTAGAGGGACACATATGCATGCTATTGAAAGGCAACTTCAACTTTGCCTCAACAAAATACAAAAATGGTCATTAGAAAACGGGTTTAAGTTTTCAAAAACTAAAATTTCCTGTATCCATTTCTGCAATAAACGAAAAATGCATAATGACCCTGAACTATCAATGACAGTATTATTAAAGTCGTAAAAGAAGCTAAGTTTTTAGGAATCTTATTTGATTCCAAATTATCTTTTATTCCCCATATTAAAAGTCTCAAGGCTAAATGTCTTAAGGCATTGGATATTTTAAAGGTTTTATCCAATACACACTGGGGTGGTGATCAACCAACGTTACTTCATTTATACAGGTCACTTATTAGATCTAAACTGGATTACGGGTCTATTATTTATGGATCTGCCCGTAAATCATATTTAAAAACCTTGATACAATTCATCACCAAGGTCTACGAATATGTTTGAAAGCTTTTAAAACGTCTCCAATTGATAGTTTATACGTGGAAGCTTATGAACCTCCACTGCATTTAAGGTGTACTAAATTAACTCTGCAATATGCCACAAAATTATTTGCAAATCCATCAAATCCGGCATTTCACTGTGTTTTTAATCCTCCTTATCTAGAGCTTCACAATAAAAAGGTTAATGCTAGTGCACCTTTAGGAATACGTTTAAAGCCACATTTAGAGGAATGTAATTTAAGACTAGATCTTATTAAAAAACACAAAGAGGTATGGCGGGTTTGATGTGATTTTGTCCTAAATGGACCGTTTTGGTTTTTGAAAAATAAAAGTCTAAATATTCTTGCACTTAATTTATAAAGCAGCAGTATTTTATTTGGCTTTCAGATTTTGCCTCATACAAAGGTATATATTATTGGTATTTTTCCTAATAAGCTCATCTTTGTGCTCTATTATGCTAAAATATGAAAAATGAGGGGGTTTTCCCGTCTTTGATAATTATTTTCAAAGTGTTCTCCTCGGAAGACCATTTTTTATGTTATTGTTTCTGAAATATTTTTTTTAAAAATGCAATCATTACGAGTTTTCAAAAAATTGGTCCTCTTAGGAGAAAATGGTCAATTTTTGAAAATTAGGGAAAATTAAAACTGATCACTGCACATATAACTGATGTTGCATTTTAACTCGGCTGGCACTTACTGTTGTGGTTAGCTCAGTCGGTAGTGAGGACGCTTTGCAACCTGTACGGCATGGTTTCAAATCCCACCCGGGTACCTTTTAATTTATTCTTCTTCTTGTTTTTTTTTTTTTTATCTTTATAAAATACTATTGTTAGATTTTTCCTTTACAAATATTAGTTTTTAAAAATGAGCATTATCTTCTTTAAAAACACTACTAGCAGATCAAGCCAGGTTACATTTTTATACAATAAATCTACGCATATCACCCGTGAATTTTAGTGAAGCGTGATGTAAGTTAATACTTTATTGTTCAAGTGTTTCTGTTTATTGTATAAAGATGAAAAATGAAGATTATGGATGTTAAGGTTTGTTCAATATCTTCGGCTCTTCAAGGAAAAACAAGTTTACACAAACAAAGCGCTTGTTTTTCATAGACCTGGTCTAATTATAGAACGCGAAATCCTCAGGTGTTTAAAAATACACCGTTACGTCATTCATCCATTCAAGCAGGGGGCAATGTGAAAAGCGCCTATCAAACCCGCCATACCTCTATACAGATGATCCACCTTGGCTTCTTGATAAACCAGAAGTCAATTTGGATTTAACAAACTATAAAAAGTCAGAAACAAGCCAAGACGTTTATCAACAGGAATTTGCTGCTATTAAAGATAAATATAGTCGTTTGATTCCTCCAATTATTAGAGAGGAACTACGACAGTGGCATCCAATTTATACTGATGGATCAAAAACTGCTGGTCGGGTATCAGCGGCCGCAGTTATTGGAGACGAAACAATACAATAAGTATTCGCCTTCCAAATGAAAGCTCTATATTCACAGCTGAGGCTAAAGCAATATTGCTTG
Source organism: Anadara kagoshimensis (assembly GCA_021292105.1). Taxonomy (NCBI): domain Eukaryota; kingdom Metazoa; phylum Mollusca; class Bivalvia; order Arcoida; family Arcidae; genus Anadara; species Anadara kagoshimensis. The sequence continues at coordinate 23,171,546 of CM037874.1, forward strand.
ATTTACAGTTTATTTCAAAATCGCCTCATAACAATTTTATTATATGCCTGACCACCCTCTCAGCAGTGAAATTCTGGAATTGCATACTTCAATTACATATGCAGTTTCAGATTTTAATAAAATAATACATTATTGTTGGTTACCTAGCCATGCTGGTATTAAAGGCAACGCAAAAAAGCCGATTCAGCTGCTAAAGCAGCATTGTCTAAAAATATAACTTCAAGCTTAATTCCACATACTGATTTAAAACCATTGATATACAATTATATCAATGATCAATGGTCAAGTCATTGAATAGCCAAGAACATAATAAATTATTTTCAATTCAGCCTTGTCTAGGATTTACACCTTTGGGAAGGGGGGTTACTTCAACAAAATGTAAAGCTGAAATGAATCTATCATAATTCGATTCATATATAAATAAATTAAGGGTCATTTAAGTAGGAAAATTCAAGTGAAAACCATTTGGTTGAAAAGCGTGAAAGAGGGGTATAATTATGAAATTACCTACACAAGCGTGAAGATTTATAAACAAAAATAAAGTAAGAGTTTATAAAAATAAAGAAGGAAATGTAGGAAATGATAATTTAAGAAATTTTAATATGTTTGTTGCATGTTTTTATGAAAATAGTGCAAAAATACAGGTGTTAGGGAAAATAGTTTACACCTTGTATAACGAATTAATTTAAAAAAATGAAAAGATATTAATATAGTCAACGTCATAGAGCAGTACAAAGGGGGCAGAGTTTGTTAAAGAAATACGAGGTTTTTAAAAACTCGACACTTTACGGTTGAGGTTTTCTATGATTTGTTTTCCTTTTAAAAATGCGTGTACCAGGCGTGATAGTTCATACTCTAAGGCTACCAACGATCCAAGGGAAGATTATAAAAGCTAAGTTTGTATATTACTTGATTATTGTTGACGCATATTCGGCTTTATATAGTTCAATATTGTTGAAACCAAACAACAATCACCTAATTCAAATAGAACAGTATTGTGTGACCGTGCACTTTTAGTGACTTGTTGTATTTTGGATTATTAGTGACCTTAGAATATAAATATCACGCCTAGTACACGCATTTTTAAAAGGAAATAAATCGTAGATAACATCAACCGTAAATTCTCAAGTTCTCAAAAACCTCGTATTTCTTTAACAAACTCTGGCCTCTTTGCACTGCTCTATGATGTTGCCTATCTTAATATCTTTTCATTTTTTAAAATAATTCGTTATACAAGGTGTAAACTATTTTCCCAACACGTGTATTTTGCACTATTTTCATAAAAAACATTCAACAAAGATATTAAAATTTCTTAAATTATCAATTCCTACATTTCTTTCTTTATTTTTATTTATAAATATTCACGCCTGTGTAGGTAATTATACCCCTCTTTCACGCTTTTCACTTGAATTTTCCTACTAAGATGACCCTTTAATGGTCAGTCGATTTTAATTCATTTCCGTTTTATTTTTAATATTACTAGTATGTCGCAATTAAATATTTCTAGTCAATAAAGAGTGACATAAGAACTAGAGTAATGCTGTAGAAGTATAGAAAACTTATGCTCTTTTAAACGGCGGATAAACTTATGTTATCATTAAAATACAAAATATAGGAAATGCTATTGACAACTTTCATTGGCCAAAAAAGCCAAATTACAATAGACTGACATTGTTAATGTTTAATGTTGAATAATAACGCCTTTCATGAAAACAATCACATAAAAGAATTTCCTGTTGCAAATTACATTGAGGTTTGGTCCTATTTTTTAATAGATTGACTGGACTAAATAGTTTCAGAACGAGAGCTAGTTATTAAATATATCATACCTAGTTAAATCAGCAGCATCTTTATATAGACTCTTAACATGTATTGGGATCCTCTTTGATTTTAGGTCCTTGTAATTTTACCACTGCATAAGCTAAATTGCTTAGTTGCTGTTGATTTAGCATCCCATTTTCAATGCAAACTAAAAACTCGTCGAATAATCGACGATTGTTATTGACTTTTTAACAGTTGTTTCCGACCGACTGGAACACCCCTGGCCTAAATATAGTGCCCTTTCAGAAAATTGCCCGCAATTAACTAGATGGTCTACGATTTTGCGTTTACTTTTCCTTGTTGATATTTTCATCACATTGTTGAAGCCTTCATTTGACTCGTTATAAGCGTTGCAGCTGCAAACATATTTGGGTAGCATTCTCTACAACGTAGAGGATAAATATATAAAGTATGGGTATTTCATATGTATTATGTCACCCCATATCTTATTGTTCCTTTGATAAATGATTTCGAATATTTAAACAATCACACATGGAACATTCAAGTTTATCCTATTTTTAAGCGGTTAAACTACAATAAATTATTGGATTATTACTCCTTATTTAAAAAATCTTGACTAAAATAGTTTTTAATTTATAAAAATTTACTGTTCCGTTTCAAAGCATTTTTGATAAGGAGCTCGTTAGGGTTGGTAATTCATATAATATTTGTTATAAAAGCAGAAAATAATCTGCCTTGTAAGAATCGAACTCCTAGCCACAAAAACTATGGTGCGGAAATCTTTGTAAAACATTTTAAAATGCATGTCAGTAAGATTACTAGCTTAAATGCTTTTTGATTGGATGTTGCAAGACCACATGATAATCACATTATCAAAATGGCAGCTTGAGGAGTGGAAAATTTCATCCCGGTAGAAACATTGCATCAAAAGACGTTAAGTGATTGAAAATGGACATTAACAAGGTAAGCACGATCAAAACTTCCAAAATAGTCACATACCTTTCCACAGCAGTCAAGATAGTAATTAAGGTATTTTTCTTTATTAACTATTTTTTAACAACTATTCATTTAAAATTATTTTTATAATCAAAAACAAACATACTAATCAATGTCCGAATCACAATTTAGTAGCAAAGCAAGAATATTGGAAGTGACAAGTTAAGTTAGACACGTGAACTTCTACCAGGGAAGTGAGGCCGGGTGCTCCGGGAGGGTAAGCACCTCCTGTTTAGCTAGTTACACCGCCACATGTGTAATCAAAATTGCGTGAAAGAAACATGGAACTATGAGACGTCAAATATATCTAGGGCAATCCTGAACACAGAGACATCAAACTTATCAACAATACTGTGATGGCGGCAACAAATTTTTGAGGGCCTTGATAAGCCTAGGCTTGCAATATTTCTGAGTCAACAATTTATTTGCAAGCAGCCTACCTCGTCGCACAAAGTCTACGTAGTGGGAACACGCTCTGCCATAGCGTATTAATTGGGAAACAAATACACCATAAGCAGGTACATTGCTGCATAAAAAAGGAAAGTTGACAATAGAAAAATTGAAGTCATCACGTTTGTCATAGAGTTTCAAATGTAGCATTTCGTGTGCGTCATAATTCAGGTATAAGTCTAAATATGAAGCAGAACTTTTATTTCAAGCTCACTAGGATAAATGACATTTACATAGTCTACAAATTAAAATTCTGCTTTATAAAAATAGAGAAACAAATCAGCAAGCAATGGGGCACAGTTTGTACCCCAGGATATTGGTATGTATCGTCAGTGAGACACTGTGTATAACCGCTACCGGAAATTGGTACCTGTCGAAACCAAATTGCTACCATTTGAAGCGAGCGGTGTTGTCAGTCAAGGTAAGAAAATCCAATATTGCTAGATTTTGAGGAGGTGTGCTATGACGAACTATTTGCGATTTTATTGCTATGACATAGCACTATACATACACACACACAACTTCTTAATTTGTTTGCTTCTAAATACTTGAAAAACGTTTGAAATCAGGACCTGGTACTTCCATTTATTGACGTCTGTCGACTTCAGCATGTGCGTATGTCGCACGGGTCCAATATTTCGCTAATGTTTTGTTGTGAAAAGGTCACAAAGTAATAAAATATGCGCCCGAAGTCACCAGTTTCAGTAATTTAGTCTTGGTAAGAGAAATATTTGATAAATTCAAAATGCTCCGGTTCACGGCGACTTATTAGTGTAGTACACGGCGTATAGCAAATAATAAATTTTTACTTTACGGCAACTTGTGGTTTTCAGTCTGATAGTATTGTTGATTATCTCTTACAAAGATCTCTTGAATTGCACCTCACTCTAATTCTACATGGATTTTATGACGTTTTGTTACATGCAAAATATTATTCATATATATGTAAACAGGTCTATACCATGATTCTTACCAGATATATTATATGTCATATTGAAAGGACACTTTATTTATAACTATTTAATTATGTTATTTTCAGAAATGAAACACAACAACTTATAGAAAATCACTATGTAAAAGAAATGGAAATCACAAATGACTTTTTTGCCTTAGAGAGCAGTAAAGTTACCACATACTACTTCTATTTTAGAGACCATATGTTCGATTTAAAAGACCGGTCAAAAGGAAAAGCTCGACGGAAGTTGGCAACAATAGTGAATCCTGATGAGGCTGCTAGAGGTGTTGCTCTTTTTTGACAATACCACAAGCTGGACGAAAGCAAAATTTTGCCACATAAAAGACTTGGACTTCAGTTGTAGTGTGTAGAACAAACAAAAGTTGGACTATAGCTTAGCACATTACTTTATGTTAATGATTGTAAATAAAATTATGTAGAAAAATTACCACCTTACACAAGATCTTTTATTCTTCAATCGTTGCGAAAGCTGAACTAACTTTTGATACCCCGCCACAACTACTGTAGATCCGGTTATTTTACCAAATACTTTATTTTCGCGAATCCAGTGTTCAGAGTTATTCCGCAAATCGAAATGTTCGTGATTGGTGGCATATTATCATTTAAATGCGTTAAGCTCAGCAGGCCCGTAGGAAAAGGGGGCAGGGGGTAACCCCCCCCCCCACACACACACACACACGCTTTTTTGAAAATTTTTTAATTTTACATAGAAAATTGGATCGAAAGTACACTTTGGCCCCCCACTTTTGGGGTTGGCCCTCTAACTTTGAAATTGCTTGCTACGGCCCTGAGCTGTAGGTTTTCGCGATAATGCTGAATTCTCGAATGAACCCTCTCGCGAATCATTGAGAAATTTACGTGCTCGATAAAACCGGATCTACAGCAAGTGGCAGGGCTTGAGATAGTGTACGTCCGTCTGGTTTAAAATGGGTATTGGCTGTTCCTATTCCAAACGCCCAGCATAAGATGTGAAAGTCACGGGTCTTTCGGATGAACCTTAAAAAAACTCCGTGTCATAGTAGGGGTGACATGACAAAGAATACTCACTGCAAATGCCATAAGCGCAATGCACAGGTAAAAATTTCTGTACCTTCATCTACAACTTGTGATGTCTCGATATGAGTGAAATAAACTTGACTGGGACGTAAAACCCCAAACAATCAGTCAATCACAATCAATCAATCAATCAATCAATCAGTCAATTATAAAGTATCTTATTGCGGCCATCTCGTCTATCGTGTTGAGCCTTTCCTTTAGTTCACGAAAAATGGTGTCTTTTATCCTGTGTCGAGTAATATTATTATTTGACGTATTTAGTGTGTTCGTTTTGTCTTTGTGCACTATGGGTACTTCGCTTGACTTTCCGCATTAAAGAATTATGGAAACTGGTTGGCTTAAAGACAAGATAATGGTTCCAGTGGGTGTTGTATATATATATTATATCTGCGGGACAATGCTTCATTTAACTAGCATTCTGAAGCTGACTTTTGCTAGGCTAGTATAAGTAGATTATACACTCACTTGCACAAGACTCAGTTACCTCTTGAAAAGTTTAATAACACTACACACTACAACATAATTAACTTGGTTTAAATGCCATTTTATTTAACGGGTCTTATCTTAATTGATAATACAGTAATTTTATTCACTTTCTGTTGTTTTTGGTTGTCTGTGGTGTTTCAAAAACTCCAATAAACCCTTCTGAAAAATTAACATTCTTCACCAGAATTACCAATTCGCCGGAAACTTTTCCAGCAACACGCCGTGATGCAAATTTTGTTTACCCCACAAGTCGCCGTGAACCGGAGCATATTGAATTTATCAAATATTTCTCTTACCAAGACTAAATTACTGAAACTGGTGACTTCGGGCGCATATTTTATTACTTTGTGTCCTTTTCACAACAATACATTAGCGAAATATTTGACCTGTGCGACATACGCACATGCTGAAGTCGGCAGACGTCAATAAATGGAAGTACCAGGTCCTGATTTCAGACGTTTTTCAAGCATTTAGAAGCAAACAAATTAAGAAGTTGTGTGTATGTATAGTGCTATGTCATAGCAATAAAATCGCAAATAGTTCGTCATGGCACACTTCCTCAAAATCTGGCAATATTGGATTTTCTTACCTTGACTGATAACACCGCTCGCTTCAAATGGTAGCAATTTGGTTTCGACAGGTACCAATTTCCGGTAGCGGTTATACACAGTGTGAGAGGGCTTTCTAAAGTAAAAGGTATTCCATCACATTCAAGAATCGTCCGTTTTCTTGATTTTCCAACTTTGGTAGTTTTTAGTGAATGATCGAATACCTAAGAGAATAAAAACAGTTCAGGCTCAGATGAGCTATTGCAATCTATCAGCGTCCGTCGTGTGTAAACTTTACATTTTAATCTTCTCCTCCGAAACTACTGGGGGCAAATTTGATGAAACTTGGCGATTATCATGCCTGGGTAACAGCCTTTAAAAATTGTGTTTAGGGTTTGGCCACGTCCAACAAGATAAAAAAGACAAAAAAATCTTCTCTGAAACCAAAAGGTGCAGGCAAATTTTGATTGGTTATTTAGATTCAGCATACCTGGGAACATTAAAATTGTTTTTTTTTTCATGAAAATTGAGCGAAAAATAGGTTACACGTTTTTTGCGTAAAATTATGTAATTTTGAAAAGGAGACATTTATTGTTATAACTCAATAACGGCTAAAAATAATTGTATGGAGTTTTCACTGTTGATCTTGTCTTGCTATTTTCTTCCAAAAGATGTCAAAGGTCAAGGGCATGTTCCTGTTTTTTACCTTTGATAAAAAATGCTATTTTTTAAACATTTTAGATGCTAATGGCATGGGATTTTCAGTTAATTGTAGGTATTGACATGACGGTCATTTTGATACATTGATCAAGGTCATGAGTTCAAAGGTCAAGGTCAAGGATGCACAACTATTACCGTTACAGTTGATTATCTGCAAAACTATTAACTTTTTGTATAGGCATACATATTAGAATATTGAAGGTAATGACACAATGATAATTTTGATATATAGATAAAGGTCATGGGTTTAAAGGTCAAGGTCACAGATGCGAAAGAATACCGAAATAGTTAACTATTTAGAAAAGTATTAACTTTTTGTATAGACATGTATACTAGAATATTGTAGGAATTGATTTAACGATCACTTTGATATATAGATTTAGGACATAGATTCAAAAGTCAAGGTCACAAATGTGGAAGAATGCCAAAATGGGTAATCATCTCAAAAACTATAAAAAAAACTTTGTATAAACATGTATATCAGAATATTGTAGGAGTTGATTTAACAATCATTTTGATATATAGATTAAGGTCATGGGTTTAAAGGTCAAGGTTACAGATGGGAAAAGATACTGAAATGGTTAATTATCTCGAAAACTATTAACGTTTTGTATAGGCATGTATATTCGAAAATTGTAGGTAATGGCCTAGATGAAGGTCATAATTTTATACTATTGTTTTTACTTTTTTAGCTGCTATAAATAATGTATTGTAGCTAGACTATATATATATTATATGTAGCATTCTCGGGACAAGGTATGATTAATTTGCAAAAATCTTTACATTTAATTCTGCCTTACTGCTGAAAATAAGGAGTTGTTAAATGTTATTGACCATTGAACCTCTGCATGAGATATGTACTTAGCCTCAGGTGAGCGTTAAGGCCCATGGGCTTGTTAAATTTTTATCAAATAATATCTTTAAATGTGATTAACTTCTGGCTTAGCATTATTAATATATTAAATGAAAAAAGAAAGTATTTTGTTAATTAGATAAACTTTACAATTACAACTGTAACAATTAGATTTCATGAATAACTGGCTTTTCGTACCGAGTCATGATCATTTTTTGAGGTTTTCAATCTGAAAAGTACACAACAGAATGCCCTGATATTACAAATCTATATATGCAAAACATATTGCATTTTTAACGAATTACTGTTATGAAAAGTAAAAAAAGGTTAAGGGAACGAACATTTCTTTATATACAAGTATGATCAATATTTATTCTAACAATTTCCATGTCCAGTATATTTAAAAAAATATATAAAATATATTGTCTAGAAAAAAGCGCTCTCTACTGTCTTCAGATAATTTCCTACAACCGCTTTGTCAATGTTTATGGAAACCGTTGATGATTTGAACTAGTGATATGAAAGCATCTGTTTTTAGGCGTGTATGTACCTTCACACACGTGTTTTGTGGCTTTGTGGCCTCTGATAAAGCTAGAACGTTTTAAAATGTAATTTCAGCATCAAATCTGCATTCCTCATTTTTCACTCGGCTAAATGATAGAATGTTTTTGCCACCAAAAAATCCTAAATTTATAGTTTTTTTTACTTCGACTGTCATTTTCTCCATTGTATAAAAATGCTCTCGAGTTCCTGGGTGTATTTTTTTATCATATTTTGAATACCCATGTCGGCTGAGTTGCTATTTATTGACTCTTTCAATGAGATTGCGTTTGCTATGATATTAAGCAAAAGAATTTTGGCCAACTCTGTCTAAATTAAAAAAGTTTCCTTAATCTTATGAGACATTTGAACGAGCTTCGGCTGGTCCATTGTCCACAATAAGTTATCTTTCATACATTTTGTTTCTAAAGTATGAGTTGCTGCTAATAAATGAAATTCATTAATGGCACTGTCTGTCCTGTTAATTAATTTTGATATTTCTTCCCTGAATGGTAACATCGCTGTTATCACCAGTTGCCTTTACACTTTCCAAAACCAGATGTGTAGTAGTTATGACTGTATGTCCTACTTTGATCCCAGTCATCGTCAAGCACTTGTATGCGTTTCCAGGCCTTATATTTGATTTGAACAGGTGCAACATCTGCACAAACTATAGATTTTGAAACGATAATGTATGAAGCTTGATATTTTGCAGCAGTGTCCATTTTTAAATTTACATTTTGTTGTTAACCAGTGCAGGTTTATAACAAACTGTTGAACATCTGTCCTTTAAGGAGCATGAAATGATATGTTATCATTCACATTTTTTCCAACATGATGTATTTTCGACTGGTATACACTAGTTCCGTCCTTGTAACTTTGCGTATGATTGTAGCACGTGGATAAACATATCTTAAAATCTTCTGAAGCTAATGACAAAATTACTTTTCTTGCCTTTTTCATTACTGTGTTATTTTCTACACCTCTGTAAAGGACAGCATCAGACAATCTTGGATGGCTTTCAAGTCTTCCTCCAGCACGCCCAAGCTGACCCATTTCTCCAAAAACAGTACTCAAGAACTTCTTCCTCCAGCACGCTCAAGCTGACCCATTTCTCCAAAAACAGTACTCAAGAACTGCAGATAGTTCTTTAAACTAGTCAGCTTTCAAAAGTCTGCCTCTTCCTTTAAATATGGGCCTATTTCTTTTTTTAAATATACGCTTAAACAAGGCATGTTGCTGTTGATTTGTTAAATCATTTCTAACTATTTGACACATTTATGTTGTATGTTAGTAAATCGCAGGGTTTGATAACTCCTTCCAGTTTTGTGTTTGAATTAGTTTTTCTATTTTGAATTGTTGCCAAAATTTCTTTTAAAATATCCCTGTTATTTTTTGTCTCCATAAACGTTCTGCAGTTTTTGACAATACATTGATTGACGTTAATATCTCTAGGATTCATTGTTTGAGTGATACTTTTTACAGTATTTACACTGTTTTGATTTGTTTTCTTTAATATGAGCCGTGACATTAGCAGAAATTTGGGTAAGGTTCGCATGTTCCGAAAGTTTTTCACATTTCATTTGAATTTTCTGGACTTTTTGGTTGATTTCATATTAATCAGAACCATTTTTTCATGAAAATGTTTGAAATGTCTTGTGTTTTTCATTTATTGTAATCATGGTAATAAATTGAATGTTATAACAAAATCAATTGCTGATTTAATTTATAGCTACAGTTTACTGCCTATATGTTTTTATCTCTATATAGAAAACACTTTTTGGTTTTAAATCACCTAAATAGGATTCTAAATAGGGAACTTATTATAGTATTTAGACTTTACCAATCCATTTAATTTAGAAGATGTAACTAGATCATAATTAACAAAACAACCATAACAACTCAATATAAGTGCTTGGTGCCAATTATCTTAAGCTATTATGTTAATATTAACAAATTTAAATAAGAAGATTATAAATACACGAGTAATTAAATTAAATAAGAATAACAAACTTATAATTTTTAAGTGTACATGATTGAATATTTTATATATCTGCTTAACATGAAATAAATCAATATGTTGTTCGGTTTAGATTTTGGATTTTTTTTAAAAAGTCAATTCATTCATCTTTAAAGTTCCAGTGTCCCTCATCTGTGTTGCTTTGTTATGTATGTATGGTTATTTCCAACAACTACTTTTCTCTTGATTATCATCATGATACATCTGCATAAATAAGCTGCATAAACAGTTGACTTTTTATCATTTCAAGTGTTTCTTGCAAGTGTCTAGAGGGATTCTTTGCTTGCATTATAACATGCCATTGTTCCTTGCTGAGGGAAAGCGCACATATCAGTATTGCTTATATTCCACATATTGACCCGTATGTCTGTAGTGGAGCACATCTAAAGCACATATCGCCTCATTTGTGTGCAAGAAATTTCTTCTTTCTTGTGCAATTCAGTTGGCTTGGCTTTGGTGGTTTACTTTTCCATGGATATTGCATTAAAATGTTATCCATCATATCGTGGGGGTAATTCCCATACCAATGAACTACTAAGATCTTTTAAGTCAATTAATCCATGCTTACGCTGAGATAAGTCCAATGTGTTTCTGCAGAAGACAATTCTTTGATCTTGGTATGTTATCCATGTTTATGAACATTAATAAGAAACTGAATATGCAAATATGTGTTTACAATGTGTTCGGCTGCATATGATGTGTGGTATAAAATATAAGCGTTCTCCTCTGACTGATTGTTTAATCTCTCGACTAGTTATTTTTCATATTCCATTATAGGTTAAAGAAATAGATTCTTCTACTAAATGCTTGGATGTTTTCTTTGCTGGCCTCTTCTGCCAAAGAAGTAAAAGAAATTGCTAATAATTGTATTCATCTGGCATAATCTCTGGACTCACAAAATGTGGCTTCATAGTTATTTATTCCAGCACCTTTAAATGAACGGTGGGCTTTTATTGTCTCCAATCCCATAAAAACGGAAAAAATAGTTCGACCAAAAGGCAACACATCTCTTTTTTTGTCCAAAGCATTATATCATACCGACATGACTTGTGGGCAAACTGTTTTGGTGGCAATAAAAAACAAACATGCTAATCCATGTATGAGTCGCAATCCAGAAGCAAAGTAAAAAAATTGGAACTTGCAAGTTAGCTTAGACACACAAATTTCCACCAGGAAAGTGCTCCAGAAGTGTAAGCACCTCCTGTTTAGCTAGCATGATCCGCCACGTCTGAAAAAATGGTTCCTTTCATACAATTTTGATAACACACGTGGCGGGTGTAGCTAGCAAAACATGAGGTGCTCACCCAGCCTCAGTGGAAGTTCGCGTGTCTAACCTGACTAATCATTTTAAAAAACTTTATTTTGCTTATGGATTGTTATTCGGACATAGCTATGTAGGTTACCTAGAAACTAAGCCCATGGACATTTCTCGCGCCCAGAAAGTTGTGGGGCACTGTAGAAACGTGAAAATTACACACACACACACACACACACACACACACACACACACACACACATATATATATATATATATATATATAAATCATACTATATTTTAATATGTATTAGTTTCATAACAATCTATGCAAAAATAATGCAGTTATTGACCATTGTTTATTTCTTCATTACCGTACACGATACGGAGTAATGTAGATAACTCGAACTGATACTGGTGCTAATCCATATAACCAACAAATAATGAACAATTAAAAAGATATTTTAACCGATCGCGTCATAAGCGTTTTTGTGGAATGGTGGATTGATAAAATATAAATTTCTTATAGACTTGCCAATATTGTATATTTAAACATGAATTTTTACATAAATTCATAGTTTAGCAATCCACCTGCACCAGGAAAGTTTCGGCCCTTGTAACAAAACTAATAAAACTATAAATTTATTTACAATATGATGACACCTCAACTAAGTATGGACCATTTGAAAAATACCTGTTTAGACTGTTAAAATAATTTTAAAAACGTTTAAACTCTTAACAACACCAAATAACGCTAAAAATATTTTAATTGAAAATATATATATACCAAGAATGAACACAGTAATAAGTATTTTTGAATATAATATTATTTAAAGCGCATTCCTTGCAGTTGAGGCATCATTTCAGTTTCTCGTGGGCCTAATCAGTTAAAGTGAGGAACTAACTAAAAGAAAAATACAAGAAACAGTACACTTAGAAAATAAACTTGTTGCGAAACTTAAAACTTTGTCCTCCAATGGACAACCTTTCAATAGCTTTTAACATCTCACAATTTACACATAATACAGACAAATGCTGCAAAAACTTATTTGTATCCAGATGGACAACAGCTAAAATACATGTAAATGTTTAAAATATCTATCCCACCCCTGCCAATCAGTCAGTAATTTTTACCATTTTCCTTGGGATTTTATATGTTTTGCTACTTTTTATTCTTTTTATCTGGCCTGTTTTTTTTTGTTGCTATTTTTGAAGTTAAGGGAACTTTTAACATGCCGTCAAATGATTCGATTGCATTGGATTGTCTGAATTTTAATAATTTCTGCCCCTGTTCATCAGATAAATTTACCCATAAATCATGGCTGATTTTTAAATAGGCTGCATTTGTAGTAAGTTCGAAGCAGCCTCTACCATGAAGAGCCCCACCAATATTGATGATTAGTTCTTCCTGAATATCTGTCTGTCAATTAATTGGAGCAATTTTGAAATTTTCCATGATCCAATTGCTTTAGCGATTCGAAGTTGTAATTTTTCCAATCAGGTGGGATGGTAGGTTTTTTTTGACTGGGTAAAATTATCTTTTGATGAATAATGGAAATAAGGTTTTCTCTGTAATATTGCCCGCCAAGTTCATCCTTTTTTTTCTAAAATCTCTTGTTTTTTCAATGAAAGATATATCCGAAGTGGAAAAAAGTAACCCGTTTGTTCCAAAGATATTATTTAACATTTCTTGTCTTGATTTTTCAGGGATACCCTTGGATGTGAAGTGTCTTGCTGCGTTTTCTTTTAAAGGTCTTGTACACAGAATATGAGCAACAAGACAACTGCTTCCAAAGGATTTTCAGGGTCATATTATTTGCTTTCAAACATATATTGAAAGGGAATTTACCATGTTTAATGCCCTCTTATAATATTGTTTTTTAGCCCGAGAAGCACGCTTATATGCATTTTGAGTAAGTTTAGCGTTTCCGTGACAGGATTCTCCAGGATATTCACCTATATATTCAACTACATGTAAAGTCATAATTGAATGTGTTATCTGAATTCAAACAACAACTGTGACAATAAAAGTCTTGATGAAGATCTTGGAGATCTTTAAACTGATACCCTTGCATAAACACGGAAACACTTTATAATCGCAATATCCACATTTCTTACAAATTACAAATATCACATAAAAAGTTGCAATAATTTATGGAGTTCAAATACAAAAATCTAAATTAAATTTAGCACAAGATCTGTAAAAGTAGATCTGGTTAAAAGTACGACAATACTAATTCAGATAAATAAATTATAACACTAGTCAGTTGATAATGTAGCACTAGTTATAATGTAGAAAATAAATATAAATAGCGATATACTCACGACCTCTTCTTATAATCTTCTGATAAATTATTCGAAAAAACACTCTATTTAAGGAATGGTTTTGAAAACAAAAAAAACTAATTACAATTTTTAGAGTTTAATTGGTGCATTTATTCTATAAACCAGACGTTCAAATAACGATCAAAAGCAAAGTTCATAGGTAAAAATGCAGTTACAAGCTAATTACATCTTTCACACGTGCCGCAGTGTACTATAGATGTTGTTTTTATGTACCATGAATGTTGTTTTTAGTACCCTGTATTACCCTCAGTTGAATTATGAAATCCACTTAATTAACTATCGTTCTAATTACCGCTTTGTGTTAATCTCCCAAATACTAAATTACAGATAATGAATTGGCTTTAGAAGTAAACAAAACAATACTAATAATAAAATTTACAGGTCACGTAGAATATAATATAATTTTATCAAAATGTCACAAAAACACATATATATAAATATCCACTATACATACACAAATGAAGCAATCATAAACATTTAAACATTATATACCCACGCAAATTATATGTAAACAATATTACACTTGTTATAATGTTTCTTTGTTTAAGTCACTTGTCAGGGTTTTAAGAACAAACGTCGTAGCTGCATATGATATGTCCTAAGTCCGCTGTCACTTAAATGCACCGTCTGTGTTGTAGTCTTTTGGATAACGGATCTTGTTAAAAATACCACCTGTCTTCCAAATAACTTCTCCAGTCGTCTATGGATGTATTTTCTGCAGTATCTGAAATGATTTAAGTCAAGTCCCGGAGATTTCGAAAAGTCACCTCGTTGAAGTATTTCGCCTATAAACACCTTGTGCACACCCCTCGCTTTGTAAAATCTTAACTAGGTAATCTGTTAATTCAGAGTTTAAGTATATGTTGTTTATTGTTTCTGTCAGAACTGTGCCAATTATATTCCAAAAGTTTGAATAAAATTCTTTATACAGCCCATCAATACCCGGTGGTTTGTTATTATCAAAGTGTATTAAAGCTTTCTAAACTTCATCTTCAGATATAAAATTATTTAAGTCATCTTTATCCTCTTCTGTTAATTGTTTTAAATCAATATTATCTATGTACTTGTTATTCATCTCTTGATATATATTTTGGGTATATAACTCGGTATAAAAATCCGTAATCATTTTTATAATTTCGTCTTTATTAGTAGTCATTAATCTTGATGAGAATTTACTTGTTAAAAATCTGGCTAGATGTACAAGTGACAATGTGGTAAATGTAAATGGTAGAAGGTTGATTAATTTATGTAAAAATATAGGTATATTAATTGGAAACGGTAGACTTGGTGGTGACAAGTCATTGGGTAGTTGTACTTATTTTTCAAATAATGGAGATAGTCTTGTTGATTATTAACTAATAGACGAAAATTCTGTAGATGTTGTTTGTGATTTTTTAAGTATTAGATCAGAATGAGTTTTCTGCACAGTCACCGTTGTACTTCTTAATACCATGTAATGTAGTGGGTGTCGAAAAACCCGAAGTTAAAAGTGAAACCAGATTGATATTGAACGCTAGTAAAAGCAATCAATATATCCAGGTAAATCTACTAGATGAATATCATCAACATAGGTTAAATCAACTTGCTATATCAAGTAAATTATTATATTATACAAAGTTTAAAAATCAATGTTATTTTGAATCGTATTTAGATTGTATACATAACAGTAAGTTTAGGTCAGTTGTTATGTAATTTTAGGTCAGTTCTAACTAATTTCAGAATTTCATCACATAATTTACAAATAGAAACTGGTAGATATGAAAAAATTGACAAGAATTAAAGGATATGTAAATGTTGTAATTCTAGTTGTATTGAAAATGAATTTCAAATATCATTTTTCATTGGTTTGTCCTTTATATGTAGATTTAAGAAAACAAATATTTCAAAAAACGGTTGTCGTTGGCCAAATCTGTCTAAATTTGTTAGTTTATTATCTGGAAAAAGGAAAATGTTATTAATAATTTGGCAAAGTATCTTTATTATGAATTTAAAAGAAGAGATTGTCTAAATATTAATTAAGATTGTACATGTATTTATTATGTATATTATGTATTTGCTGCCTTGGATATTTTTTGTGGCTATAAATGTAATATATGTTTAGAGCCAATAAAAGCTTATTGAATTATTGAATTGAATTCATTACCATGTTGATCTTTTAAAGTTTTTAGCTCATCAGATGAGCTATCGCAATGGTTTACCGTCTGTCGTCCGTTAACTTTGTACATTTTAATCATCTCCTGTAAAACTACCATGCCAAATTTGATTATGATGCCTAGGTAAAGGCCTTTCAGATTTGCACAAATGAAGGAGTTATGTCCCCTTGGGGCCACAGAAAGAGAGAAATAGTGAAAATCTTTAAGAACCATCTCTTCTGAACCTACAAGAGATATAGCTTAGATATTTTAGATGAAACATACTTAGGGCACCTAGTTTCAGATTTGCACAAGTCGTAACTGTTGAGGCCAAAATAGGGCAATGGCAAACTTAAGGGGAAGATCGCTCAAATTAATGTATTTCACAAGATGAAAAACTGTCTATAAGCCAGCTTATAGGTGGCTTATAGAGGGCTTATAGAAGGCTATAAGCCACCTATAAGCCATCTATAAGCCGCTTATAGATGACCTATAAGCCATCTATAAGCCGGCTTATAGATGGCTTATTGGCACTCAAAATATAAGCCATCTATAAGCCATCTATAAGCCTTCTTTCAGTAGAAATAAATTTTAAGGATCTTTAATTTGGTTTTAAGATCTTTAAGGGTTAATACAGAAAACAAAATTCAATATATATTATTTTTAACTTTAAAATAATATAAATATATTAAAAATAATTATTATTTTCCTAATTAACTTTTTAATTAAAAAATATTTATTTTATTCTTATGAATTATTTTATTTCATTAATTTTATTACTTTTTAATTTAATAATAAAATTATTTAATTGTAATTAAAAATTTTATTCTGTTAATTTTTTATGCTTTTTCTTTTATTTGTTTATCTTTTTATTCATATATTTATTTTTATTTGATGTTCTCCTGACTACAGTCTGATTCTCAATCTACATCCTTATCCATTAGGCATGGGAGGACATGAACTCATTACACTTATTTTAAATGTATATCAGTACCCAGTTATCTAAGATGGGATCACGTGACTAGCTCTAAAACTTTTAGATGTTTATAAACTATAAATAATAAATATATCTGATTTTAGTCATTTTTTTTTTACATATTTATTATTTATTTATATATTATTTTTATTATTATTATTATTATTATTATTATTATTATAGTTTGTCTTTCATTAGAATAATAATTTTTAGGGTTACTGACCCAAGATATCAAAGGAAGACAGGGAGTCAAATCTCACCTGTAATATACTTATTTATCTGGCTAGCAGAGATAAATTATGAAGATCAATCATCGATCAGATGTAGAATCTTAATTAAGGCACATTTCTTTTTTGGTTAATATATATATTATTTATAAATTCAATAATGCTTGAGATCAAAACTGTAGCTGTATATTTTTAAGTAAATTTTATTAAAAATTGTCCATTATAATATAGTTTTTTATTGTAATACCGGTACTTGTTTTTTATTGATGGATACACGGATAATCTTCAAAGAAACTTAAATATAGTACAAGTTAAAAGATAGAAAAAAAACAAGTTTCAATGCTATTTTGTAATAATCTATCCTTATATCATAGAAATTAAAAAAACCTCGAAGGTTTGAGATTTCACATGAAATTGTTTTATGAGCGAAAGAACAAGTGATGTATTTTTAAACCGCATGAGAGAAAGTTATATAAATAATTTCATTATGTAACAAATTATAAAATCCTTAACGAGAGAGAGAGAGAGAGAGAGAGAGACTGGGGAGAGAGAGGAGTATTACACATTAATGTGTTGCTTTATGCCAATAAATACTATAATTATACTATGTACCTGCGGAAATACCTTATACTGTTTGATATGTTTCTAGAGAACACTTTTTTCAACATACCGAACAACAGAATGTATTTATAACTTAAGTCTAGCATATTTGAAATCTGATTAATTTTGTTAATTTTCAAGATATTCATAAATTTGAGGTGTCATTCTGAAGATCTCTCTAAGCATATTACATCTATATTCTTATTTTGTTGATATTTCTTATTTGTAATTACTTAGCACCCCGGTACTTAAACCCACCTTATTACCCCAAATCCGTGTAGAGAAAACGCATATGGTATGACACTTAGTTTATGTGATATTTTATTCTATTTTATTTTTTTTTATAAATATTTGAAAATACGGTATATATTCTATTATCATAAATAAAAATCTTTTTAATCGACGTTATGCATATACTTATCGCAGTGGCGGATCCCCCAGTTGCCCCGACTTTTGCCCTCTCTCTCACAGCTAATTGCCAATCAACCAGCGTAAGGACCAGTTAATTAGTGGTTCTGATTAATTAATTCGTGTACACAGGTAGGAAATTGCAATCAGGTGATGATGTATTTTACCAGTTCGCTGAAGGATGAAAGAATCCAGGTAGTACTGACCAGTCTTATGTGATGATGTTATTTACCTGATCGCTGAGTCGTGAAAGAAACCAGTTAGTATCAGTAGATAACGTTAATTAGTCATACTAATTAAGAGACTTCTACGAAGAGTGATTTCATTAATCATACGTGAATTCATCTAATTTACCTTTTTAAACCAAGGGACATGGCCAAGAGAGAGAGAGATAGAGAGGGAGAGAACTAATTTTTAGCACACAAAATCATCTTTTTTTGTATATTTTTACAGCACGATGTTCTATCTCCATATAAAAGTACAAATTTTTGTACATTTTTATTTTAAATTGGTTTTAATGGGGAAAAAAATCTGTCTCATTTGACTTTTTATTCTCTTTGTCATGTGCTACTTTTGAATTTTTATGAAATTATATAATTCAAAAGTAGCACATGACAATTAAATTCGTCCGACTATCGGCTTTACGAAACAAATCAGTCTGTGTTTTTTTCTAGTGACAAGATTCTTGTCTGTTGCACCTTTAAGGCGCATTATATAATGATAAAACTAACTTACTAGTAATTTTAAAACTAATACAAAATGTAATATAATAAAAGATGGATATCATACATTTAATTTTAAACAAGTGTGGAAAAGGGGGTGTGGTAGTAGGAGACCTACCCCTTCGGTATATGTAGCAGGCAGTTCAGTTGGTAGAGTGCTTGTTCCTTAAGTCAAGGAGGTCAAGGATTTGGTCTCTGGTCAGGTCTGACCCAAAATTTGCTCGGCATTAAAAAAATGAATGCGGCTCTTTCGAACAAACATTAAAAACCGAGACCCTTTGTCACGGTAGGCGTGGCACGATAAAGAACCCTCACTGCATAATGCCATCACCGCAAAGCACAGGTAAATATTTCTGCACCTACACCTAAAGCTGGTGGCGTCTTGATATAAGTGAAATATTGTTGACTTTGAAGTTAAACCCCATTAACCAATGATCAATCAAACTCAGGACCGGGATTCAAACAGAAAGACTTTCCTTTATCAACTCAACTGGATCACCCAGACCACGTTCATCCATTTATCGACTAAATTAAATCAAAACACTGGTATCCCTCAAAAGGATCGACGTATCGATCTACAATTTCCAAAGGTCGAACGAACTCCTTTAATATAACTTTAAAAAATGTCGGTCTGGATCTGCGGTGCACAACTACACCTCGACAAATAAAAAGACCGACAATTCAAGTTACCGACGGCGACAAATTTCGACAGTACAGTTGATAGATATATATCGATAAAGATACTAGTATTATGAACTCACCGACACTCATAGCCACCTGCGTCAATAGTAAAATGTTTGAAAAAAGCTAGACTGGTTTAGATCTACTTTGAATGTGAGGTAAAAAGGACGCTCGACAGTGTTCAAGATGCAGGAAATTGCATTATTTGTACTGAAAAAAGCGATTTTTTTCCCTGGGGGAGCATGACGCCAGACCCCCCTAGATGGTCGCGCCTTTGGCGCATACTTGTGCCCCCCCCCACCCCATTCACCAAGTTTCTGGATCCGCACCTGCATAGTATGGAATTCTTTGATACAAATTATAGTACCCTGGATAGTGGGGCAACGATGCTTTACGCCTAATTCATTTTTTATTGTCAGTTTGAAAAAAAATGTGTAGTCTTTGTATCTAGACGTCAAGTTCAACAAGGGTGGAGGAAACGGAAGTACACTGAGAAAAAAACCAACATTCGACAAACGAATTTTCTCGCACTAGGACTTGCCCGAACAAAATACGAACCAAGCTGGTGAGATCCAGATTCTAGGATTGTGGAGAAAACAGGAGTACACGGAGAAAACAACCATTTTTCGGCAAGCAAACACATTATAAATTTTCCGTTCGGTAAATTAGGAGGGTTATCTCGCACTCCTGTATAGTAAGTAAACCGTCCACTGGGTGCAAGGTGCAATATATAATCTTCGGCCGTAACTTGTACTAATCGTTAAAATTTATAACAATAATTTACTTTTGATAAATGCCGATCGAAATGAAAGTTGGGTTTTTGTTTTGTTTTTTTTTTTAATCACAACATCAATCTTATAACTTTATTGCTTCTAAGTTTGTTGCGGTTGCTCAGTTTGTAGACTGCTCGCCTAAATGGGAGGTCGTGGGTATGAACCCCGACCGGATCTGACCCAAGACTTGAAAGTGGGTAATGATTGTTCTTTCGCCAAGCACTCGGCATTGCGAAATGAAAGTCACAGCTCTTTCGGATGGGAACTAAAAATAAACGAGCTCCCGTCTCACGGTAGCTTGGCTGTATAGCAGCCATCAGCGCAACGCACAGGCAAAATTTATGCACATTCGCCTGTAGCTGGCGATGTCTCAATATAAGTGAAATATTCTTGACTGGTACGTTTAACATCATTATTCAACTCAACTTACTCTAAGTTGGTTAATTATTCATTTCATTTGTGAGGAAATATTTGTATGCAGGTAGTTTCTGGTCATGTAATTAAAAGATATTATGCTTTTGAAATTTGTCTTGTTTCTGCAATGAAAACAAATGTAAATTGTAGTAGTGAAATCCATTTGCACCATTTTAGTGTCATTTTTGCGCCAGGATATTACTCTTTCATTAAAGTTTTTTAAACAGAAACCCTCAGTCCTTTTGCGCGAATATGGTACCTAACTGTCCCATTTTATTGAGAGTGCGATCGAGATATAAATATTAATTTTGTCTTTCCTCGTTCTTGATCCTAGATAAAATATTCAAATAATATAAAATCACTCCACATAAAAATGAGACGAGACATAATTATAATACTATGTTAAATATCGCTGACCAAACCGACTACAATATCATATTGTTTCATGCGGCATGAAAATAAAATTATTGTTTTTGAGCGGCCGATCACGAAGTTGTAAAATGCATTAATACATTTTCGTATTAAACACTGTTTAAACAATTTATAATGATCATGGACATCTTCTACGATTATAAAATCATGCAGGTTTATAGTATCAGTGAACACAAATTATTTTACTGGATCCAGAAATCTTAACATGGAGACGATAGTTCAAAGATCTACCAGTTTTATCAGATGAATTTGTGATTTTTATTTATTTATTTATTTATTTATTTATCTAAATACTCAGATTATTAGGTTAATATCTCTCTCTCTCTCTCTCTCTCTCTCTCTCTCTCTCTCTCTCATATTTAAGATATTTATTAAAGTTTTAATAATAAATATTTATTTATTCATTTATTTACACATGAATGACAATTTGTAAAAAGTACTTAATACTCCCTAACATTACTATTCACTAAGATGACATCATTAGATTCCGGTCCATCCAAATTAATTAAAGTTAATTAGATTAACATCATACAGGTAATTTTTTCACGTGGAATATGCTATCGTCTGGTTAAATGAGTTTGAATTTGCTTCTGTTATCAATTTGTTAGGTAAGGTGTTGATGAGGTGTACCGATGGTCATTAATTAGTGACCGGGATGTGTTTATTACCTATGGACATGAATATGTAACTGATGAATAGTCGAAACTATCACGTTTATAAGAAGCTGTAAAAATAGTCAATTTGGAGCTTGAAAAAATATGTTGAGCAGGTAAGAGGTTATTAATAAAAAATAAATAAATAAATAAATAAGTTGAAAACTAACAATCATAAAAATTTTACTGCCGGTCATTAAATTTGAAAGTGCGTATTTTCTCATATGATTTTTTCTCATATATACAAACTGAATAAATCAATAAATAAATAAAATAAATAAATAAATAAATAAATACATATAAATAAGACTTCCATAATGTAAGTACACGGCGATGTTTTATTTAGAAATGGAAACAGTCTATAAGCCACCTATAAGCATGGCTTATAGGTGGCTTATATTTTGAGTGCCAATAAGCCAGGCTTGTAGATGGCTTATAGGTGGCTTATAGATGGAGGTCCTATAAGCCACCTATAAACCACCTATAAGCTCCTATAAGCCAATCTATAAGCTCCTATAAGCATGGCTTATAGGTGGCTTATAGATGGTATTTCATCCTGTGTTTGTCAATATATCTTCAAAACTATAATAGTTATGTATAGTAGAATATTGTAGGCATTTGCAATACGATCATTTTGACATATGAATAAAGGTCATAGAGTCAAAGGTCAAGGTCATAGATGCAAAGGAATACTTAAATGGTTAAATATCTCAAAAACTATAAACTTTGTATAGGCATACATATACATGTATTGGAATATTGTAGGTTTTGGCCTAACGGTCATTTTGATAAATGAATGGTCATAGGTTCAAAGGTCAAGGTCATAGACGCGAAAGAATATTTAAATGGTTAATTATCTCAGAAAATGCAAACCTTTTGTATAGGCATGTATATTGGAATATTGTAGGTTTTGGCCTAACGATCATTTTGATATATGAATGAAGGTCATAGGTTCAAAGGCCAAGGTCATAGAATTGAACGAATACTTAAATGGTTAATTATCTCAAAAACTATAAACTTTATGTATAGGCATGTATATTAGAATATTGTAGGCATTTGCACAATCATTTTGATATATGAGTAAAGGTCAATATACCTTTATCACAGATAATGGTAAGTAATACATTAAAATGAATTACTACACGATTATTCCTATAATGTATTCTCTTAAAATATCTTCCATATTTTGTAAATGTGATAATAAAACGTAATCTTAAATAAACAATAATTACATGCATCTAATCAAAATCACTGATTCAATACTCGTATATATATTATAAACTGTATATGTTACAGTATCAGTTCGAGTTATCTTCCTTACTCCGTATCGTGTACGGTAATGAAGAAATAAACAATGGTCAATAACTTCATTATTTTTGCATCGATTGTTATAAAATGTATACATGATAAAATGTAGAATGATTAATGATATATATATACAATTTTTACGTCTTTACAGTGCCCCACAACTTCCTAGGCGCGAGAAAGTCCCTGGGTTTACCTGGACTTAGTTTACTCCCTGGGCTTATTTTCTAGGTACCGGAATTAATATGTTTGTTTTTGATTACTTTGGTTTATACTAGTTTTTCACTTTCTTGCAATGAAACGTATTAAAGTAAACTTCTCCCACACAGGCAGAGAGAAGCGCACACCACATGCAGGAAAAAGGTCTTTTATATCCGCAGACAAACACAATCCAGATGCCCTGATAATTCCTTTTTTCAATGATCTTTAATCTATCCAAAACAATTTCAAATATTTATATATTAATGCGATTAAAATCATTAAATTCAACTTGATATCTATAATTTGCCTTTATTCTCCTAATGCAGACATAGCTTCAGGAGGTTCTTCTATTTTTATTCGAAAGAGATAATCCATAGTCCCATATCTCTCAATACTAATCTCCAAGCCATTGCAGTTCGCATAACGCTACATATAAATATAACATTATGCTCGATATATATTCCTCCATCCTCAGCATTATCTCTCGCATATAGAATTTGGTTGAACAGCTACCTAAACCATTTCTTTTAGTTGGTAATTTTAATGGAGACAACCCTCTTTGGGGAAGTTCGCGCCTTGCTAATAAAGGATAAATAAGCAATTTTAAAATATACTAATCCAAAATACAACAAGTCACTAAAAGTGCACGGTCACACAATACTGTTCTATCTAAATTGAGGTAAATATTGTTTGGTTTCAACAATGTTGAACTATATATAAAGCCGAATATGCCTCAGCAATAATCAAGTAATATTCAAACTTAGCTTTTATAATCTTCCCTTGGATCGTTGGTAGCCTTAGAATATAGACTATCACGCCTGGTACACGCATTTTAAAAGGAAAACAAAACATAAAAAACATCAACCCTAAATTGTCGAGTTTTCAAAAAGCTCGTATTTTTTTAACTAACTCTGGCCCCTTTGCACTGCTCTATGATGTTGACTATCTTAATATCTTTTCATTTTTGAAAATTATTCGTTATACAAGGTGTAAGCTATTTGCCCCAACACGTGTATTTTTGCACAATTTTCTTTAAAAAATGCAACAAATATTTGAAAATTTCTTAAATTATCAATTCCATCTGTATTTTTATTTAAAAATCTCCCCACTTGTGTAGGTAATTTCATAATTATACCCCTATTTCACGCTTTTCGTCGAAATGGTTTTCACTTGAATTTTCCTACTTGGATGACCCTTAATAGGCTTTCGTATATACCGTTTCCAGTATTACTTTTCAGTTTGTTTGTTACTCTTTGAATAAAAAGCAATATTGCATGTAGTATATTGTTTTATTGACGATAATTTTATTCATGAATAAATACATTTACAACATATAAAATGAACATATAACACCACTCAAACTTGTTTCTGAATATAAGCATCGTAAAGTTTACAATATCTTAATTAAGATTTCATCTTAAGGTATTGTGGGCACATTGGGAATGAAAATGGCCCATTGAAATAAGGTAACAGGGGCCATTATCCCATATGGTCTTTTCACAATCCTAATCTCTGCTTCTCTGCAAACGTAACTTGATAACTAAGAGGCACCTTCAATGACAAACAAAAATATATACGCGATAGGAACGCAATGTATTATTCATGTAGATATCTGGACAGATTATATTTATATTTGTATGAACTTAAAACAGTCAAGTAATATTTCCAGGATACATCGAATCAAAAGGCAAATAATACCAGCCTAAGTCCAAATAACAATTCCAAAAAGTGTCGAAGCTTTGAGTTGCAAAATTTAACATTTGTCATTTAGGTTAAACATAGATGGCTAAAATAGCACGATCTGGTCAAACTAGCATAGCACAGTGCAGAACGAGATGGAGGAATGTTGTCAGTCGCCTATGTACCCCCCTGGTACTACAGGCATAAGTAAGGATTTGCGTTAAACAGGCCAGCGTCCACTATGGGAAGGCCAGATGCTCCGGAAAGATGAGCACTTCCTAAATAACTAGCTACACTCGTCAAGTTTGAAATTAAAATAAATAACAATATTAACCTTTATGTTTGCTTCAATAATTAAGTCAATAATTCAGCTTGTGTTAGACGCATTTCAGTTTGAGTTGATTATGTAATTCAAACGTAATTTTAAAATGATTACAATAAATTTAAGTGACATGAATATGACACTTTATTTAACCGTGTTATAAGTGAAACACAACCTGTAAGTCTCGAGGCATTTATAGTCGTTATTCACACGACAGAAACATCAACATATAATTTCAGACGTTTGTACGAGGTATATGTCATTAGAAACGATGATTAAAGATAAGATACGAATACATTTAAAATTAATATAGGTTACATATTTAGGAGTGTTCTTGCTGATTTTTATTCTCAACAAATTTATGTTTAAACATACTCACGCTATGAAAGAGATCAAAAGATTATTTGCTGTAAGACATTTGCATGATTTTTTCGTTTCCGGTTCAAAACTAGATCTTTCAGGGAGGTAAAACGCCTTTCCTTTTTTAATATTGCCGGTATATTATTTCTAAAATTTGACGTGGTGACCTCGACTTATTTACCTTAAACTGGTATGCGACATATCGTTTTATATTGGTTAACATGTATGCCAAATTTGATTGCGGTCTGGGAATTAATTTTTATCTATATTTTTTATATAAAAATCCATCCATAGACATTGAGAATATGGAGCCGACAGACGGTGTGATTCCTTTATCCAATCTAAAACTACGTGTTCCGGGATAGTCAATTAAAACTTACTATCGAGTTAACCGCCGCTCAGTTGGTAGAGTGCTTGCTCCGTAAGGTGGAGGTCGTGGGTTCAAACCCCGACCGGGCCCTACCCAAGACATGAAAGTGGGTTGTGACTTATTTCGCCAAACACTCGGCACTACGAAATGAAAGTCACGGTTTTCTGGTGTGAACTTAAAAAAATGACGTCCCGAGTCACAAAAAGGCATGACACAATCAAGAGCCTTCTCGTATAATGCCATTAGATATGAATCCAAAATTCACACTCAATCGCCTAAATACGTTTGTTCATTTGATTTTCACTTGTTTCTATAAAACCATGTAGTGTAGGAATTCCTGGCCTGAAAATGATTCATGGGCTCAGAAATACCCAAGACAGAACTGTATTTAATTGTACAAAGTTCCAAACAATCAAGTGTCTATTGCTAGTAGTGAAACCTGAAACTCGCTTATTTATCAACGTTGATCGACTACTTAAATGAAAATCATGTTCAAACTACAATCTCAAGCGGCAAATTAAAAACTATGAAATTGGCAAATTAAGTTATACACGTGAACTTCCACCAGCGAAGTTTGGCCGGCTGCTCTGGCATGGTAAGCACTTCGACAAGCTTGTACCATAGATGTACATAGTCTTTATTAGATTAAATTTGAATGATTTTTATAAGTGACGATTATAATATTTGTTGATCTTCGGTCTAGATTTCAGTTTATTTTAAGGTTTACCTTACATTTGAATAAAATCTTTAAAATTTTTTAGCCTTAAATGAAAAGTAAAATGTTTATATAATTTATAACTTTTCTGAATGACTAAGGGAAAAAATTACAGGTAATCTTACCGGAAATATGGTAATGAATAATCTAATGCGTTTTCATGAATTAGGACAGGTTGAGTAAGAAGTACATTTTGGGGCGATGATAGCTTAGTGATCTAAAGGGCTCCTTTACGGGTCATATCTACCCTAACAACCTAGTTTTCAGTCCCTTTGGGAAGATCCGATTGTTTTTCAGTTTACTTGCCGAACGTAGGTGATTTTTCGTGTACTACAGTCTCCCCGTCTCGATATAAGAGAAAAAACTTGTGATTGGGTCACAAAACAATATTCATCTTATCCAATCTCAAAAGAAGCTTTTAATAGTGTTTCATAAACAAGAAAATGCAAGTAATAAAAAAATATGCATGCAACTCCAAGCAGGATTTCGAGAAAGTGTGGCAATCTACTATTGATGCAAGCACCAGTTTCACAATAACTTTTTAGCTAAGATTTCAATTACTAGTAACTTTAATTTAGCAAAATGCGACAAAACTTGTCATATGTGATAAGGTTAAAGTGATCTTCAAAATGACAACAAATAAAATATCACAAAGATTAACAAAATTATTAAGATTTCATATTTTCCAAATTTACGTTAAGAGAAATTTGGTCAAGGGAATGATTGTGAAACTGGGTCCAGGGAACTTCGTCTACTTTTAATACTTATTTTGAATCTTGATATTTCTCTACCAAATATATTAGTTCGGTAGATACAAAAACCTTTTGTCTGTTTCAAAATATAGAAAAATCAAGGTGTTGTGCATACATACCTAAGTTTATCTATGATACGTGAAAATCACACCTGGTTGAACTTCATAACTAATTATCATCTCAAGAGTCAAAACACAAAGTTATCTTTCAGGTGTGCAGTTCTTTATACAAAATGTAAATGTATCATAATTAGTCAACATAAAAACTCGAAAACTTTTCAATTTGCATGCGAGACATGTATAAAGAAAAGCATATATACAGCGTTTAAATAAAATATTATTTTTCAGTATGTAAAGCAAAACTAGTTTACTGTAAAATAGTTACGTTTTTATGTTTGATTAAAAACATTCCATTCAAACTAATAAATATAAAAGCTTAACTGACAAATAAACGGTTATAACTAATTTATTGCATAGACCTGTGTGAGATGTACGGCCTAGACGCATATTTAAGTATCTGCCCAGTCGCAAATAACGTTTTTACATTTGATTATGCTTTGATATTCAATAAATATTTAGCTAAATTTCTTACACGAAAGGCTACATTTGAAACTTAATGACAAACGTGATGACTTGATTTTTTTATTGTGAATTTTCCTTTTTTAAATGCAGCAATATACCTGCTTCTCTGGCTTATGGTGTATTTGTTTCCCAATAAATAATCTATGGTAGAGCTTGTTCCCACTTAGGGGATTATGAACAACGAAGTAACTGCTTACAAATAAATTGGTGACTCAGGATATTGCAAGCCTAGGCTTATCAAGGCCCTCAAAAAGTTTTATGGCCGTCATCATAAGATTGATGGATTATGAACAACGCAGTAAGCTGCTTACAAATAAATTGGTGACTCATGGATATTGCAAGCCTAGGCTTATCAAGGCCCTCAAAAAGTTTTATGGTCGTCATCAAAACATTGTTGATAAGATTGATGTCACTATGTTCAGGATTGCCCGGATATATTTGACGTCTCATAGTTCCATGTTCCTTTCACACAATTTTGATTACACAGGTGGCGGGTGTAGCTAGCATAACAGGAGGAGCTTACCCTTTCGGAGCACCCAGTTTTACTTCCCTGGTGAAACATTCACGTGTCTAACCTAACTGGTCAGTTCCAAAGTTCTTACTTTGCTCCTGGATCGTGATTCGGACATAAATAAGTATGTTCGTTTTTGATTATTTGTTTTATATTTTGAATTATTAAAAGCTGAACTTGCTTGAAACCAGATAATCAGATGGACAAACCGCAGGATAATGTTTTATATATTGATTACGAATACTTGAGTAATCAGGGCATACAAAAAACCAAAAAGATAAACATCTTCAATACCAATCAATTTACAATAACACACCTTGCTGCTTCTTTTTACATTGTTATACATACCCTTTTCTATTAAGAAATCATGTGATGACAATCTATATTTACACAGTATTTTTGGTATTAATATGACAAAGGTTTACGAAAGTAAAATTGTAAATAAAACCTTTTAACTAAGTCTCTATACAAATCACACTTTGAAGAATTATTAAAAAAACGAAAAAAGCAGTTTGTAAAAAGTTATCATTTATGACACTAGTAAACATGCCTAAAATATTTTGTATCAAAAACACTGCATTGAACCCATGTCTACATAATAAATCTTTGACCTGTACTAGCCAGTTATATTTACCATAACTATTTATCCTATCCTGTTATACATATCATTATAACAAGCTTTCAAGACACAAATTTTAACCAATATATTATGATGCGTATATGCCTGTATAATTGTAAAGGAAAACGAGCTAATTCAAAATAAACCATCAGGTTACATGTCGTTTTCCGCACACCAAGTAAAGTTTTACAAAAATCTATCAATTATAGAGCGATTCGGACATTTCTAGGAAGTTGTTACGTTCCACTACCTGCAATCATGCGAGATATTGGTTGGATTTATTTCAGCGAAATATAGTTCAGGTTTTCGCTAGCTGGAATATATTATTAGATTAGTCGGAAACTTTTACTTTTGAATAACTGGCTATCAATAAAATATAAAAATGCATGATGTGAAATTTATTTTTAATTACTAAATTTGGACTTTCAGAAACATGTTTTTTTCACACAAAAACAGAACCCAATACATTGGACGACAAAAATGTGATATATTATACCGCATTTGCCTAACATTAAGTACAAATATAACAATTAAGAACAGGATGTTCAAAACGTCAAAAATACTAAATTTGAATATATCGCCGAACAATACGTCAAAACGATCACTAATCAGAAAGTAGGTAATTACGCACAAGATATGTTGAACTTTTCCCACAAAATAGTAAACACAAATAGTTATTTCTCTCCCAACTACCCTGATTTCATGATGTCAATAATCACTATCTTTAAAACGTGTTTGGTTCCATCCCTCTAGACAAGTTAATAGGGTTATAAAACAGAGTCCATTCAAAGATTTGTGCATAGTTTCATTGGCATAATTACACCTGTTTGATGGATATCCTCCAAGACATTTATTTACAATGTCAACAGTCAATCAATCCACCCCTCGCACGTGAAATGCTACTTTTCAAGCTTTATTACCGGTAATTGACGTATCGCCGACCACGCCCAAAATGTTCCGACACTGGCCGCTATTACGGTTCCAAAGCAGCGTCACGACAACTAATGACGTTTTAGTGTCAGTGACCTAATTAAACCGCACAATTCAGGCCGAGTTTTCATTCTTTTTGTGTGTAATTCAAGCATGTCGACCCTTTGTCGGAAAATTTTGGGCGTGCAAGCAATACGTCAATTGACTGATCAATTTACAAACATAATTTTATATCCCGAATAAAATGTTAATTTAAGTTAATTTTTAAATACGAAATAGTTGTCACTATTTAATTAATAAAATTTACGCACGGATCGGTTTTTATAGTAAAGGCTGACCAAAATAAAAAAGGAAAATCTTTTTTATCCTTTTACAGGGGTCTTTTCCAGGTATTGAAATATACAATTTCAAGGGAAATTCTGATACTTTGATTTTGAAAAATTAAAAAAATTCTGATATTTTGAGTTTCCTATGAAAACTTAAGATACTTTGATTCAGAAATTTTCAGGAGAAATTAGTTTGATTCTGATAATTTCAGGGGAAATTTCCCGTGAAAACTTCAGATACTTTGATTTGGAAAATTTCAGGGAAAATTTCTCATGAAAAATTTCAGATACTTTGATTCTGAAAATTTCAGGGTAAATTTCCCACGTAAACTTCAGAAACTTTGATTCAGAAATATTCAGGGAAAACTTCATGTAAAAACTTTTGATACTTTGATTTAGAAAATTTCAGGGGAAATTTCCTGTGTAAACTTCTTATAGTTTGATTCTGAGAATTTCAGGGGAAATTTCCCATGAAAACTTCTAATGATTTGATTCTGAAAATTGCAGGGGAAATTTCCCGTAAAAACTTCAGATACTTTGACTCTGAAAATTTCAGGGGAAAGATTTAACTGAATACATACTAAATACATAAATGCTGAATTGTTTTGAACCTACTCCGTGTTTACATTAAATATGATTATTTTATTAGATATAATTTGTTTGTCATCATATTGAAATGACCAAACATGATTAGGATCCTCTGCAATTTTTCTAAAGTAAGTGTGATCAGTGTTAGTTGAATGTTGCTTAACGTCGCATCAGCAAATTTTTCAGCTATTCGCGACGGAAACTTATTTATTAATCTCTATGGATTAATCTTTAAACAATTGTTTGTATGCATGTAAGTGCGAGTGTGTTTTGTGGTCTGCCTTGTACTAGCGCGCACTAAGGGTGACTTTAACGTGCTAGCTCGGAGTCAGTACGCGGCAGTCAAGCGTACCACTTCCCCGTCCATTATACTGATACAAGGTTAACCAGGAAAGACCGAAAATTAACTTTCCCACATGTGGTTTGAGCGGGGCTCGAACTCGCAGCGTTGAGAGACCCTGGATTTGAAGACTAACATCTTATCCATTAGGACTCCGCGGCCTCATATGTATAGCTAGTAATATACAGCCACTTTTTTTTGGACTTTTTAAAAAGTTTGACCAATTCGAGATATCCAAATTCTAGATAACAAGATTTATAGATTCATTACTTGTTTACGTACATTGCATCACAGTCAAAACAACTGCGATGACGATAGGCCAATGTTTTGTTTTTAACATCGCGCTCCGTAATAGAATATAAAAGATCTAGGAAATTCTAAAGATAATAAGGTACTCCAACATCCATTTTATTTAATAATATTTATTTATTTTCAATTTTAATTTGCACTGCAAGTACTGATCATTACTGAATGAGCTGTGGACACCTCAAAGTGCCGAGGGGCCGACTGACGACTGAGTAGCCTATCTGTTGTCAACTGATGGACTACTTTTCGGCTACTACCTGTCTACAGTTCGGTCCCTCAGTAGTCGAGTCACGGATCCTTTTCGTCAGCTAAGTGTTATACATTCGTCAGGCCTGTACCACAATCAATGCCCATAGGGGAAAAATTTGCATAGTATTTTTAGAAAACTAGCAAACAATTAGGCTACAACAACGTAAGATGTGATTTACTGTTAAATCAAAATTAAAACATACCAATCCATGTTCAAATCACAATCCAAAAGCAACTTGAAAGTAAAAAAAAAAAAAAAAAAGATTAAAACTGATTAAATACATGTAACACGTGAACTGCCAAGAGGGAAGTGAGTTCTGGTGATCCA
Source organism: Anadara kagoshimensis (assembly GCA_021292105.1). Lineage (NCBI taxonomy): Eukaryota > Metazoa > Mollusca > Bivalvia > Arcoida > Arcidae > Anadara > Anadara kagoshimensis. The sequence continues at coordinate 23,204,075 of CM037874.1, forward strand.
GAAGGGTAATAAACTGTTTAACTACCTACAGCCACCAAGTGTGTTATCCAAATTGAGAGAGAGAAACGAACATGGAACGCCAGGAATATCCCCGTTAATACTGGGCACAGAGGGATTTATTATACTCATCAACAGTATTGTGATGGCAGTCATTTTTTGAGAGCCTGCAATATCCCTGGAACAACAATTTATTTGTATGTAGCACGCTTTGTCGTATAAAGTTCGTTCCCGTAGTGGAAACAGTCTCTAACAGAGCTGTCATGTGGTACTTTTGATGGTTATAAAATAATGCACTCAAAAGTAGCGCATGGCAATTGTCACGTGGTAGTTTTTAATGAATTATTTCATAAAAATTCAAAAGTAGCACATGTCAGAGCGTATAAATTGTGAAACCAATAGAAATAAATAATACATAAATAATAATAAAAATTGGTAAAACAAAATCAACCGAACAAGTATCTCTCTTACATGTTATGATGTAATTTTTGGTTTCTATCAGGAAAATTCTTCTCCTTAATTGCATATTAATAGCAAAATTCTTTATTCATACTTTAAAACTAGACAAATGTTTCAACTGCATAAACTTAGAGGGTTTTAAAATAAAATAATCATTATGAAACATATTAAATTTAGTAATAATCAGTTTATTGAATATGAAAACCTCTGGAGTAAACTTTACAATTCTGTTTAACATAATTAGAATAATACTCTTTGGCTACTTTTTTGAATTTGTATAATTTTGTTTTGTTTTGTGGCTTGAAGGCCACCTCTATATAAGGGTCACCTGATTATAGAGGCCAGTACAATTGTATGCTTAACGTTTTTGTTTATATTATTTGAATTTGTTTAAAAAGACCACCTGCCCACGTGAGCCACTTTTGCTGATTCCTTTTGGAGTTCTTTATAGACAGGTTTGAATGTATTCAGCAAGTCTCCTCTTGTATATAATTGCAATCTTTTTTTGTGTGTATAATATGTATTTTGGATATATTTACATATGTATGTATGTACGTTGTATAAGTTAACGAGAGATAACAAAAATAAATTAAAAACAAAGAAAATAAATAATACATTTTGAAATATTTTTATCATAGCTATGGATAGCCTGTCTACAAAAATACAAGTAGTGAAAAATAATGTTCATTTTGTATATCAGCTTTTTTATTTGTTGCCACAGAAAGGAGGTGTATGATCCTTGATCTGTATGTGAACTTTCTGTATTGTTCGATTGTTAACAATTGACGTATCGCCGCTCACGCATTTTATGTTCTGACACAGACCGCCAAAGCAGCTTCACAGCAACTAATGCCTTTCAAGTGTCAGTGAAGTCATAAAATGGCACAATTCAGATCGAGTTTTTATATTTTTTTTTTCATTCTTTTTGTGTGTAATTTAGCATGCCGACCCTTTGTCGGAACGTTGTGAGCGTGGCCGGCAATTCGTCAATTGATTATTATTGATAAAAGGCATTCGAGTTTCGATGGAAAAGTTTGAGATTTGAACCCGATTAAGAGGGTGACATTGCAGTCAGTTGTATCGTATTTTTGGTAGGATGTCTGATAATGCATTTCAACTGGAGATAGCAAATTTACGTAGACAAGACTTAAAAGTACTTAGCTAGGTAAAAAAAATATTTCTTCAAAAGTAAACACTACTCTACGTGTCATTACACCTTATATTCCATTTTGATTTGATCAATACGTTTTGTTTAATTGTGAGAATGTTGTACTCTAATGCATATATTGGGCCAGAGTGACTGAGTGGTTTAAACATTGAATAACGGACCACGGTACGTCTCATCATTGTAGGGAAAGTCAAACAACACTGACCAGTCTGTGTGACCTTTTATTGCGAATATTCATACTGTTTTATTTTAATGTCAAGTGGGCCGGTCCATGTTGTTCACCAGTTCTAATCACTTTCGGGAGAGTTCTGTGTTTAGGAAAATCCGTCAGTTCGCATGTCGGTTTTTGCAGGAGTCCGGTTTCTTCCAACATTTTGATTAGCTGCCTCGATATAATTTAAATTATAATGGTGTGTGACACAATTACTGTAGTCACCAGCTTACTTTTATTTAATATTTATGCCGTACGGTATATATATCTTCAAGGCATGCAAGTGAAACGAACATGTTAATATGTGCACATTATGGAGAATTCTATACACTGTGTTGCACTTTTAAGACACATTTCATACATGGTCGATTTTAAATGTTAAACAAGTTATGCATACAAAATAATATGCATCTATCTAACGTTGTTAACTCAAGTACTTATAGTGGAGCGAGAAAATGTTCAAATTAACAGTGTTTAATTGTATTTTTGTCTTCTCGTGGCTTTATGGATACCCTACTATAGCACAAAGTAAGTAAATTGTCATGTTACTTTTGTGGACAAAACCGAACTTGACATTTCAAATATTGTTTTTTAAACACGTTTTATTTTTAATTCATCAAATCAGTTATATATCAATAAAACAAAAAACAAACATACTTATCCATTTCCGAATCACAATCCAAAAGTTAAGTAAAAAATTATGGAACTGACAAGTTAGGTTATAAGACACGTGAACTTCCACCAGGGAAGTGATACCGGGTGCTCCGGAAGGGTAAGCACCTGTTTAGCTAGCTACACCCTTCACGTGTGTAATCAAAATTGTGTGAAAGAAACATAGAACTATGAGACGTCAAATATATCCAAGGCAATCCTGGACACTGAGACATCAAACTTAACAACAATATTGTGATGACGGCCATGAAACTCTTTGAGGGCCTTGATAAGCCTAGGCTTGCAATATCCCTGAGTCAACAATTTATTTGCAAGCAGCCTACTTCGTTGTACAAAGTCCCCGTAGTGGGAACAAGCTCTACCATAGCGTATTAATTAAGAAACAAATACACCATAAGCAGGAGAAGCAGATATATTGCTGCATAAGAAGGAAAGTTGACAATAGAAAAATTAAAGTCATCACGTTTGTCATAAAGTTTCAAATGTAGCCTTTCTTGTGCGTCATAATTCAGATATAAGTCTAAAAAGGAAGCAGAACTTGAGGAATCAGTCGTGTCTTTTATTTCAAGCTCACTAGAAGAGATGACATTTACATAGTCTCCAAATTTAGGATTGTTAAGAGACAGAACGTCATCTATGTATCTGTATGTTGAGTTGAATGATATGGCGACAGTTTTCTCTCCAGATATAACAAGGTTCTGCATAAATTCTGCTTCGTAAGAATAAAGAAACAAATCAGCAAGCAATGGTGCACAGTTTGTACCCATTGGTATACCGATTGTTTGCTGAAAAACTATACTACCAAACACAACAAATATGTTATTTACTGATGCGGCTTTAAACAATAATTCACTCACTCACTTTTGTATAACATATCGTTTCTCGGGTGATTACAAAAAGCCGAAGAATTTACCTTTAAAATTAAAAGTTATAGATGCATATGGCGTCTCATAGTTCTATTTTCCTTTTATTCTCTTTTTTGATTTGATACGTGGTAGGTTTAAGGTACTTATCATTCTCGAGCACCCGATATTGCTTCCCAGTTTGCAATCCATGTATTTAACTTGGGTTTTGCATGTTTTCAGTATTTGTTTTGCGTTTGGTATTGTAATTTGGATATGAACTGATAATTAGTTTTTGATTACAGTACGGGCCTGTCGAAAGTAAACATTTTATTGCCAGATCGGCAGCTTGTCTCGATCCCTTTGCAGTTATGGCAATTTTTCGGCAGCTGTTGTTTATCTCTCGGCAGTGTTTCGGCCGCTCGACCATTGGCTCATCGGGACCTTTTCGCCCGCTTGGCCCTGTCATATTTTAGAGAGAAAATCGTGAAATTAACTTACCTTGGAATTAGTCAAAGAGAGATTAGTAGGACAATTGGCACAGATGATAACATTCATATATTGCTCGACATCTTTTTGTCTTGACACCGAGAAGGTGTTAAAAGTCGTATATTGAAACCAGATATCTGATAATGACAAGGGATTAAAAGATGGGGTGTTTAGGTACAATTAATGACTAAATCAAAACTGCGATGGCAGTACTCCATTTTTTGTTTTAAAAATCCGGCTCCATAACGGAATATAAAAGATTGATGAAATTTTGAAAAAAATCACTTTGATCCATTCCATTGGTACGTCCATTAGAGAATGATATTTTTTATTCTTATACAATCATCTCTGTCAGATGCTAATTGCTCGACCACTCGTTCGCTAGTGGCCAAGACTCGACTACCGAGATCCCGAATGTTCTGTGGACGGTTCAAAGTGCCAAGGGACCAAATAAGTTGCCGAGGGGCCGAGAGATGGACACTTTTTGGCCATAGTCCGTGGGCTAGGTGGACCCACCGTGCACCCCCCCCCCCCAGGATCCTCCGACACCACTTTTTTCTGGTACCTTAGGGTGTCTAGTAATGGAATCGGGATGTTTCCCAGAAATAAGTTGGGATGTTCATGAAAAACTTCAATATTTAAGAGTACCTGAAAGTTTTCAGTAAATTTCTCTATTAGGGGTAGGGGAACGTTTTTATCTTTGTTTTCAATATTATTATGCAGATACAGATCATATTTGGTACCATTGTAAAGGGAACATGTTCAGCTTTTATAAAATATAAAGTTGGTTGATGTAGCTGCTTCTATGTCGTCACCATGACGTCATAAACACAAGTTTTGAGGAAAAACGCTATAAAATCGTGTCAATTTATCCTTTATAAAATTATTTCTGTACAGCATAATAAAACACATTAAGACAAAGTATGTTTTCCATTTACTTAATGAATTGTAGTTATAAATGATCATATATTCTCATCTTCGATAAAAGACACCACTCTATTAGAAAAAAAATATTAAAGATAGCCATTTTTAAAAAAATGATCGAAACGGGGTAGGGGAAGCTTTTTATCTTTCTTGTCGATGATATTATGTAGATATAGATCATATTTGGTATCATTGTAAAGGGAACAGCTTTAGCTTTTATAAAGTACAAACTTGATTGGTGTAGCTATTACTGTGACGTTTCTATGACGTCATAAACTCAATTTTAGAAGAAAAACGCTATAGAATCATTTGAAATTATACTATATGAATTTATTTCTGTACCACCCAATAAAACACATTGAGACACTGTATGCTTTTCATTTACTTCATAAATTGTTGTTATAGATAATCATAATTCTCATTTTAAAGAAAAGACGCCACTCTGTTATGAAAAATATATTGATTTAAAGATATCCTTTTATTTAAAGTTGATCGAATCTTAAGATTATTAGTTTTCATGATTAAAGTGACCCAGTATGTTTCTTTGTATAAATAATAATATCATCATCATCATCATCATCACGGCATCATCATCATCATCATCATCATCATCATCATCATCATCAATTTTTCATACATTCATAACAATACAAATTTACAAAAATGTCCAACATCATCACCCATTATTCTATAGCTAACAAAAAGCTTAATTAATAATCTTAGTTTGAGAATGACTTTAGTTCTTATCATTGCCATAGTGATTTAGCAGTTGCTTTAATGGTAGTTATATGCCACAGGATTGTTATATGCAGCTAGAGCAGTGGAAACCTAAAATGCGATTTCTGCCGTTGACTAGTTGTAGCGAATAGGAAACATCAAGAATAAATCTTTTACTTTACTGCCAACTGTATATCCTATTAACCCAGGGTGAATTTGTGCTAGATTTCGGAGCAGCTACAGTCCCAGAGATGCAGTTCCATCATTTTTCCAACAGTTATGAGCAAAATCATAGAAATTTTCTAAAGATATTATTTATTATCTTTATGCTTTATCACTACAATGGGGTACATTATTTCGACACAAAGATTGCCATAAAGTAACATCGGTATCACTAGAAAACTTATTGACCATATAACTATAGAACAAATGTAGGAGGAGTCTATTCATTGTCAGGGGAATGCATGGAGCAGATGTCATCTCGAACCACCAATTTATCATGACAAAGATATAAATAAAAGCAGCCAAACAAATCCTGGAAAAAAACAGAACATGAGTTTAATGTTAGAAAATTGAAACAACTGGAAAAGAACGAAGAATAAAGATTAGTCTGAAGAACAGGTTTTATGCTTTAACAGCTACGGGTGATAATAATGAGAGCTGGGATGTCATAAAAAGGGCATACAGGTATATCGACACAGAGAATATGGTTGTCAGAGGAAACACGGGACAAAATATCCCAAGGCAATACAAGAGAAAATAACAAATAGCAGAACCAGATTAGCAAAATATTAGTATGAAGGGAGTATGAGGAGGCAAAGGGAGAAATATAAAGGAACACAAACAAGTGATGAACGAAAATATATGGAAAGATGGAAAATCTTGTTACCGCACAAGAAATAGTAGATAATGAAACTTAGAAAATCTATACCTAAAAACAAAGAAACACACAGGTAAACCAGCAAACACAGACAGACCGGTGTAAGGAAAGGATGAAAAAAAAGAGATCACAACAGAGGAAAGATGGGCTAAACGTTTTAACTATATACCAAAAGACCACATCCATAAGAAATATTGGACATAATACCACATACCATTGATAATAAAATAAGGAAGGGGTGCCAACAAAAAAGAAATAAAAAAGTATAAATCAACTTGAAAAAGGAAAAGCTATAGGACCTAAATAAATATCTAAATTACTGTGCATCAGCTGGATAAGAGAAATTATTCCAACACAATGGGAGATGGACTATCTCATTAAACTACTCAAGAGGGTAGATAATGGAGATGTAAGAACTGGAGAGGCACTATACTACCCAATGTAGCTGAGAAAATACTGTCAAAGATTATCCTTCATAGACTAAAAGATGGAATAGAAGAGGTACTGGGGGCTCTGAACAAAACAAGCTGGTTTTAGGAAAAAAAAATCTTACACAGACCATTGCCATGCCCAGGTATAGAACAATCAGTAGAATGATACTATTCATTGTACCTTTATAAATACTAAGTGTACATTTGTTAAGGTCTCAAAAGAGAAAACTATCCCCAAGCATTTCATGTGAATACAGGAGTATGTCAAAGCTGTATACAAACACAACTCATCTTTAATTGCAATAAATGGAATACAATGGACACTATGGGCTTTGCTGATATACGCTATTGACCCTCACATTAAATCAAATGTAGATAAAGACCACTCTACTAAACGAAACAGTTTTAAAAACTGGACTAAAGATCAACTCAAACGAAACAAAATGTTGAACAACAATACAACAAAAGGTTTAAATTAAGATAGTTATAAATTGAAGAGGTAATTGAGCTCTGTTACTTGGGGAGCATGATTGTTGCTGAAGAAGAAACAGAACGGGGCATCAAGAAAAGAATAAAAATATCCAGAAAAGCATTCAAAATTATAAAGAAACATATGGAAAGCTAATCTGCCACTAAGAACAAAAATCCAATATTCAACTCAAATGTAAAATCGTCCCTCTTATATGGTGTAAAAACGGTGGAACTGAATTAGACATAAGCTCAGAAAACCACCAAAGGGCAAGTGTTAGAGTAGAAGGCCAAAGCTTTTGATGAGAAATAAAAGAGACAGAACAGAATCGCTTCAATTGAAAAAATACTCTGATGGCCATATATTTTTCAAGGAACTATTTTAACTATGTTTTTGTAATGCATTGTACTGATAATGGATGTTAATGTTAAAAAATTCTATGATTTTGCTTATGAATGTTTGAAAACATGACGGAACTGCATCTCTGGGACTGTAGCTGCTTGAAAACCTCCCACAAATTCACCTGTACAGTTTGTGAATGTTGCTAAGAGGAGGCACTGCAAGAGTCTTGATAGTGAGGCAAAAGAAACATTCTATATTTTTCATTTTCGCTACAACTAGCCTACGGCAGTAATCACACGTATGTAAGGTTTCCACTGCTCTAGATGCAAATAACAACCCTGTGGCATATTTCCACCATTAAAGCAACTGCTAAATCACTATGGCAATGATAAGAACTAAAGTCATTCTCAAACTAAGATTATTAATTAAGCTTTTTGTTTGTTATAGAATAATGGGTGATGATGTTGGGCATTTTTGTAAATTTGTATTGTCATGAATGTATAAAAGATTGATGATGATGATGATGATGATGATGATGATGATGATGATGATGCCGTGATGATGATGATGATGATGATGATGATGATGATGATATTATTTATACAAAAAAACATACTGGGTCACTTTAATCATAAAAACTATTAATCTTAAGATTCGATCAACTTTAAATAAAAGGATATCTTTAAATCAATACTTGAAAAAAGGGTAGTGACTGTTCGTGAAGCATTCGGAATTTAGAAATGAAAGTCATAGGGTTTCTTCGGAAGAGACCTTAAAAACCGATTTCCCGTGTCACGATAGCCATGGGCATATCACATTAAAGAACCCCCTGCAAATTCCCTGAACGCATTACAAATGTCAAATGTTTTACCACCACCTATATCTGGTGACGTCTCTATATAAGTGAAATACTAAAGGTCATGTTAGCTTATGGCATAGCACAGTATGTATGTGTCTGTGCACATGTCGTTGATCGATAAAATTCATGATTTTATTATAATCAAAGTAATTAAGGTTAATTCTCATTGATTACATAGTGCGAAACAGGTATTTTGGTAAATTTAAATTGGAATTATATCATTTGAACAAGTCACTTTTACCAAGTGAGCAGTTCAGACTCATTAATCGTGTTTAGCTTATTTTGAGAAAGCAAAAGCGCAAACATTTTGAAAATTTTCAATGGAACGGATACCAATAAATGATTAATTTACTCACATGAACCGAATCGTTGCTAAACATCTTGATTTAATTTCAACTTATGGATTCTAACTCCTTTGATACACAAAAACGTATTTTGGATGGGTGATACAATGGTTAAAATGTTGGACAAAATGGCGGTGTGTTTTGTGGAGGCGTAATGATGACGAAAGAATTTATGGGTACACCGAAGGGTAGCTAAAAGGTCGGGTTGAGTTTAAAAGTTTTAATTAAGGTCTATTGTTATCAAGGTTTGAAAATGCAGAAAGATAGTTCACTTTTTAGTTTAGTTTTTCAATTTCGGTAATCCAAGTTACGCCAAAACAATCCATTATTTAACTGCACTAATCTACGTAAATAGTCGAACTCTTCCGTCATCATTACGTAACATAAATACCCCGCCATTTAGAAACATTACGATTACAAAATCCCTCCAAAGTTATATTTTGTCTTATAAAACGTACCTTGCACACAATTACACACATGACGGGTGTAACTAGCTAAACAGGATGTGCTTACCCTTCCGGAGCACCCGAACTTTCTTCCCTGGTGGACGTTCACGTGTCTAATCTAACTTGTCAGTTCAAAAGTGTTTGCTTTGCTTCTGGATGTTGATTCAAACATGGATTAGTATGTTGGAATAGACACGTAGCCTTCCAGTAGGGAAGTGAGGCCAGGTGCTCCGGAAGGGTAAGCACATCCTGCTCAGCTACTACACCTGCCACCTGTGTCATAATAATTTTGTATGAAAGGAACATGGAACTTATGGGCGTCAAATATATCCAGGGTAATTATGAATTTGTTTGTACCCGTCCTATTGACAAGTTTAATTATTTGCGTTCTTGCTTTCACTTAAATAGAGTAAACAAAGAGCAATTTAGTTTCCAAACAAATTCTGATATAACTATATAAAGTTTTATAATTTCATAGATATTATTTATAATTTTGATGTATCGATACTGAAAATGGTTTCCAAACCTTTTTATTTTTGTTTTATTCATGTTGTTTCCGCTGTTAAATAGTTTCAGAAAATATTTCTTTGAATTACCAGTGCTTAATTTATAAACAATTAGATATTTTATTGTATTTACAATTATATTTACTTTTTTACTTCGTTATAGGCTCCGACATAACTCCATTGCCAATTTTGAAACCAGTAATAACTGGTGAGTAAACCTTTATAAATTTTGAAATTAAAATATGAAAAACGGAATTAAGTTCAAACTAGAAAAAATATTTAGGAGTTAAAAAGTTTAAAGATATATTTAAAAAGATCATGTTTAAATATTGGAATAAATTATATTAATACTCATAAGGTTTTCCTATAGGGGATAACAATTCGCCATTTATTTAAAATATCCTATATGTGATGATGACCACTGCGGTAGCTCAGTCGGTAGAGTGCTCGCTCCATAAGTATAAGGTAGTGGGTTCCTCCCTGGCCGTTTCTGACCCAAGACTAAGTGGGTAGTGACTGTTCTTTCGCCAAGCACTCGGCATTACGAAATGAAAGTTACGGTTCTTTTGGATGGGAACTTAGAATAAACGAGGTCCCTTGTCACATTGGGCTTGGTACGCTAAGGAACCCTGCTGTATAATGCCATCAGCGTAACGCACAGACAAAATTTGTGCACTTTCGCCTATAGCTGGCGACGTCTCGATATAAGTGAAATGTTTTTGACTTGGACGTTAAACATCATTACTCAACTCAACTATATGTGATGATATAACATGTAGTGAAGCGAATTCATAAAATTTGTTTATGTCATCGTCATGTTACACTCCAATAGATTTGCAAAAATGAAGAACAATCCATATTATTACGCACGTTTGAAATTGAAGGTCCTTTGGTATTCTTTCAAACTGACGATATAGTAAGATAAAGATTGATAATTTTGCATCATTCATCAACAGACGTTTTGTCGACATTCTCTTTAACAGTATGATATAAACATTCTTCTTTTTACATTAATGATATATTGGCCAGAGGTTACAAAAACGTTATATGTATTTACATAAGTACATTCGAAAATTTTACCTTATCTGCTAATTTAGGTCTTCACAATAATCCAAGCAATTCAAGGGTGATTATAAAAGTAAGAGGTGGAGGACCAAAAGCACCACTATATAGTGAATTACGTAATAATACCAATATTATTAGTATCGGAAAAATTAATTCCAAAAGAGCCGGAAGAAGGAGAGGAAGAAAGAGAAATAATAATAATAGTGAATTACGTAATAGGACCAATATTATTACAATCCGAGAAAATAAATCCACAACAGCCGGATGAAGGAGAGGAAAAAGGAAAAAAATTAATAAAATGAAAAAAGAAAGAAAGAATGAAAGGAAAAAAGAAAGTCAAAAAAAGAAACTTAAATAATAGTATCACATTAAGTAATGATGTCAAAGAACTGTCAAATTTGCAAAAAATGATAGACACGTAAGTGTATAAACCATTAGATATATTCGTGAAGTCTCTATGATACCCGGTAAATGTTATTTCCTTATATTTGACTTAATTACACTTAAACCATATCAGATTAATTTGGATGAATATACTGATGGACCGACTTACTGACCCAATGAAATTAATTTTTGGAAAATTAAAATGTTAAAAATTATTCAATTACAAGCTTTTTTCAAATTTGACTGAATTAATTATTTTTATTAAATTTATTGTCTTAAAGGCTTATTTCACTTTCATTCCCTTCACTTTTCTCGTGATATTAGGAAGCTAACTCACAAATCTGTCTTTAATTTCTTTGGAAGTTTAAGTTACACGTGCCTCTTTATACACGCATAATTAACCTTTAACGGGTATAACTACTAAACTTGGACATTCACGATGTATAACTCTTACGTATTGTTATTATTCAATGCTCACGGTGTATAACCGTTGCTGCTGTCTATTGATATGTATTTATACATGTATTATATATGTAAAATTATAAAAGTTATCATTATGTACCTTTGTATGAAAATAAACATAAACATAATAAAAAAACAACGAAAGAAGCAAATTTGACAGTTTGAGTGAAAGAAAAAATAAATCCTTTCAATTTGTAAAATTTTAATAAGTGGGGAAAATAAAACAACATATCGCATGTATTTTACTTGGTGCAGCGTCTGTTATATTGGATATTTCTTTACTAGTTATTCACAAATTTCTTTAAATGAAATTAGAAGTAATTTGTCGTCAAAAACAACGTTTGTTTTTTTTATATTTTTACCTTTATCAAAGTGTGCTCTACACTTTAGATGTGGTCATTTTTTTTGAAAAATTCAAAATAAGGGTAAAAAAACAGCCCTTAACTAAAAGTCTTTCGTCACATTTTTCCAAAATTAAACAAGAATGTTAAGAGATAGTGTCGAAACAACTGCTATATTTAAAATGGAAGTAATTTCCCGACGTCCTAAAAATTTTTAAAAGTACTGAAATAACCTTGATTTTATAAGGAACTTAAATATATGTGGTCCTTTTTTGTATCATTTTAGTTACTTTTTAACGAAATTAAAACTGTACACCTGTTATGTATTTCTATATACCGATCGTAAGACACTGAACTGTTGATCGTGACACAGGTGAAGACCGGCAATGTACATTAAAGTTGCTTATGGAGAGAGAGAGAGAGAAAGAGAGAGAGAGAGAGAGAAAGAGAGAGAGAGAGATCTTGGTATTAGATTTACACAGATTTAGATTTCACATTCTTCTTTTCCAAAAAAAATTTGTACCACTGCGGTAGCTCAGTTGGTAGAGTACTCGCTCCGTAAGTGGGAGGTCGTGTTTTCCAACCCAGGCCGGGTCTGACCAAGACTTGAAAGTGGGTAGTGACTGTTCTTTCGCCTAGCACTCGATATTACGAAATGAAAGCCACGGTTCTTTCAGATGGGAACTTAAAATAAACAAGGTTCCGTGTCACGTTGGGCTTGGCACGCTAAAGAACCCTGGTGTATAATACCATAAGTGCAACACACAGGCAACATTTCTGCACTTTCGCCTATAGCTGGCGACGTCTCTATATAAGTGAAATATTCTTGACTGGGACGTAAAACACCATTACTCAACTCAACTCTCCACAATAATTTTATTATTTAAATTATCTAATAACAAAAGCATGTTTTTATTTCACTGATTATAATTTGTATTTTATCTCCCACATTTTCAAAATTTTGTAATCTTTGTACATCTAAGGATCTAATGATGAAAACTAAAATTGTAAAAAGATAGAAGGGGATCAAGAGTAAATTGCATTTGTACAAGTAAAATTAATTAGCTTACAATATATATAATTTATTCAGAAATCACAAATTATGTTCCTTAATAAAAAGTTCCAAAATTCTCTTCATTTGTGGTGAAGTTTTCTTTTTTAAATTCTATTTTCAGTCTTGCATCTGGAGAAGGACAATAACATAAAAATTAACATTGTACATTATAGATAAATATTAATCAGGATCTAAATGTAAGTTCATATTTTAATGGGATCATTTGATTTAAATGCATTACATGTATTTTGGCTTGTTGGCTCACCCGGACAAAAGTTAATGGACATGTGATATGTAAGATAGATATGGTGGTCAAAAGTTGGTTATAATATAGAACCTGGTGTTGCAAATTATTCTTTATACCATTTTAATAGAAGTATCATCTTTTGAAATTATTTTCCTTCAAATTTGTATTATAACATTATTTACATTATCCATGTAAGTTTAGTTGTCAGCTATGTAATTGATGGCTAAGATTTATTTGTAGACCTACTATTTTCTAGTTTACAAACAACCTGAATTATTGACAATGTCCTCAAATTAAAATTATAGCGACAAAATAATATTAAAACACATAGAGACATGTTAGAGAGTTATTTTATTATTATTACAACACGATCAGTGTTCAATCTAGAAGAGATCATTGTACCAATTGTCCTAAAAATAATAACTGTGCCCAACGAAAATACTCTCAGTGGGCCAACTCTGGTCCATCTTTTTTAGTCTTGGTTGGGATTTAAAAAACAGTTTTAACTCTTTCATTTTTATAATTTCTTTGACTTATACGGATCTCTACACAAAGTTTATTATTGTGTTAACCCAATTGTTAGCTTAACTGAGCCATAGGGTCAGATGAGCTATTGCCATCTATCTCCATCCACCGTGCATGATGTGTAAACTTTTCACATTTAATCAACTCCTTCAAACCTACTTAGCAAAATCGGATTATATTTGGCAGTATTTCCAATGTTATTAAACAGTTAAATACACAAGAACTCACTTTTGAATGAAAACCAAAATTTGAAAAATCACTAGAGTTCTCAATAAAGAATTAAACAGTGCATTAACAGAATGTTCTTTGCTGTCTTCAAAAGTTGAAAAACTCTTGTCTGAGAAGAAAAAATCTGAATCTGAAATTAGGATGCTGAATGAAAAATTGCTCTTCAGAAAAATAAGTAAATTTGGTACGAGAAACTTGCATAAACGAATTAAACGAATAGAAAAGAGAATAAATATGTCAAAAATAGCTTCACTTAAATCTGAAAATGTTAAACTTTAAAACAAAGATCAAGACTCAAGTTAAGTATTTGACAGTTCAGATGTAAAAAATAAAATCTGTGGTTTACTGACAGCAAGTATTCAAGATGTGGTCTCAGAAATTAGCATTACGCAAATGTAACCTGCAGAAATAATGTTTAATGATTTTTCTGAAATTTTTGCTGCTATTTAGGGAAACACTGATAAAACTGAGGTTACAACAAAGTTGGCAATTAAAAGTACAATGTCTGATGGGGCAAACTAATAAACCCTTTATTAAGCTCTTTCAAGTTTGGAGAGAAAAACTTCTTCTGCTTGCTGTTGGTAAATGGCAACATTTAAAAAGTGATTTGCGAGAAGATATAGTGCAACTGCATGACTTTTACTGTGGACTACATCTTCTCACAAACTTTGCTGAATATGCAAATAAGGGTATGATGAATTTGGGGATGCGTGCTCAAAAAGTGAAATAGGAATGAGGTGTCTTTATATTTTTAAAAAAATGGAAGGCTAAGACAGAAGCAGCATCACAGAGGCTCATAAGAACAGCTTGTGTTTTACTTCAAGTGCAAGATAATGCATCTGCTGGTAGACCTTAACAATTGATAGCCTATCTTTAAACTATACGAAAAAGGAACAAACTAAGCCTGCTTCATGGTAATCGATTTAACATTTTATTTTAAAATGGTTGGTGTGTTTTTGGACATGAAAATGACATTAAAATTTTATTGAAATTTATGGTCAAGATAATGATCTAACCAAAGCGGTTTATGCAGATATACAGTCACCTATTGTCTCGTCAGGTATTCGTGCACTAGGTTTATGTGATGTTCATATTACTAGACCACTTTTGCATATTTTACAGTCTACGATTCACCTATGCTTGTTACAAATTTTAAAATCTTTGATCAGTTTGATCAAGGATATGAATTTTTGGATTTTCACTCCTACAAGCAGAAAATGAAAATCTAGATTTTGACACTTCAGGCACTTGAACTTGTACTTGCCAGCATATTGGTTGTAATAAAAAGGAGATCATTTATTATGTGGAAAATACCAACACCCATCACCAAAATTGATTGACGAACCTAAAAGTGCCCCTAAAACTAATCAGTCAAATGAATCAAACTTTGGTCAGCTTGAGAGAATTAAGCGTAGTAAGCCAAAGGTGAGTACATGTACTAGACATGTAGAGGGCATCATAATGTATGTTAACAGCAAAACGTCCGAGTAGCTAGCTTCTCAACATGATGATAAAACTTTATTAAATCAATCTAATAAACTTCTACCGAACTTTATCAGTAAATGGAGAATCAGGGGGATGAAATTAAACTGTAACGGATAGAATTACTAAAAGAAAGAATAACTATACGGGAAGAAAATGCAAAAATAGAAAAACAGGTAATAATTGATTTTGTCACTAAACATGGACTGTTGTAAAAGTAAACATGACATAGAAGGGTATCTAGGAAAGTTTAAATTGATAAAAGCTAAAATAACTTATATAAAACTCCAAATTAAGTTCTTTCACATAATTCTTGATTTATCCGTAAATGACTGAGATCTGTATCAGTTCTCAAAAGCAGAGAAGTCATTTGGCTTAGTGAAATTAAAAGATAATCTATGTAAATGTTTTTACTGTTTAGATGTTACAGAACGTGAAAATGATGACAGTGATTTTATTGAATTGTCTTACAATGACCTCGTGTTTACCATCTACTTCAAGCATATCAAGAGTTCAACACATGAAAGTCAATTACAAAAGAAGACAATTTATCTGATCAAACATTAGTAAATAACTCCAGTAAACAGACAAAAAAAAAACAAATTCTACTTAGTATTGTTTTTTTAATAAATCCGCCTAATAGTATAATGTACATCAAAATACCACATGTCACCATGAGTTGTATTTAATATCATATCATCAATAATATAACTATAATAGCTGGATTTAAGTTTAAAAATGTAAATAAATAAAATTTTCAAGTTCATATACACTTCAAGATCTTAAATCATGCATTTAACCAAGGTATGCATTCAAACATGTGGATATACTAGGCACATTTTCAGAAAAGACGTAGTTTTAAGAGAAGAGGCATTTTTAGTAAAAGCAAACCATATATCCTTCGTAAATAATTTGGGTGTGTGAGTTCGAAAATTGCGGATACCAAGCTGAAAATTTGCTCTAAATAGGTCAAAATTTAAATACAAAATGGCCGCCAAAATCAAAATGAATCTTTGTATAAAGTTGATATTGAATTGTTTTAGTAGCAGAAACAGTTATAAATCAAAGATTGTAATATTGTAAGGCTAACTTGGGTGTTAATGACAAAAAATTAAACAAAACGTTTAAGGCGTTATTGCTACCTGAAAACATTTTAAAGATACTGAAATTTTAGGGGCAAGCACCTACACAAAATTTGCAACGAAGTTAGATCTTTGCATGTTGATTATTTTTGCAACTTGGTGTTTTAACTATTGATAATACTTTTTAAAAATATGGTCAAAAGGACAAATTTGAAAGTTACACTCCAAGGGTAACAACTCTTTTATGGATCATCGTATTCTTACAAACATTGCTATTTAGCTTGTCATATCATTATTTTTCAATGTATTACTCTATATAACACTAATAGTTTTCAAGTCAAAAGCCACAAAACCAGCACAATTTGCAAAAAAAAAAAAAAAAATCAGAGGCAAAACTCTGTAAAAAGGGGTTTAATATTTATGAAATCAAAAGATCTGGCATGCCGGTCATTATCAGCCTTCATCTCAGGTGGCCTAGCGACAAAGTTCATTATGAAAAAAATTATATATTTGACTTCAGAAGAAAGCTCACATGTTTAACTTTATATAATTAGCCAGTTTTAAAACTTTTCGATTTTGTTTTTGGATTTGTAGTTTGAACATGGGACAGTATGTTTCTGTTTAATTGAATAAATTAAGTATGACACATAACATGCTGAAACACTGATTTATATAGTCTAGAGTGTAATATGTAATAGTTTATAAATATGAAGCCTGTGTTTGTACGAAATGCTTAAAAATGTTTTTTTACAGTGGAAGAACAAAGTAAGTAAATGTAACTACGTTAGACTTTTAAACCTATTTAAAAGTGTTAAGTCATCACTGAGCAATTCTAAGCTGACTATTTGCTAAAAAGGTGAACTTGCACTATAAATTGTTGATGTAAAGTTTGATACTCAACTATAGCAAAAGTAATACTACATTTGGTTTCACTAAAGCTGGTAATTAGTACGGTCTGAATGATATATCGTAAGCCTTCTGTTAAAGGAGATTAGCGCCGATGTACCTTTTCACCCTTCTATCCCCTTACTATTTAAATCCGTGGATCCGAAGACCAGTGAAATTTTTTAAGTTGATATCAACAAGGTATTACTCTAAAATAAATAAGACTAGTGACTTGGCAAATGTAAAAAAATGGTGAAAAAGCAGGATCCAATATTTGCACATGAACGGTTAAGCACCTAAGGCTATCCATAATGATACGATAGTAACACTAAGGAAAGATGCCCCTTGATAGGCAGAAGTAATAAGGTGGGTGGCGGATTATGAACAGGGCAGGCAGAACTTTGATGATGACCACAGTCATGCAAGGTATGCCACTATTGCAATCCCAGAAATGGTCAATTGAGCTTTGTTTTCATTGCATTCATGGCAGCCGAAATCACCATTGACTGCTCATTTCTGAAAAATACTTTTCTTTAAAAAAGAAAATTGTTTTTGCAAATCTGTAAAAACAAAATACTTTAAACATTTTCACAATGTTTGGCCACTTATCATTTTAAAATTGTGGAAACGTAGATAACAACCATGATATTTTTATGACTGACAGGTGAGTTACAGAAAACATATGGACATAGAACAGTACATTCCATTCTAACATCCTGCAATAAGAAAGCTTTGATCCTGTTGGACTTCTAGCAATTAATCAGAAACACACAAAATGCACGTGTTAATCTAAACATTTTAGTGCTAGACACTGCTAGCTCCCATAAGAGCTTTGTTTCTATGTGGCAAAGTTGGACATTATTTCATCCCAGAGCCCAAACAACAGTCTAAACGATAAAATCACCCTGGTTCACCTCCGCCAAAGAAGGCAGAAAAAGACTGTTCCATCATCACATTATACTTAGACATACTGATGGTACATGTAGATTATTTCCAAAAGGAACAAAAAATAAATGGCACATAATTTGTATTTTTTAGGCTGTTACGAAACAATGCTCAACTCAAGTGCTGTGAAAAACTCAGTAAAGGTGTTTTGGTCCACTAGCACAATTCTACCATTGCCTTTACAACAATTAGCGATTGTGGTTTTAAATTGATTGAGTGGCCAACTTATTGCTTAAGATTGCACATGAGTCTTGTCAATTACATTATCCAGTTTTATAGTTAGATGATGATGTCATTCATTGGAGGACTTTCTATTTTTTTGAAATGAATTATTTCAAAGTTGCATCTAGTTCCTAAAACCTCGGTGCCAAAATTATATAGAGACCGATACTATGTTATAAAATAATGCAATATTACCGCCAAAATTCAAACCACTACAGATGAGGTTCACAACGTATAAATCGATATATGTTTTTAGGTAATGGTTGTGATTCTAGCTATTAACGCAATATCATTCTTAAAAGTTTTACGCATGATGCCACGCATAGTTATTTGGTATTTTGACATCATTTACAACCACGGGTTCCACAAACAATTTTGAAAGAACATGTGGCAATCTCTTGATAAAAGACTGTTCTGGAATAGGCTCTTTTTGCATTTCAAACACAAGTTAACACCATGATCAAAATCAAGCAGTATTTCAGTATAGTTTTAGTTATGAACCTAATTCAGTCATGTAGATTTATCAATGTACTATCGAAAAGGCACACAAAATGAACAAACACATAATTATAGCCACCACTTTATTTTTAGAAATTGTTTTAATTTTGGTTTAAACATTTAGTTTAGCCTCTTCCATTTTAATTTAACACCTTCAGGTTTTGCTGAAATGTTAAAAATAACAAAGAACCACCTTTTGCTAAAACATGCAACTTCAATAACATTTTGTTTTTGAATTATGTCAAATTAAGCATGTTGCCAAATTTAACTAAAATTTAAAACCCTTAGTACAGTTTTTGCATTGGTACATAATAACTTTAAATCGCCATTTTGTTTTAGGAATTACGGGTTTAAAAACTCAAAATTGAGCTTGGTATTTGCCATTTTTGAATTTGGCATTCTCGAATTATGTTAATTTAATAATGTTACCAACTTTTACTAAAATTTGTCAACCCAAGTAACATTTTTTGCATTGGTACATCATTAATTTTATCCGCCATTTTGTTTTTGAAATTATAGGTTCAAAAACTCAAAATTGAGCTTAGTTTCCGCCATATTTGAATTCCGCATCTTCGAATTATGTTACCGACTTTTACTAAAAAATGCCGCTTCAAGTCACATTTTCTCAATTTGTTCCTAGTCTAATCCGGAATCTTGGATGGGGTCGGTCCATTTTCCGTCTAATTTGACCGAAAATGTTTCCCAGAGGGCATGCGACGTTGATTCAACGTTGAAAATGGGTTGTTTTTTGGTCGCAACGTTGACAACACAAATACAACGTTGATTCAACGTAATTTTGTCAACGTTGAATCTACGTTGGAACATGACGTTGAAATAAGATTGATTTTTTATGTCATTTCGACTGATGTTTATTCAACGTATAATCAACGTCAGTAATTAAAATTTGATTTGAATCTTCAAAAAATCGATCAGGATTAGTTAATCGTATAACTTATTACGTCGTCTGTTGTGTAACAATAGTTAATGGAAGGGTTGTTTGCCTGATTGTTTTCCCGTTGCGTTGTTGCCCAATTTAAGTTAATAAGTGCTGGAAATTGCAAACACAGGGTACTTTTGATGATGTCAGGCTGAATTCTATAGGACATAATACTAATATGAAGGAATATTATGAAAGGTAGAATGAAAAGTCATGTTTTTAGGCACAGTTCATCTAGGAGTGAAATTTGCCTATTTTACCAATTTCTGTTCTTGGAATCTCCAGATTTATCTTTAAAAATATTACATAGAAATAAGACGTTTAAATAATAATAATAACAACAATAATAATAATAATAATAATTAAATAATAATAAAATATAATAATAATAATATAAAATAATCTCTTATTCAAATATAGTCAACATTATGACGACACACAAACTGTAAATGTCATACTAAGTAATTGAAGCATACACATTGGGTGCTCCTGATATCTGTAGAAACTACTAATGACAATAGCAAGTTTGCTCTTCAAAATTGGAGGAGAGGAAATTTCATCATTGCAAAATGATGCAGCAGTTTTAGATTGCAATGAATTATCAATCTTAAAATGGGATTTGTATGCAAAATCAGATATATTGTTCCAGTAGTGAAGGATATTATGCATGGAGAAAACTTCATACAAATTTTTAGCTTGTTCTGAACTTTAAACCAGAAAAAAACTAATCAAGCTGGACTGGTCAGTGCCAGTGATAAATGTTAGCAGACGACTACTGACTGCATTGATGGACAGTGAGACTGAAGTCAGTGAAGATCAGTAATGGCATAAAGATCAAGATAACAATGGTAAGTTGAATCAATCAATACCAAACCAATGTTTAATACAGTGCATGTGTCAATATTAATAAATTTTTATTCACCTTCAGTATACAGTTTCCTCATCAGTTATGTCTAGCTGGATTTTGATGAGTTTAGTCATTGAAGAAGTCTTTTTAGGTTTTGATGGACACAGACTTGGATTTTTATTGGCTATAGGAAAGATGTTATTTGTTTTTATGGCAATATATTATGTAGCTAGCCAATGGGGTGTGCTCGTCCGTAGCACCAAGCTTCACTTCCCTTTATTTCAAAATTTTTAATTTGCTTCTGGAGTATTTCAGTACAAAAGGTTGAGTTGAATAATGGTGTTTACGTTCCATTAAAGAATATTCCACTTATATCGAGACGTTGCCAGCTATAGTCAAAGATTCAGAAATTTTACCTATGTGTTGCACTGATGCCAGTGCATTATACCTCGGGGTTTTTTATCGTGCCATGCCATCTGGACATGGGAACGGGTTGACACTAACACTAGCCTGAGTAGTAAAAATTGGTCAGGGCTAGTGAATATTCCTTTACCAGTAATCTTATGTGCTAGCGGTTTATCTCAAAACAATTAGACCATATACTTGATATATTGCTTTTTAGACTTAATGAATATATAATTTAAGCTTCTCCAGTTTGCAGGATTTTGCTCCATTTTATCATTGTTATTTTGTCCCGGGGGGGGGCAGGACATACCCGAATTGAACCTACGTAAGAAGCACTCTACCAACTGAGCTACTACAGTGTTTTTTAGAAGCAAAGATGATAGGTAGGTATATAGGCATATGGTCATGTAAATACATGTAATATATATTTTTTGACATTAGTAAAATTTCTTTACAATTCAAATTTTATTTTTTTTTATTTGAAGATTGAACAACCACATTCAACAACTTCGTAATTGGATTGGAGTGGATGATGGTATTGTGTATCAAAAGTGATGTTTATGAACAGACTAAAGACAATATTCTAAATAAGTTTTCAGTGAATCATTATTTTGCGTGTTCAACAATATTAATTATCTGACTATAACCATCAAAATAGTGATGTAACTTTTTTACATATGTTAAATGTGTATTACAGTTTCACAGTGTAGGCACTCACAAGAATATGTAAAATGAATTTTATGATTTATCATGAAGTGTATAATTTATATTTATCTAAAAAGTTTAAAAATAAAGTTGCCTTTGTTTGATAATGAGACACGAGGCAAGAAAATACTTAACAATGCACTAGTTATTTCATTGGTTGGATGCCCTGATTTCACAATCATTCCTTAGCTAAGATTTTCCATAACTTAAAACTTTAACAATTTTAAATCTTTTTAATTTTGTTATTTTTAAAATATTCAGAAATTTAAGACACTTCTACATTAAAACATTTGAATTAAGTTTTGACAAAAATATCCCCCCAAAAAATAACAAAAAGATAAGCAAAATCTTGCTAAACAATAATCGTGAAATAGGGTCAGGGTTAATGGAAAATGTAGCAAGAAGTCTTAACTACCTAACTGTAGCAAACTTGTAGTGTACCTTTTAGCCATCTAAAGTCAGACGAACTTGACCAATTACTATGAATTAAATTTTTATTATGGTAGCTAAACTCATGTGAAATTCACATGAAAATATTCAGGTGCACTAACATTTCACGCGAATTTCACACATGAAATTAACGTGAACTTCATACATGAAATTAACGTGAATTTCACATAAAAATTTTTATGTGAAATTAACGTTAATCAAGCTTATATGTGACATTCATGTGAAAAATACCATGTTAATTTGTCATGTTGTGACTTTCACATAAAAGTTCGATTCATGTTTTCACATGAAATTTTTATGAGTTATTCACGTTAACAAAATTTGGCTGTGTAAATGGGGTTTGCCACTGTACCATATGATCAATAGCTCCTAATGTGTTTGTGGGACGTTTTGAAAAAATTTAATGATGCTTTTCCGGGAATATGTGACGTTCTACACACATTAAGAGATATTGATTGCGTATTACAGTGGTGAATTTGAATCCCATTTAATGTCAACTTTGGCAAATAAACACTGTCTGAGCGATTCCAGCATTTAGACATGAAATACTCAGGGTCCTTGGAAAGATACATAAAAATTGATGCTCCAAGTAACAATGCCCCACAACAGGTGTGACATATTAAAGAACCCTTCAAGTGCCCTGAATGCACTACAATGGTCAAAATCTCTGCAATTTCACATATAGCTGGTAATGTCTCAATATCAGTTACTTGGTTACAACGAAAAAACAACATAGAAATAACGTTGAAACAATGTTTGAATCATCGTTGAAAAAAACGTTAAAACAACGTTATTATCAACCGTAAATCAACAAAAATACAACGTTGAAACAACTTTGATATCCGACGTTGAATCAACGTCAGTATTTCAACGTCAAAACAATTTGCAAATACAACATGTTTTCAACGTTGATTCAACGTCAGAATATACGTTGTATCAACGTTGTTTCAACGTTATTTTGCCCACTGGGTTATTAGTACTGCTTCCTAGCTATGTTATATATATAGTTTTGACACACAGAAGACGCAGAATGGTATTTACGAGTGAAATAAAGTAAGTTTTGGCGATTATTAGCATCTATTTCATAAGATTTCTCAAGATTTATGCCGAATTTTAGGACCTACTTTCAGTCTCCTTATTAAATTTGGCCGCTTCGATCGTTCATCATCACAAATCTGAATTTCACAGGCCAATCTCCTGCACAAATATTGTGTTAGTTGACCCTATACGGTATATATTAAGTATTAGTGAATTGGTGGTACACTTGAAAACATGTACAACCGTTTATTATGCGTGTGCGATTTGGGCCTTGGAATTTCTTATCATTCTATGGTTTCAATATAATCATTCAAACGTGCCTTTCCAAAGGTAGGTACAACTCCCCATATCAATGCTGAGATATTTGTTAAAAAGTCGGTGTCATTGCAGGTCAACACACACACACACACACACACACACACACACACACACTATAGGCTGATAGGCCTAATTTCGAAATGTGCAACAGATCTAGTTTTCAGTTGTTTTATAAGCTTTAATGCTTGGTGTTGTTAAGAAAATTTAAACAGCCATATGGAACTAAATTTGATTAAAATTTTTTTGCTGAATGAGGCATTATCTTTGGCAGAAAATTAAATGCAAATTTGGTTTTATGTTTTACAATGCAGCTTCACTGTCCATGTATGTACAACAAAATGTGCAAAATAGCAAGAACCAAGCTGCTGAAACTCAATAAGAAGATTAGGTTTCATATCAGTAGTGTAACATAACAATACAGTGCAACTGAAAGGGTTTTATACAAAATCCTCATTCACTTGTCTTTCTTTTACAAAAACGGTAAGCCAAGATACAAATATCTGGTGCTGAACAGGGATTCTGGTTATTTTGTCAAGCACCTTTACGGATTCCAAAGAAAAATATACCGAAGATACCATCATCAAAATGTTGGAGTTTTTAATAGATAACATATTTGTTGTGTCGGTAATATAGTTTTCAGCAAACAATCGGTATATCAATGGGTACAAACTGTGCACCATTGCTTGCTGATTTGTTTCTTTATTCTTACGAAGCAGAATTTATGCAGAACCTTGTTACATCTGGAGAGAAGACTGTCGCCAAATCGTTCAACTCAACATACATATAGATGACGTTCTGTCTCTTAACAATTCTAAATTTGAAGACTATATAAATGTCATCTATCCTAGTGAGCTTGAAATAAAAGACACGACTGATTCCTCAAGTTTTGCTTCCTATTAAGACTTATACCTGAATTATGACGCACACGAAAGGCTACATTTTAAACTTTATGACAAACGTGATGACTTCAATGTTTTTATTGTCAACTTTTCTTTTCAGCAATATACCTGCTTCTCCTGCTTATGGTATATTTGTTTCCCAATTAATACGCTATGGTTGAGCTTGTTCCCACTACGGGGTTTTGTACAAAGAAGTAGTCTGCTTGCAAATAAATTGTTGACTCGGGGATATTGCAAGCGCCTAGGCTTATCAAGGCTCTAAAAAGTTTTACGGCCGTCATCACAGTATTGTTGGTAAGTTTGATGTTTCTGTGCCCAGGATTGCCCTGGATATATTTGATGTCTTATAGTTCCATGTTCCTTTCACACAATTTTGATTTAACAACATGGAACTATGGGACGTCAAATGTGTATTTAAATTGATGCGATTTTTTTGAAATTCCAAATATTACTTTTGTCATCTTTTATCTTGAAAAAATAACATAAAATGTTGAATTATTGTCTTATGACTAATCATACACTTTCGGGTAGATACTACCGTAGTACTTATAAAAATAAACAGGGTATAGCTTACAAAGAGTACCAAAGCCGCTAGAAAATTTAGTGAAGAACTGCAAATGAATGTCGATGAAGGTACTGTGTGTTTAATAAAAAACACTATCTGACTGAAGTCTGAACTACTGAATTAAATCATGCTAAACGAGGTCGGCCCCTCCTACTGGGTGAGATTGACAAAGATGTAGCCAATCATGTTCGACATATAAGAGAGACAGGCGGGATTGTCAATCAAGCAATTGTGACCGCAACAACACGTGGCATATTTAAGCTAAAAAATAAAACATTGTTAAGTGAATTCGGCGGACCAATTCATCTTGGTAGATCATGGGCGGTGTCGTTTTTGAATAAATTAGCTTACGTGTAACGGAAAGGTACCAAAGCAGCACGGAAATTACCTGTTGAATTTGACAATAAAAACCAAAATTTTTGAGGATTATTAAAGAGATGAACATTTAATTCCAAGTGAACTTATTTTCTATTTTGATCAGACTGGACTTAAAATAGTGCCTGTTTCAAATTGGACTTTAGCCGCTGAGGGATCTAAACAAGTTGATATTATCGGAATTGAGGATAAACAAGAAATCACAGCTTTGTTAGGCAGTACTATTGATGGAAATCTTCTGCCCGTACAGTTGTTGTATACCGGTAAAACTAGCAAGTGTCATCCAAAGTACGCATTTCCAGATGACTGGGACATAATCATACAGACAATCATTGGAGTAATGGACTATTGTAATAATATTTCAGAACCATACGTTTCGAAAACCAACGAACATTAAGGACTCGGTTCTAATCAACCAGCTCTGGCAATTTTTTACGTTTTTGCAGCCTATAGATGTCAATTGTTCATTGATAAACTTGCAGAATGCAATATCAAACATGTTTCATGCCGGCTGGATGTACTGGCGAAATGCAACCAATGGACTAAGGTGTGAATGCCGACTTTAAAACCGGTTTGAAAAACGAGTTCACAGACTATTATGCAAATCAAGTTGCTCAACAATGTTATAGGAAAATATCGATTCATTTCAAAAGGACTTAACACTACCTGTTCTGAAGCCAATACCTGCTAGGTGGGTTGTGAAGGTTACTGACAGCATCAAGAGCAAATTGATTCTGTACTTTGCGGTTGGAAAAAGTCTGGATGGAAAAAGTCTGGAATTTATGACATTCTCACCTCGTGAACTTCATATCTCATTCTGAATCGGGATTATTAAATGCGAATACTAGTATTAGTATTTTATATATTAGTAATGTAAAATAATATTTAAGCAGAGTTAATTTCATTATAAAACTAGTAACTTACTTTACACGTCCATATAGTGCAAGGACACGTTTATCTTTTAATTAGTGCTTTTTGCAACTGTGAATGGACTAATTCTGATATTAATCATTAGTGTTTTCAATCGTGAAGCGACTAGTAGTAAATTATCACCTTAATTCTTTAATTGTGATGATTGGCTAGTTAACTGTATAAAATTAATGAATTGCGTGTTGCACATAAAGTTCATGCATGAAGTCACTTGTGTTTTGTTTTCTTTCCACACAATTACCGTTTGTTGTAGTCTCCAAGATGTAATATCCCAGTCAAGATTAGTTAACTTTTCATTTGTCAAAAAACTAGTATTGTTCATCAAGATAAGCTAAGTACTAGTCAACAATGTTGTTTACCGTCTTAGTCAAGATATGATTCTGCTCCAACCTATGATAATGAATTCTACACCAATAACTTTATTTTTTATACACCCAACAAGAAAATCACTTATATCGCCAAATTCTCGACAATTTATGATGAGATTAGTAATACTTTACACCAGAACCATGAATAATTATCGTCAACTAACAGAGGAGAGGGCTCTAATAAATGAAAAGATTCAAAGGAGATAAATCAATTTACATAGAACTTTTGGAAATCGGAAATTTAATGCGACAAGAAATTAATGCGATAAAACGGGCCTCGCATTTTTCGCATTAATTTCTTACTCGCGTTAATTTTTTTATTTACAGTACATCCAGGGCAATCATTGACATGGAGACATCAAACTTATCGACGATACTGTGATGACGGCCATAACACTTCTTAAGGGGCTTGATAAGCCTCGGGTTGCAATATCTCTGAGTCGACAATTTATTTACAAGCAGACTGTTTCGTTATACAAAGTCCCCGTATCGAATAAACTGTACCATAGCGTATTGATTGAAAATAATCACACTATAAGCAGGAGAAGCAGGCATTTTACTGCATTGAAAAGAAACGTTGACAATAGAAAAATTGAGGTAATCACGTTTGTCATCAAGAGATGAAGTTGAATTTATGCCTTTCTTGGGAGTCATAATTCAGCTATAAGTCTAAATATGAAGCAAAACTTGAGGAATCAGTCGTATCATTTATTTCAAGCTCAGTAGGATAGATGAGATTCACATAGTCTCCAAATTTTGGATTGTTAAGAGACAGAACGTCATCTATATATCTGTATGTGGAGTTGCATGATTTGATGACAGTCTTCTCCCCCGGGCTCTGCATAAATTCTGCTTCATAAGAATAAAGAAACAAATCAGCAAGCAATGGTGCAAGGTTTGTACCCATCGGTATTGTTTGCTCGAAAACTTATATTATGAAACACAACAAATATGTTATCTATCTACTTTAAGATTTTGTTTATGATATCTTCAGTATATTTTTGTTTGGAATCCGTATGCTTTTTGACAAAACAGCCAGAGTTCCTGTTCACTAGTTAATTATATCTTGCCTTACCGTTTTTGTAAAAGATTGACAAGTAAATAATTTCTTTAACACGTTCTTGATATTTAAAATGAGGGATAGTAGTGTATAATGTAAAAAAAATAACATGATTTTATACCTTTTACTCGAGATAAAAGCAAGATGCTGAAATATTTTAGAATGTTTTAAGAATCCACATTTGAATGATGCCAGATGTAATTTATAATTTTTCTGAATTAGACTGAATGCCATTTTTGACGACTATCAAAATGTGTGTCAGAGTTACCGATATTGATTTAGTAGTACATTTAGATGATTTCCATGTATGGGTTTTAAAAGAGTTTAGGAATCCAATAAAAGTAAGGAAGGTCAAGTTCTCCCTCTTTAAGATTGATACCAAAAGACTCGAAAACTCCCCTATGGTTGGAAATAACTCCATCTTTGGTAAGAATTAAACTGTATTGTATTCTAATTAGGTTAAACCTTAATATGCTTTTAGATTTTATTCTAAATATACCTAAGGGGTTTCGTTGTCATATGGTTTAATGAATTTGCTAACGCCTTTCGCGCTACAGTTATTGCGCTATTTAAAGTGCGGCGCTTAAATATCTCCGTATGAAGGGGACAAATAGGCTTGCCTTAAGTGCGCGAATTTAAGAATGCGCTAATTAGTCTACACCACCACTGAGCGCTGAAATTTGAGTGTGCTAATTTAAGTACACGTACAGTATGATCTAACACCACATCATTGAATCTACTCAAACAAACTAACATTAATTTTGTAAGTTCAAATATTTCAAAATTGTTGTCTTGCAATATAGATAGATTCTTAAATGAGAGTTGATTTGAGTAATGGTGTTTAACGTCCCAGTCAAGAATATTTCACTTATATAGAGATGTCACCAGCTGTAGGCGAAGGTGCAGAAATTTTGCCTGTACGTTGCGCTGATGGCATTATATAGCAGGGTTATTCAGCTGTGCCGAGCCCACTATGACAAGGGACCTCGTTTATTTTAAGTTTTCATCTGAAAGAACCGTGACTTTCATTTCGTAATGCTGGGTGCTTCGCGAAAGAACAGTCACTACCAACTTTCAAGTCTTGGGTCAGACCCGCCCGGGGATCGGACTCACGACCTCCCACCTACGGAGCGAACACTCTACCAACTGAGCTACCGCAGTGGTCAATGACAAAAGGTTAATATCATTATGCAGGGTCAGCATTGATAGAATGACCAAGATCAAGGCCATCGTACATTTGTAGGTTTGAATCTGGTCCATTATTGTGTAATTTTTCCTTAATAACTACTAGTTTGATCGAAGCCAGAAAAATTCAATCGTTGCAAGGTACAATGAAGAGATTAAACAGCAGCAAACAAGCACTACTCTTAACTAATTCATAAATACTACATGAGCATTGCATTTGTCATTATAATAATTAATAAAATAAAAATATCTTGTCATACATTCTTGAAAAACTAAAACATGTAAATAACAAAAATCCATAAACTAACTTATCCATGCAGGATAATGTAGCATCGCTTCCTACGAATAATAACAAAGTACTTAAATTATGTTTTCAATATTTTATTTTCATTACCAAATACGATAATACGTTTTTTTCATGAGAAAAGACAAAACAATGAAACAAACATTGATTAATGTAGAGAGAATGGAATGCTTTAATAATGAAAAGCTATATATCCACACATTTTTTCGAACAATTAAAGATACATAATTTACAAAGACCATACATTGTATGATCGTTCAAGGACTAGTGACAACGTAAACAACATTTAAACAACCATTTCACAATAAGTGTACGTTTAGGGAATCAAATGTAACATTCTTGAAAGGAACATTGGAAATATGGGACTTCTAAATGTATGGAGGGTAATTTTGAATACAGAAACATCACACTTACTAACAAAATTGCGGCGACGGCCATTAAACTTCATTAAAATTTGGTAAATTGACGACACGGTCTTTTTTATTTCGATATCTAATGTTAGATAGAAAACCTTACTACAGTATGGACCTGTCGAAAGTTTAACATTCTGCTAACGAAAAAGAGTCAAATCTCGACAGCACCATGGCCGAAATATGGACAGTTATTAGCTGAAATACTACTGAGATATAAACAGTAGCTGCTGAAATATAGGTTATAACGAGGGATTAAAATGAATCACCGAATCGATGCCAAATCGTTTGCTCAATGTTAAACTTTCGACAGGTCTGTACTATATATCGGAAATCAAAACCTAGACACAAAAGACAAAGTAATATCTCATTGGTTACTGACATCATTCTGCTCTTATCAGAAGGTGTACCTTGCGCGTATTGTAAAATTTGAAAGTTACTATTACTGTAAAACTAAAACTAGTATAATAACTTACTAATGATGACGAAACAATATGAAATGATGGATTGCAAAATAAAGACAGTTTTATTTTCGTATCTATTATCTTATAATTTATGTGATAAAATTATTAAATATAACATAAACTATAACTACGTGTATATGTTTTAATTTTGCAGCACTAGATACTTAGTAGGTTTGGAAAACAATTATTTATCGGCAGTATTCAGACCAAAAAGTCCCCTCGATCAATATTTATTTTTCCGGTGAATAGCACACCATATGCAACCACTAAAAAGTCCATAATTGTATAAAGTTACTATTAATAAAACCCGAAAGACTGTAAAATTAAAAATATGGCTACATATATTTCATTTAACTGGTATATCCATGGAACCTTTCCTTACCGTTTAGATTAAATCAGATGTAATGAAATATGGCATGTATTTTTGTTTTGACCTAAAGGTCTATCATAAAATTAATCGTGATATTTCGTTTATAAAATGTGTGTGCCCCTTTTCACTTATTTCGTAGAATCTCGTGATCGTTACTATTTTTAGTTTTGTAAAGAATCTATTGAAGTTGAGGATGGGTATTTAAAAGGATCTAAAAATATTCCTGATGCTCGATTACTTGCTTCATAAAATTCCTTGAGATAAGGCAGACACAATTACTTTTTATTCGCAGATATATAAATATTGACGACTTCAGAGTTTCTTTAAAACTCAGAGAAAGATTGTGAAACAAAACTCATGAATGTAATTCCAGTTTTCAGATCTAAGCTTCTTACTTTTAATAAAACAAATATTGTCCTTAATGACAATATTATAAGATATAAACAATTACATTCAAAGAGAATTCTGCTTGAATCATTAACTAAATAGTATCAAACATTCATATAACATGTAACAACATATATTGAATTACAATGCCACAATATCCTTGATATCTTGACTTTGAAGCTGAACTTTCATCTCTATTACACAGTACATAATAAGCGAGAGAATTAATACTGTTCCGAGTATATAAACTTTTGTCTGTACGCACAGGAAATAGCTATATCCAAAGGCGACAGCACATCCGGTTGCGTAGAACATACGATATGAAGCAAAAGCTGCTTCCTGTTTGTCAATGAAAAGTATTCCAAACAAAGCTGAAAAAGAAAAGAAAGCAACTATATTTTAAAAGACAGTAAATGAATTAAAATTAATCGCTTTAGGTCTATTAGATGGCATATGGTGTAGCTGCATGCAAAACAACTCCGAACAAGTAGGCATAACAACTTGAAATAAAGTCCAGCTCCTAATATGTCCAACGTCTAATGAAATTAGATTTCCATTTGCTGCTAAAATTATTAGTGGTAGTCATGTTTATTACCACACTGTGTGTCAAGAAAACAACGTGACATACTATAGTTCAAACGACTCAATATATAATATTAGAATCGATTAAAGTAAAATTTGCAGATGTTCAGCCTGCACATGTCGCTTGAAATTGAAAGTGTTTTGAAAAAAGTAAATCAAAAACAAGCATACCAATCCATGTCCAAAACACAATTCAAAATTAGAGTCAAAACTTTGGGGCTGGCCATATCCACCACGTGTGTAATCAAAATGTTAAATCAAAGTTACATGGAACTTTAAGACGTCAAATATATCCAGAGTAATTTCGAATACAGTAAAATTATACTTAATAACAAAATTGTGATGATGGGCATAAACTTTTTTGAGGGCCTTGATAAGGCTAGGTTTGCAATATTCTTGCTGAGTCAACAATTTATTTGTAAGCAGGGCGTATAATGTAAAGATTTCCCGTAGTGAGAACAGGCTCTTCTATTGCGTACTAAACCATATCCATTACAACTAAAACCCGTTTTTATACATTTTGTAGCCACATTTTACACTTTTCTATTTTTTCTAGTTTATTAGGAAATGACCTAGCATACATCCTAAAGGTTTACAGGTATTCAACACCACTTTCTTTCATCATTATAACTCTTTCAGGTTATTTGTGATGCCATATACAATACCAGGTATCAATCACGCCGTAAAAAAGCGGAGTTGTTGGACATAAAAAATCAGATCGAAGTGAAATTAAAAATTAGATGGAATATGCAGACTTTTTGAAATAAGATTTTGAGCAGATCCTGGTGTCACTATCTAATTATTGGGACACTTCCTAATAAAATGATGTCACTATAAAATAGTAAATTTTGTAAAACACGGTTACAATCTCTGAAAAACGGTTTTAATAATAATTAATATGGTATCATTGTAAAACAAATACATCATTAGCAAGAGAAACACGTATTTGGCTGCATTAAAAAGGAAATTTGACAATAGACAATTGGAATCGATCACGTCTGTCATTCAGGTTTTCATGTAGCCTTTTGTTGGCGTCATAATTGCGGTATAAGTCTAAATATAAAACAGTTATATCTTTTATTTAAACAATGACATATTATACCAGTTTTATATTTACAGCACTAGATGGTCGTTTCGGAATACAATTCCTCATCAGTAGTGCTTAGGCCAAAATTATGAAACCAAAATTATTTTGAAGATGTTGAAAAGCTTAAGGTACCCAAATATATTTTACCAAAAAACTCTCTTCAAGTGTTATATTTTCATGTGTAGTTTATAATATAATAATGTGTTTTCGACTATAGGTCCGCGATATAATCACCTTATTTCGGATTGGCATATACTGAATTAGGAGCAACACCCGTTGTTTAATAATTCCCGAAAGATAATGGGAACATTACATTATTCTTGATGTTAGTGACAAATATTCTCTTTATTTTGATAAATATTATTCTCTTATTCTAACAAATACTATTCTCTTTATTATTAAGATGTTAAGCGTGATAATGAAAATAAAAATCAAATTGACATTCGCACATCTCTGTGAATCAAAAACGTTCGAAAATAGCATTGGGTTCGAATATCGTACGCCAGATAATACTGTATCGTCAAACGTAGATGATACGGTCAGTTCAAATACACTAGTATCGAAATCACTTGTATACCGAGACAAAGATGGAAAGAATGACATAAGTTTCCCAAAACGGGAACTTGATACAACGAAGAAAGCGGTTTACAAAAGAAATTGCTGTTTCACCGACATTGCAAGCCATTGCTCGTCAAGGCCTTTAAAAACAAATCATAAGTTTTATATTGGTACTCGAAACTACTGAAAACAGAAAATCAAGTTTGTCCTGATACAACCCAGCAAACAAACAATGTATCATAAACTAAGCTTTCATGAAATTCATAAAAGTGATAATAGTTCGTTTGAATGTTATATAGGAATTATCCCGCTTTGGTCGATACTGTGCAATA
Source organism: Anadara kagoshimensis (assembly GCA_021292105.1). Classification (NCBI taxonomy): domain Eukaryota; kingdom Metazoa; phylum Mollusca; class Bivalvia; order Arcoida; family Arcidae; genus Anadara; species Anadara kagoshimensis. The sequence goes on from CM037874.1 coordinate 23,237,827, forward strand.
TTAGAGGAACTTTCATAATTCAACTTTCTTCGTTGCCGGTAATATAAATATATGAAAATGATCAGTCAAAAATAATGTTTTGGCATGACTTTTTTAACATATTTCCAACGCTGTAATTTTGTCTTGCATCCCATTACAAAACTACGGTACAAGTGCGAATAAAAAACTATATTGAATACATTAGTCATTTTGCAGTCAGCAGTTAAAATATATTACTTGGTTTTTGTTAATTTTAGTAACGAGTAATTTAAACGTCAGTGAATAATTAATAAAAAAGACAAAAAACGGTAGAAAGACTGATGTTGCCAGCTAAATAGGATGTGTCTACCTTTCCGAAGCAACCAACCTAACTTCCCTAACGGAAGTTCACGTGTTTCACCTAATTTTTAGTTTAAACTTAATTTTTTTTACTTTTCTTTGAGAATGTGATTTGGACATTGATTAGTATGTTTGATTTTGTTAAAATATATTGAATATACTTACTGTAAGTCTGTGTTTGCCAAATGGCGTCGCATAAACCAAGGCAGCCAGCAACAACAAAGAAGTTGGGTATATCAGTTGGTCTAGGGTTCCATAGCCAGAGTACAATTAAAAGTCCAACGTTGAATGTAGCCCCGGCTGTTATAAAGGCAAATCTTTTAATATGTCTACTTGCAATGTAACCAATCATAACACAGCTTACAGCGCTGACGGCTCCAAAACACATCATGACAGGTCCAATACTTGTGACACCAAGGGTACATGATATATAAGCCTGTAAACAGAAAAAAATAAATATTAATTATACACACATGTCAAAAGCAAAACGAAACGCATAAGCCGTCCCAATCAGTCGGACCAAAACATTGTACAGTACTAACACCATTCAATGATATGTACATATTTTAGGATTAAAAAAGTTTTCGAGCTAAGTGTGAAGATTATTTCAGACGTATTGAAACAACCAGTGTATATTCATACTAGATATTTTGAGGACTAAGCCCTCAAATACAATGTCTTACTCACAATGTTGTTTGTTTGAATCTCAAGAGTATTGAACATGTCGCGAACCAATAAATGCACTTGATCTGAATGCATAAAAAATTTTCAGCAACTGAACTACTAGATAACCAAATCCTTATAAAAAAAGAGTTGGTAGCCGTTATGTTTTTCAATCTTATCCATATACATATGATGCATATCTAGATTGAAACAGGAAATATAGCAGACTTTTTGGGAGGGGAATTTCACTTTTTATTACGAAGGCTTATTTAGGCAAAATGATGGCAAAGAGAAATTTAAAGGGCCGAAATAATGCACATCAGCCAGTGCTGAATCGTCCATGATATATGCAATCAGAGACTTAGTGCTGCAAAATTAAACCCGTGTTTTTAATGACTTGATATTTTATGCAAGTATTTGATAATTAACTTTTCTTCACAAATATTAATGATGATTAAAATGAATTAAAATGCGTTGATGTGGCAATCGTATGTTGTGCTTATTAGTCGTAGGGGACTTTAGGTTTGCGCTCTGTCCGTCTGTCACGCCTCAGTTTTCTACACTTATTTTCTAAACTCTTTTAGATAATGAACTCATTTTTGGTATGTGAGTCTACCATGATAAGTTGCAGATATAGTTAGCGTTTCATTCTGGTCCGCAATTTATTACATGAGTTATGGCCCTTTGAACTTTGAAAATTCGCTGAAATTTCAGTTTTCCGCTCTTTTTTCTAAATGCTTTTAGATAATGAACTGATTTTTGGTATATGATTCTACCATGAGTTACAGATCAAGTTTACGTTTCGTTTCTATCTGCTAATTTTTACCGGAGTTATGGCCCTTTGATCTTTGAAAATTTACAGAAATTTTAGATTTCCGCACTTTTTTCTACACGCATGCAGAAATGGAACTAATGTTTGGTATGTGACTCTAACATGATGAGTTACAGATCAAGTTTATGTTTCGTTTCCATCTGCTAATTTTTACGGAGTTATGGCCCTTTGAACTTTGAAAATTCACTGAAATTTCAGTTTTCCTCTCTTTTTTTCTACACGCTTGCAGTTAATGAATTGTTTTTGGTATACAGGTCAACCATGATGAGTTACAAATCAAGTTTACGTTTCGTTTCATTCCACAAGATTTTATGGGAGTTATGGCCCTTTGCAAATTCAATAAAATTTCAGTTTTTTGCACTTTTTTCTACATGCTTGCAGATAATGATTTTTTGAGAACTCCGTTGCTGGTTTTTTATTTTACTATGATCAAGTTTTGCTTTACATCTTGAACAACACGTATAATTTATAACTATAAATCTTTGTACCATATAATAAGGTACATTTTACCTAAAACTTTGGAATTAGTGAAATATGCAACCGGTAGGGGACTATGTATTGTTTTGCAATACTCTCAGAATGCTTGTTAAACTTAAAACAATTTTTATTAAGGGATTCATGCATATTTATAAAATGTACTTATGTTGTAAGTTTAAAGATAACAAAGATTGGTTGGTTGAATGTTGCTTAACGTCGCATCAGCAACTTTTAAGTTATTCGCGACGAGCACCATTTATTCATCTCTATGGATTAATGTGCATGTGAAGTGCGAGTGTGTTGTATGGTCTGTCTTGTACCAGCGCGCACTCAGTGTGACTTTAACGTGCTAGCTCAGAGAGTCAGTACGCCGCATACAGGCGTACCACTCCCCAAGTCAATTATACTGATACCAGGTGAATCAGTAAAGGTGAGAGACCCTGGATTTGAAGATTGGCATCTTATCCATAAGGTCACCGCGGCCTCAAAATCATGAAGAGATAACAGGAATACCTAAAAACTCCCCAACATTTGGAGAGAGAATTTACCAATTTTCTAACACTTAGATTTGACTGAATGAGATTTTGACCAGCGGCTCTGCGATCTGTAAGCTTTCAAGCAGAAAACTACCAAATCAACAAAATGAGGTCATTGTTCAATCGAGTGTTTCGGGAAAGGCTTTTTAGGTCTCGGTCAGACTAACAATCTCTAGACTCCAATATATGGGAAAAGTGACAAGTTAGGTAAGACACGTGAACATTTCCACCAGGGAAGTGTAAGCACCTCCTGTTTAGCTACCTACACCCGCCACGTGTGAAATTAAATTTGTGTGAAAGGAACATGGAACTATGGGACATCAAATATATCCAGGGCAATCCTGGACACAGAGAAATTCAACTCATTAACAGTCATGAAACATTTTGAGGGCCTTGATACGCTAGGCTTGCAATATCCCTGACTCAACATTCTTTTCAAACAACCTTGTATATTTTTGTAAGCTAGTAGACCTGTAAGCACGCGTACTTTTAAGTAGTCTAGTCCTCATTTTGTTAACTGTACTCTTTCTGAACAAATAGTCATTTGTGTGTGACACTGAATGTACCAATCAAAAAGTGTAAAACAAATCAGAAGGTCATTTTGGTGTCCAATATTTGACCTCCAGGTCTGTATAAGCTCAACCAATCCATTCACTATCTATCAATACTTTGGATAATTTGTCTTAAAGCGCGCGTTAAAACAACCAGATACAACCAATTACCGATCATTGATTTGTACATTCAAGATCTCTTCTGCTAATTGGTATATAAACTTTGTAATTAGAGACGTATATTTGTTTCTGTATATAATTTTGCGTTAGGAATAACTGTCCATCTGAGGTTGTCTGCTATTATTAAGTTCAGGAAGTACGATTCTGTTATTTTATTCTCTATGCATAATGGATTTTCCTACTGACCTACTCGCGTGTTATATATGTTGTGTCACGTATTACATGTTTGCAAAAAGTCCATTTGTTTGCAGCAACCAATTATAATCTGCTATCCTTAAAAATAAATTGTAAACGCAGGGGAATATTGCAAGCATAGGCTTATCAAGACCCTAAAAAAATTTTGCCGTCATCACTATATCGTTGAAATATATGCCTTTGTACCATTACCCGTCCGGAGTACCCGGCTTCACTTCCCTGGAGTGTTTTAACTTAATGTGTTTATTTTCAATGTCTTACTTTGCTTTGGCATTATGACTTGGACATGGACATTGATAGGTATATTCTTTTTTGATGGAGACAACCTGCTTATAAAAAATAACACATTTATCGCATTTGTTCTTGACAGGTTTTAACCACTGCGGTAGCTCAGTTGATAGAGTGCTCGCTCCGTAAGTGGGAGGTCGTGGGTTCGAACACCTTCCGGGTCTGACCCAAGACTTAGAGGTCCTGTGTCTTGGTAGGCTTATAACGATAAAGAACCCTACTGTATAATTTCTGCGCCTCCGCCTATAGCTGGCGACCTCTCGATATAAGTGAAATATTCTTGACTTGGACGTTAAACACCATTACTCTTCTCAACTCTTGACAGATTTTATCGTATATACAGTTAAACTGCTTTTGACGCCACTAACGCCAGGTTTTTTGCTATGACTCAGCCAAATTTTGCCTTTAGTTATGATGAGTTACTACGAGTTTATACGAATAAATAGGAGTAAATACGGATATTTAAATTTTCATCAAATAAATAGTAAAAGAAAACGCCGTAGTTAAAAATCGTATAGTATAAATATTAATCTTCAAAAACTAAGGTAAACTTTTCATGCAAAGTATTTCCTCCGCTAAATTGTATTTTAGCCATTTGGATATTTTTCAACCCCTTGAAAAATTTTGGTTTCACAATTTTGGTCCAAATACTACTACTGATGAGAAATTAAATTCCAAAACCGCAGTCTAGTGCTGTAAAATAACTGTTATAAAATTAATCCAGTATAACACGAAAGTGACTTACTTTTGGTAGGCATAATTAAGTAATCAATTCGGGTTAAAGTACTTAAAACATTTGGTTACTTTTTCAGCTTTACAACTCAACGTTAACGAACCTATGTAAACATCAGGTGCTAAGGCATCCTTAAACGATTTAGCAAACAAAATAACTAGTAATTAAATGTTCAATATATTATAATCTATAGCTATGTATTGCAATTTGAGTCTTCGATTCACGAAAATGAAAATTTCTGCATAGATTTTTGGCAAATTCTTCACTTTACACAAACCTTGCATCAATTGTGCCTTCATTGCAACAATGATATTTTGAAACATGGTCTTAGTTACAAAACCGACTTAGCGCATTGGCAATGCTCCTTGTACATCTTAAAAAACGCTGTCATCTTGGAAAAATGAAGACTCATTAAAGCTGAAGGTTTTTAATTCGTCAATTAATGCTGCATAGATCAATCACCATATTGGCATTCTGTTTCAGTCAGGCACATTCCAGATTTTGATACCTTAAATATTGAAACAGCTTATGTTTGACAGTAGTGCAATTTCTCTATTATGGTGAAATTGAGGGCTTGAGTAAGAATAGAGCAATGATCACATACTTTTTTTTGTTTTATCCCAATACAAACTTTTGTTTGTGTTTACTGTTTAAACCATTATTACAATTTATCTATAGTCAAGCGATATTTTGAACAATGGTCACCTTTTGTTTTTCGTTTTTCTTTTCATTCATAATATTAATTTCTCAGTGTTGGGAGTAGCTAGTTAAACAAAAGGTGCGTATCCTTACAGAACTCCCGATCTCACTTCCCCTGTAGGAAATTTATGTGTTTACATTGATCGTTTTTTCAGTTTTCACTTTGCTGTTGGGATGTGAATTAGACATGTTTGCTATAAATGAATATTACAGAGGATGTGCAACATTTCTTAACATTCAAATCAAATGAAATCCACCCAACAAGTGTTGTTAACAATGTAAAACATCAAATAACCATTCCCATTGCACGATAATTAGTTTTATACAAATCATCACACTAAAGAGGATGGTCTGATTGCTTCCTTGACGCCTAAGAGCTGTATAGAATAAAGAGTTGTTGTAAAAAGAATAATGAGGTCTTCCAGAGGGAAAAGCTAATATCGTCTTTAATTGAGTTGTTTTGAAAAACGAGTATCGTTCGGTGATGTTTTTTTTTTTTTGTATTTTGAACTATCATGCTATGACTTCTTAAAGTCCATAAGTGATAATAATACCTAGTCAATTATCTGCTAAATTATGCACCGAGTAATTTTGGGCTGACTTGTCATTCAGAATTTTCTGTTTACAATAACAGGAAAAAGTGTCTAAAATCATACATTTAGTTATGAATATCTCAAGATTTGAAATTAATAAAACAGTTTTTATACTAACACTTACCATCAGAATACAAATACCAGTTCATGTTCAAATCATAATAAAACTCTAAAGAGAAAACTTCTATCAGGGAAGTGAGACCGGGTGATCCGGAAGAATAAGTGCATCGTATTCAGCTAGCTACAACATGTGTAATTAAAATAGCATGAAATTATGGAACATCAATTGCACCCAAATGTAAGTTTGTCTTCAGAGGCGTCATTCTTTTCAACAATATTGTGATGAAAAACGTAAAACATTTTTGAGGGGAGTTTGTTAATGTTAAGATTAGGCTTGTAATATCCCTGAATCTACATTTTTGTAACCAGCCTTCTACGTAGTGGGAACAAGCTCTACCATAGCGTACTTACTGTGGAACAAATACACCATAAACAAGAAGTTTAAATAAGTGAAATATAAGGACCAAATTGGTCCGTTTATCAAATTCACCTCGGAGTTGAATTTAGTAAGGGTGTTAAATGTCCCAGTAAAAATATTTCAATTATATCGAGACGTCGCCAGCTATAGGCGAAGGTGCAGTAATTTTGCCTGTGCGTTGCGTCAAGCCTACTAAGATACGGAACCTCGTTTATTTTTTAAGTTTCCATCCGAAAGAACCATGACTTCCATTTCGTAATGCCGAGTGCTTGGCGAACAGTCACTAACCATTTTCAAGTCTTGGGTCATGATCAGACCCGGCCGAGGTTCCAACCGACGACCTACCACTTACGCAGCAAGCATTCTTCAAACTGAGCTACGCTCACAGCAGTTGCAATTAAGAATACGGTCAACAATATCTGATTATTTTTAATGCAGACTTATTTTTGCTTCTTAATTTATGTATTTGCCATTCACCCGTGGCACGTGTGGCGATCTAAACAGTAGATGCTCAGCTTTCCGAAGCAAGCATCCGGCCTCACTTCCCTGGTTGAAGACCATGCGCTTAACTTAATTATGTGCAAGTTTCTATGTTTTACTTTGCTTTTGAATTGTCGTTTGGAATGGTAGGGTTGTTTTTATTTGTTCAATGCGGACTATATTATATTTATATCCCGCTTAAAAAGTGGGGGTATATAGTGATAGGAGTGTCCGTCCGTCCTTCCGTTACACCTTAGGGTATCTATCTCTTATCCTCAACTCCTCCTTAACCCTTCAATGGATTTTCATGAAACTTTCACACAATCTTTGTGATATAATGTAGATGTGCACCTCTTATTTAAAAATTTGATCCGATGGATTTTTTATGTGGAGAAAGCGGGGGTATTTTTTGTGAGCTTGTGGCTCACAGTTTTCTAGTTCTTTTTGGGATCAACAATATGCGATTGTAATATTCACCCATAATTGTAGCTTAATGAAATGTGACAGCATTGATAATGTACAAAAACACATTGAACAATAATTACAAGTAACCGTTTCCAAGTCCCCATACTTCAATAGATGAACTAATTATTTCCTTTACGTCTGTAGCTGTATAGTCTACGTAGATTAAATACTGCTGACAACGAATGTCGAGATTCGCCTGAAGGAAAAACAAATATTGTCGTAAATTAGGAATTTTGTATACCAAGTCTATCTTGTTTACGGTTTTACATTACGTTTAATGATGTTATTGGGGTTGTCCAGTCAAAATCGATAATGGATAATACAGTTTTTTGTGTAACACAAGATGTCATATTACATACAATTATCAGCGATGGACCGTCCAAGGTTGTTTGTTCTCAAGGACTTCACGTTACAGATATTTCCTAAATAACTAAAATGTTTCTTGTTCACTCTACCTTCTGAAACAAATTTAATATAATATAATATATCAGGGTTATGGTATATCCATAAATTGAATGGAGTTTTTTGTAACACATACAATTATCACCGATGGACCGTCCATGGTTGATTGTTCCCAAAGATATTTCCTAAATAACTAAAAACGTTCCTTATTCACTCTACCTTCTGAAACAAATTTAATATACATTACCAGGGTTAAGGTATATCCATAAATTGAATGGAGTTTTTTGTGTAACACAAAATGTCATATTACATACAATTATCAGCGATGGACAGTCCAAGGTTGTTTGTTCCCAAGGAATTTACGTTACAAATATTTCCTAAATAACTAAAAACGTTCCTTATTCACTTTATCTTCTGAAACAAATTATATACTGTTATCAGGATTACTGTATATCCATAAATTGAAAGGAGTTTTTTGTAACACAAATTGTCATATAACATACAATTATCAGAAATGGACACTCCATGGTTGTTTGTTTTCAAGAACTTCGTGTAATGGAATATTTCTTGAATAACTAAAAAGGTTCCTTATTAATTTTAACTTTTGACATAAATTGTAATTTACTATCATTAGAGTGATATAGTATCTTAGTCTCCCTTTTGAAGCTTTTACGTTAAAGGAATATTAAGTTCCTCACTTGTGGGGTCTGTATTTACAGCTTGTAATGAGTTACGCTCCCTTATACGATGAGCATTGACCCCTAATTGTTTTCTTTTTCAACTACACGATGCCATTCTGCAAACAATTACCTGAAATGGACAGTGTCTGGTTTCAAATTGTACATGTAAGTATAGCTCTTAATGATAATCCGATCAGACATTCTCTCTAATATATCAGGAACGCCATTAATGGTTCATTTATACGGCAAAATTGAAAACATAACTATATGAAAAAAAATTGCTGAGATGGGCAACGTTTGATTTTACATTTTATGTACTGAGTACGTCTCAATTGGCATTTGGAATTCCCTTATATCGGAGTGTAGATTTGAAGAGAAAAATATCTTTATGATTACATTTGCCTTGATATTTTGTTCATTTTGTGTGTGCCCATTTCTATACTCTATTTAATTTGAATCGAAACAGTAACGTTTGCATAGTGTCATTTTATTTTTTCATAATATTTAAATTAGTTAAAACCTGTTTAAACTTTATAGCACTAGACAGTCGTTTCTTAGTAAAATTCCTGATTAGTAGCGCTCGGAATAAAGTCATGGAAATAACGACTGAAAGTAGTAGAGATAAAGGTCGTCAATTGCTCTGGTTTAAATAGATATTTTAGTATTCAAATAAATAGTAAAATTACCTAAAGCCTAGTGCACTTGGGGAATGTAGCGCCGACATAGGTCATACAGTCCGTGTGTACCATATAGGGGCCTCGTTTGTATGTGCTTGTCAAACTGCTTCTTGTCGCCTATGATTAGAACTCCACTCCTATAAATGTCTAAGTGATAATGAGTTTGTCATTAAACTTGTCAATGCTTGGTTGTATTCTGCACTCCCAGAACTAAACGCCTTGATATAATACATGAGATTAATGTGCAAGCACTATTATTACACGCAACTTTACCTAAATTATCTACGAGTCAGGACTTCGCGACTTTAACAAATAGGTTCTCTGCCATTGCTTCTACTGGGAATATATTTTTTTAATTCGGAAAAAGGTGAAAATTAATTGCTTACCAGGTCACTTTGTTTCAAGAACGGTCAACGCATATTGAATAGTTAAAGTTGGTTAATTGTCAGATTCGATACGATTGGAGAATACATGAAATCGGAAGGACAATTTTGAGACAATTAAATTTATTTTCAACATTGTCTTCGACTATTTCCTTTAAGATATTAAATTGTTTCCTGGTGGGTATTTTCTTAGAGAGATACCGGTATGCGGAAGTATACGTTTTAGATAATTTTAGTATAATTTAACATCAGTATCAACAAGTCATCTCGCGAGAAAAAAAGTGCGGTATATTATCACAACATAAGTGATCATACAGAACAAGATTTAAAATAAATAAACTTGCTATAAATACATTTTATCTGAACAAGTAAATGTTTTTAATTTTATTTGAAATAACTCAAAATATTTTTTAGTTTGCTTTTCGACGGTCGTTGGTTTTCTTTGTGCAATATTAAATTCCAATCACCTTTTTAAAACATTTTAAATTAATATGGAGAACCCCCCCCCCCCTCAAAAAAAACAAAAAAAAACATCAAAAATGTGGTGCAAAAATGATTTTATGGTTTTACCTTTATCAAAAACCTTTAACAAATGAAATATTAAACCGTTTGCAATTATTTTACTGACCAAATTGAAATAGCCCATCTACTTTTAACCCCCCCCCTCTTGATTTTGGCTGAACTGGTCCGAGAAATCGGGTTATACTGAGGAAAATAAAACCACTGTTTCATATAACTTGACATTGATATGGATATATTCATTGTAATCACCTCATATCTAGCTAGCGACGTACTACTGTCACGTTTGAAATCAAAATTGAGAATGAAAGGAACATGGAACTATATATATATATATATATATATATACAATGTGACGCCAATTCATCAATAATAATTTTGGAAACATACATTATATGTATTAAAATATATAAAATTGTGCGAGTTGTAAATTTATACATGAATTTCTGGTACTAGCACTTCGATAAAATAAATATCAACTTTTCCCAATATAATTTGATATGTATCTCGTCAATCCATGGCATACATTGATTTCCTTCATTGTATACAACTTGTGAATTTATCTGTGACTCGCAGGAATTTAGATTTTGTTTTTAATTTCTCCAGGGATTCGCGCGTTTTTCGGTATACGAACTTTTATTGTTGATTTGTGGTAATATGAATGTTAATATATCACGTGTCAGAATCGAACTACATTTACGTTTAACAAAGTCGTTAAATAAATGTGGAGCAACACGGTTTTATCTATGTAGGAATATTGCAAGCATATGGCTTATCAAGACCCTTAAAGTTTTATGGCCGTCATCACGATATTGTTGATAAGAATAATGTTTCTATATTCAAGCTTGTCCCGGACTTCGCGTCCCATGATCCTTTAATTCTCAATTGTAATTTCACACGGTGGTTGTGACTTGCTTAGTGGGGAGGTGCTTGTCCTTCCAGAGCACCGGTCTCACTTCCCTGGCGGAAATATCAATTACACGTGTTTAACATAATTTGCGAGTTTTTAATTTGTTTTTGGGATCGTGATTTGGACATGTATTGGTATGTTTGTGTTTTATATGTAGTGTGAGAGCACTTATACTATTTTAGTTCAGCATAATACCGTGAGTACCAAAGTCTGACTGGTATGTGGTACCAATATAACACCCTTAACATTTTTTTCATAAGCATAAAATATATATCGTGTATATGCATGTTGTTAACTAATTCCAGAGCACTGGGTACATGTAATCATCGTGTATCTCTTTAATACCGAACGGGGTTCATTTTCCGCATTGAAAAAAATACACCCTGTTAATTTAATCCAAACAGTTGTTTAGCTACCTATATTTCATTTCAGCAGTTCTAAACGTTTTAATATCGTTGAACAAACAAAAGAACGAAGAAAATTGTACTGACCAAATGTATATACAGCTAAAACACGATACAATGTAATTTAAGGACAGAAACAAGAACCAAAACACATTTAGGGACCACTGGTTATTAAACTCTTGGCTTAAGACGAGCATCAGGGTCATTGTCCAGTGTTGTGGTAATATAACAAATGGAATTCTCTCCAGTAATCCACTTTTTTTTACAACAAGTAGTCCATAAATATTTACATTAAAAGTGATAATTAGCTAATTGGGAAATAAGCCAAACATTACCTAGGAATCAAACAGCGACACTACCTGCACCGTGTATATGTTATATAATTATTTCTTCTTAAAACATTTCAAGAAATGTTTCTTATTTTAATGTTCCATATACAGGCGAACCTGCCTTAAATTATTGATCGTCTCTATAATGGCCACTTGTTTTTAAAGGTCACTAACATTTTGTCCCAATCGATATTTTCTCACGCTATTTGAACCTGTATAAAAGGACAACCTGCATATAAAAGCCTCTTTAAAGGTGATCTTGGTGGCTTGTTAAGACATGTTTGACTGTTATGTAAAAACTCTATGGTTTTTTATATGAAATGTTAACCCTTTCTTTCCAGGAATCGGCATAATTAAACTTCCAGTGCCCTTCATTGGTTACACATAAAATGTCTGACAATTATCCAAATTACACATTACAAAAATATATATATTCAGCATATAGATGTCATATCATGATCAATATATAATTCTACTGTATATAGTCGAATTTAAGTGCATTACGTCGCCAGTAAATTGAATTAACTTGGATACATTGGAAAGAAAGCAATAAACTGTCTGCAATGATATGTCTGTACGACTTTGTATTTACATATCATAAATGATAAAAATGGTTTTTATTCCTGGGAATATTACATGATTGTTCGTGACTGTTATTAAAGTATCAAAAGCGAGAACGGAAAATCATTTTATTGCACTAATAGAAATTCATGAGGAAAACACATTTTACAACTAGACGAGGATGTGTAGTTACTTACAATAGTAGACAGTTATATAATAACCACTAGTAAATATTTTCAATAAGACTGGAGATTGTGAGATTTTGGGACTAACTAAATGAACGCCGTCAATAAGACCGGGTAATTCGTGACCGACTGGATGAGCACCTGCAATAAAACTGAAATAGGAGATTCATTGTGACCAACCAGATTGAAAATCTTCAATAAAATCGGAGATTATGAATAACTACAAGAGTCGGAGTTTGTGACATGTTTAGGTATTGGTTTATTTACGTTATTCGGGATATTTAAGGTTTTTTATTCTTACCGAGGTAATAACATAGTTTTGCAGACCCTTAAATGACATAATAGTTTTCTCTTGGGTCAAATACATATGTAGTGATCAAAGCAGTCGTCTGTAATCATTTCATTTCACAATTATAGGACTCATTACATCCAGTATAGTGCCGGTGCAAAATATGTCTTCAACAAAGACTTATTACCTTCATTAAGTCTGCTTTGTATCATATCTAAAATTGATAAACATGTTCAATTTAGCAATATATGAAACAACGAGTTAAATCGGTTAAATTTCCTCAGTCTTAAAACTGCGTGATATTTTATTTTATTCCTAATTTATTTTTGCGTTTTTCTTTCTTTTTTAATTTTTTTATGGCGCATTTGTTTTCGTAGAATTTATCATCCGTACTGCTGCATGATTCATACAATAAATTGCAAGGCTCCGTCGATCTTTCTCTATATCCATAAATAATATAATTTTAAATAACTGTCAAAAAAATAGTAAGTGCGCAGTTATTTTCAATTCATAATCTGGTTATTTTAGAGTTTACAAATCTCAATTTTGTTATATCATTTAGATGATATTCTTATTTCAATTTATAACAGTCCAATCTTGTAACAAATAAACCGGGTAGTGACAATATGTTTCTTTTCTCGACATCTATTAACACCCCTCCTCTCTCTCCTTCTCTCTGTCTCTTTCTCTCTCTCTCTCTCTCTATGTCTCTTCAAGCGCGCGTGTGCAATGTTGCCAAATGAAATGACAAAACGATATAGATGCTAGCCGTAAGTATGAAACATGTAGCGCGTAAGTCATCTCATAGGAGCATGTAATTTTTATAGATGACAAAAACGTTATTCCTACTACTTTCTTTTATATTTGATCAAATTCCAATTAAGACACTGATAAGAGATTGATGTCTAACTTGTGTATGTGCCATACCCGTACTTTGATGAAGCCAATTATTTTACGTAAACTAATAACTTATTATAGCAGTGTTAATTTTACAGCACTAGACGACTGTTTCAGAATAGAATTCTTCATCAGTAGTGCTTAGACCAAAATTGTGAAACCAATTTCTTTTTAGGGGTTGAAAAATATTCAAAGGATCAAACTTTATCAAACCAAATTTAGCTAAGGAAATCCTTTGGATGAGGAAGTGCAGTTCAGGCCTGTCGAACGTGTTACACTAAGCTAGCGAATCTGTGCCGAATTGATGGCGTATATCGATCCTACGTTATAGCGTCAAATTTTTGGCAGCTGCCGTTTATTTCTTAGCAGCTTTTAGGCCACTGCCTATAAATATACATGTATTTCGGAAACTCAACAGTCTACCTTTGGCTTATTTCCTTTAGGTTTGTGTTAAACTTTCGACAAGTCTGTAGTGTGTATACCTTAGTTTTTGAGGTTTTTCAGATTTTACCTAGCAACAATTTTAGACAGTAGTAGCAGTCAAATCGGACAAGCTAAATACAGATTAAAAACTCGAGCATGTTAATTGACGTATCGCCGGCCTTGCCTTTTAGTTCCAACACTGACCGCCATCACGGTACCAAATAAGCGTCACGGCAACTAATGACGCACGCGTGTCAGTGAAGTCATTAAAGAGCATAATTCAGGCCGAGCTTTCATTCTTTTTTGTGAAATCCAAGCATGCCGGGCCTTTGTCGAAGCTTTGTGGCCGGCAATCCGACAATTGCACTTACACATAGTCATCGTTATCAATTGTTTATAAATGAATCGATAATGCTATTCTACTAATTTTACTAGCAGTGATCCTTAAATACTGCCTTTGAGCAAACAGTGGGGAATCAACAATCCGGTATGTATATCGAAATTGTTTATTTATGGACTCGCATTACATAGATTATATTGGATATATTCGACACCCAATAGTTCATGTTCCTTTTATTCTCGAATTCGATTTCACAATGTGCGGATGTATCTAGCTAAACAGGATGTGTGTTACTATCCGGTCTCTCTTCCCTAGTGGAGGCTCACTTGCTTTACTTAGTTTGCAAGTTTTAAAGTTTTTACTTTAGTTTATTGGATTGTGATTTAGGTATGATTGTTATGTTTGCTTGGTTTTAATTAATGTTTTATTTCTCGTTCAAACTATCGTTGATATTATTATATTTCAACTTAAAATGTAATTAAATCAACCACGTCGAATATGGTCCGATCTATGGAATAACGCACGATATAAAATGAGATATCATAATCAATTATTTTGTAAAAAACCTGGATATAATATTCTATTACGTAATAGCAAATCAATAATCTAAAATTTTAATTTTTTTTATTCTAAAATGAGAGAAATCGAACACGTCAATGGGTACATAATTCATAAAAATGATTTTAATTAGTTTTGATAGACCTCGGAGTAATAACGATTTCTGACACGACATTGAAACACATTAAAACACGATTATTAATTGACTTGCAGAGAAAATAATAGTGATAAATAATAAAAGATGGAACAGTCACTGAAATATTTCATATGTTCATATACACCATGCATTTCATTCACACTCTTGTGTGAAGTTTACATAAGTCAAAACTCAAAACTGTAACTTCTATAAACAAATAAAAAGAACATTGTATAATAAAGATAACCCAGAATTATAGCTTATAATGTCAAATCAACCAGCTTATAACTGGTATGATTCGAGATGTGCATCTAGAATCTGAAATAGGCAAAAGACATCAATGTAGCAAGAGACTTGATATCCATAGCCTAGCCTTGCAAGTTGAGCAGCATTGTTAGTTAAATATATAATGTGGCTTAAAGGATCTCTGATAGCAGTCGCACAATAAACTGCGGACAAGACGGACACAATTCAAATGGAAGAAACAATAGGATACTTACACTGGTTGTTTAGTTTGATATCTCGTCATATATATATATATATATTATATATATATATATATTATATATATATATATATATATATCGAAAAGTAAACAAGTTCACACAAGTAGTAAAATATATAGAAAAACAAAAAGTGAAGATTCATCGAAATTTCGTACTATTTATCTACATGTTCTATTGTAAATACACATTCCCAACCGGTTTCATTGAATTTCTTCAGGGGAATGGAACTGTTTTCTTGACGTAACTATAGTTATTATTATGACGTCATAGAACAATTATTGCCGATTACCGCGCCGTCTACCATTATAACATTGGGGTAGGGGCATATAATCTCCATAATGATAATTATGCATATGAATATTGTCTCTATTACAGTTTACCCCTTTATTACTCCTCCAAGAATGGTATGGCGGGTTAATTGTCTCTTATTTGTTATCAAGGTTCTTAGTTGCGCGTATGTAGTTCGGATGTTTTGGATACCATGATTTGTTTCTATGCGATTTCATCACATCAGTATTCCCCGAATATATATATATATATATCTGTATAAAGACCACCTGCTTTGAAAGGCCAGTCAAATTTATGTTATTTGAACCTGTATATAAAGCCACCTGCCCATTACAGGCACTTTACTGGTTCCTCTGGGTGGCCCCGCCGTATTAAAAATTGGAAGTGACTGTTCTTTCGCCAAGCACTCGGCATTTAGAAAAGAAAGTCACAGGGTTCAAGCGGCACGGCAGACATAGCGCGTTATAGAACCCTTTAACCCTTGCCCTGAGCACATTGCAAAGGTAAAAAATTAACCTATAGGTGGTGACGTCTCGAAATGAGTGAAATATTCTTGATCGAGAAGTAAAAACCCATTCAATCAACCAAACAAGTTGAATTCAACAGTAGAATAAGTAATAGTAGTACTTAGCAATATATAGTACACCTAGTACTAAGAAATAAATGTTACATAAGTCTGTTTAGGTACGCAAGAAAAAAGTAATCCCGTCTCCTACAAACATATACACAGTATTGCCAAGACGTTTGTCTACAAATCTAGGGTCTCTCACCGCTGTGAGTTCGAGTCCCGCTCAGACAACATGTGGCAAAGTGAATTTCCCTTGCCGTTGGCATTTACTGGTTCACCCAGTGTCAGTATAATGTGACTGGGGGAGTGGTACGCTTGTCTGCGGCGTACTTACCATGTGAGCTAGCACGTTATAGTCGCCCTGAGACAATCGCTTTTCACATGCAAACACGGACTTGTTCATAGATTATTCCATAGAGATAAGTAAAGCAGTTTTTGTCGCGAATAGCTGAAAATTGCCGATGCGACGTCAAGCAACATTCCACAACAACAAACATTTATTAAAAGCTTTACTTCATTGTTTACATGTCAGAGAACATGTGTCAGTTTGTAAAAAAACCTCATAAATCACCACTTCTTTGTTAGTCACTGACAAATTTATCCTATAACCTCCCACATTTTATCAGGAAGTCTGGCACTGTATCAGCAAAGAAATAAAATGAATTTCTAAACCTATGATATTTTAAAAAGTAAAAATTCATTTGCCGTTCGTTTGAATTTAATAAAAATGTTATCTATAACCCATTATCTAATGAGCAGACATTCTTCATGTGTTATGCAACTTTTGATGAATAAATTTTTGAATAGTTTTTGAAATCCTAGGTCTTTACAGGCATATTGATTGTTACGATGGAGTCAGGGAAAGATAAATACGATAAAACAGCAGTATACTGTATTTTTTCAAACAAAATATCAAGCTTAATGCGACAACATTTACACTAGGCATCTCGGATTTTTTCCCGAAGCATAACAAAGTAATACTAGTACTACCCTCCTGTAAAGTATTTCAAGAGCATAATTTGGTTCAACATATTTTGGTCCTTAGGATATTGTTTCAATCTTTTGAAAAAAAATTTGTTTTACAATTATAGTCCAAGCAATATTGATGAAGAATTGAATTCCGAAACGTCCGTCTAATGCTGTAAAATGAACACAGGTATAATAGGTAATTTATACGACAGAAAAAAACCAGCAAAATATAGCGGAATAATACTGATACATTAAATTAAAAAAACACGTATTTTATTAAGTAATTCAGTAGTTGTATAATCATGACGCTAACCTCTCGAAGCAAGATTAGATTATTGTGAGCTGTGGTATGCCTGTGGTGTCGTAATTTAATTTTGGATGAATTTTAATGGAAAATCAACGTACAGGATCTAACCAATTAGGAAAAATGTGACAGCAAGAAATTCAATTATGTCAGTTTTTCATTTCACAGCTAGCTCATGTCAAATGCTTTTTTCTTTTTGTCTTTAAATTCAATAACTAAAGAAAGTATCTAATGCATAACGTTCTCTTAAAAGTGGAATAATTGAATGTTTCGTGTTTGAAAAGGTTATGGGGGAACAAGAGTGCAAGGGGAAACAACTTACCTTCGGTAAGCGGACTCATAAACTTATAGGGTCTGTTCCAGTGGAATTCGATCCTAGACTGCCAGAAACAAAGTGATTCGCAAGCTGACGGTTTGGACCACTTAAACGATGATTTTTATCAATTACAGTATGCGGGATATACACGGAAGATGGACACCAGTAGCTTGTGTCAACCTTGGAGCCAATAGTAACAATTATATAACTATGCAGTCCAACCTACCGTAACGTCCACCTCTATATAAGGGTCACATGATTATAACGGCAAGTAGAATTGTATCCCAATTGTTCTTTATTCATATTATTTGAACCTGTATATAAAGGCCACCTGCCCATAAAGACCACTTTTACTAGATCCTTTTGGTGGCCTTTATAGACAGGTTTGACTGTGGTTGGCTAAAGGTTTTTAAAAGACGATATGTGCATGATGAGCTATGCATTTTTGTTGACATCACTTGACACAGTGCTAATTATCATTGAAAGAATATTTATTTAAGTATTGATTTTGTGAAATAGAAAAGGGTAATTTCCATTGATACAATTACAAAATATCTAACTTAAATTGAAATAATTAATTTTATACCGTCACCCCATTTTCGCAACAGTCATATGTATGTAAAGTCAAACCTGTCTATAAAGGCCACCCAATAGAACCTGTAAGTGGCTTTTATGGGCATGTGGCCTTTATATACATGTTCAAATAATATGAATGAAGAACAATAGGGAAACAATTTTACTGGCCTTTATAAGCAGGTGACCCTTATATAGAGGTAGCCTTTAAGGCAGGTTGGACTGTATATTGTTTGTTTTAACACGGTTTACTTTCTTATGTTTCACATGAAGGAAAACATACGTCATGTTAGAATAAAGTATAACTTGGGATATCACGAACAGTGATGTCAAATACACTATGTGATAATTTAAAGCCATTGCTTGTTACCAACGTTTTATTTGTCGTTGTAACGTAAACACTAGTTACAATGAAAAAAATTCCCATCCCCCGAAGCCAGGAATCGAACCCGGGTCGCCCATTTGTAAAGCGAGCGCTCTACCGTTTGGCCTAAAAGGTACCCATGGGTGAGACAGTAGTAACGTTTCTTAACCTGTACACAGTGCATACTATACCATGTAGCTATATAGTCCTTTTCGAACATAATTACTCGAAGATCTAAATAGCCCAATATTAAGGTCTCTGTACTTTAACTTACTAAGACGGTAAGACTGTTGTATTAACGATAAATCAAACATTGATTGTTCAATAACATCCTGAACAACATGTGTTATAAAATTATATAAAAATCGAATTAAACTCATCTGCAAGGTCGGCCATATTGACTGAACATATAAATCAAAATGATAAGACTTTCTTTGATAAAGGTGTATGTCCTGTTCAGGAAAATATCAATAACAGTTTGCATTGATCTATTTGTGCATATGCCATTAAGTAAACATATAAAAGAACGGCGTTTTATGGTCCATGTTGAGGAGACATTTTAAATTGATCTGCACATCCATTAGATAAACAGTAGTCCGTCGTTAAATGGTGGTATCATAATCAATTAATGGTACGATCATTGTTCTCTTATATACTTGTACATGTATGCTGTCTAATAGCTTTAGGGTTGGATTTAGAATAAAGCATTTGTACATGCCATTACAGTTGCATAAGCTTCACTGGAAACGCTAATACGGAGAGGGGGCAATTGATCAAATGGTATTTTACGTCTCATTTAGGAATATTGCACTTATTTCGAGACGTCGCCCACTATATTTAAGTAAAGTGGCAGACGTTTTGAACTTTGTTGCGATGCCTCGAGGCAATGGACCTTTTGCAGCGTGCAACAAACAACGCCTATGGCCATGACATTTGTTTTCTTAGTTTCGTCCTGAAGGAGGAATTTATTTTTATTTTTTTTAAAGGCCGAATATTTTGCGAAAAAAATATTATCAAAACAACATTGTTTAGACAACTGCTCAATAAAAAGCTGGGTGCCAAATGAATTTAGTATTTTCAATAACCAAATACTGTTTCATTACAAAATTAATGTAATGTGATTTCTTGAATTATGAAAATTGGTAGCTTAATTTTTATATAACCCTCTGCTTTATCGTTTTTTCAATTATGAAAATGGGTAGCTCAATTTTTAAATAACCCTGTGCTTCAAATGGGCTTGGTTCTCCAAAGTACCTTGTCTAGCCTCTACGTTATGTTTTGTTAAGTTATTATAGTAATGTACTATCAGAGGTACTGTGACTGTGTTGCTTAATATTCATAGAAAATTTAATAAGCATGGATAATGTTTGATAATGATCACCTACTTGAGCATTGTCGTAACTAAAAATTACCTTTCGTATCTGAGATTGTTATACACTATTTTTACAGAAAGAAATTGTTGCCGCTATAGAGAACTCGCTTTTCGAGAATGGCGAATTTTATACCGGAAGTGATGTACTTTGTGACGTATTATGTAACAAAGAATCCGCTATATGCCTATTTTTCAAAACATTAAACCCCAATAGCAGCAACGTTTTAATGTGTTCAAACATATTCCATAAAAAGAATCTCTGATGCGCAAAGCAATTTCTCGTTACCAGTAAGTGAATTAAATCATTCGTTGTTTTTATGGGGAGGATGTGGATTTTCTCAGAGAATTAAGCATATTTTACTGTCACAAACACCGTGACTCTGGCAGTAAAAAGATAAATTATAATTTAATTGTATAATAAATTGACTTACCTTAGTAAAGTCACTAAACATAAAGCCTTGTTCGAGTCCCGTAAATATTACCATCAATATCAAAAGCTGACATTTATAATCTCGTAACATCTTAATGGTGGCCAAAAATAATTCCTTTGAGCTTAATTCATCATCTTTATTACGTCGGACTTTAGATCGTTTGCTCTGATCAAGCAGCGACACTAATATAACAATGCCCATAACGCCACATCCGAGGTAAATACTAAGTAACATGATTCGTGTGCTTTCAGGAATAAGAGAAATCGTGTCTTTACTGTAAGCGTCTTGGTCAATTTCTTCATCCATAAAATGACAGTATTTTGCGCCACATGTGGCATTTTTGGAATAATTATTATACATTTTGAAATCATTTTCCATACCAGTACTGTTTTGAGCTAAAACAAGAGTAGTTATCAAATTACCCCATATGTTACTTGTACGATATAAACCACAAAATATACCCATGAATTTATTAATAACTGCGTCCTGGTCATGCTGGTGTGAATGTTCCGCGTACGCCAGGGCCACACTGGTTAGTGTGGTTGCTTGGGCACTCCAAAGTGGACCACCTAACAGTCCCAATATAACTGCCAAGGGGACCAACATATAATGTTCCGGATGAAAGTTTCCGGCGAAGTATCCAGTGAAAAATATAAAAGCTGTGACCATGGTCCATTTCGTGGTAAGACGACCAATGATCCATGGAGCAAGCAAACATGATATAATAGATGCCACGTACATACAACTTAGAGACACCACACCAACGCCTCCTTCCCAGTTCATAGTACTCTGCAATCCTTGTAGAGACACAAAAGCTGTATGAACGAACATGAACGCAAATCCGAGAACAATGACATTCTTCAGAGCTTTACTTTCGCTCATTTCTCTGACAGTTTTTAATGTTTGGGGATCATGTGATAATGAATGATAGTTTGATAAAGTATACGAATGTATGGTGCTTCTACGTCTCCCACGGTCATACTCCACTGCTGATAACTGGGAGATAATACTGTGACTAGCGTGGTGCCGCTGATCCGTTATCGGTAAAGGCGTTACGAAAATCCTGTCTTTGTTTATATCAGGCACCGAATTCATTCTTAATTTTTCCTCCATTTTCTTCATTTAAAGTTCTCAACACCTTTTTATTGGGAATGATATATAAATATATAACCAAATTCCTTCCACTATATTTCAGATATTTTCCGAAGTCATTACAATTTTGATTATGGAATGATTTATAACATAAATTCGTTGTTCCTGTTACTCTTTTTCACATCCTAAAAGACATGGAACAGTTACATGTTCTATGGGTTAAGTTTCACAAAACTACTCGTTCCTGTAGCTAATTTTCTGAAGCGACGTTCTGAGGTAATGTTAAGTTCTTTCCACACATTTCCTATTTATCGAGTCTCGTGTACCAACACTGTAGTCTATACTGCTAGTTTTCAGTAACCAACTTTACATAAATACTTTAAAAAAGGCTTTTCCCTTAATCTAAGCTGACGTAGCGTGATTGGTTTATCTTCCCGTGTTAGCAATTTTCATCTCTAAAAGCTATACCATGCTGTTACTACACGCAAATATTGAATATGGAAAGTAAATGTTTTAAGACGTGATCAGTGATACTATAAACTTTTTTACTTCAGAATTATTCGCCATTCTGATAATCGTAACTCTGTAGTTTAGTCACCCACCAACTCTGACTAACGGATCAACTGTAAACGGCTTTGCTATAGACTCGCGCATAATACGCCCATTTAAATTGAAGGATTTTCATAAAATGCGATTAACACTGATATATTTTGTTACTGTACTTTTAACTCATTTCCTTTCATTTGAAGTTGCAGATGTATAGACATCCGTGTTTACTTTGTAGATAAATTGAACCTCTTTTTTGTAGAATTATAAACAAGTTAATGCAACTGCTTTGTATCATGTTAAAACTTGCTTTGATTCATGTTCGGTTTTGAAGTTCTTTTTTCTTCTTTTCTTATTAGCAAGAAACTGTTGAAATTCGAGTAACGGTTCGTCCAAGGTTTAACTGATACACTTTGAACCCCTAGTTCTGAAGCATCACAAAAATCCTACATAGATTTTAAAGACTATTGATACGTTTTAAAAAGTTATGAAATTTTATATTTGTAGTATTGGAAAAAGTATTTCAGCTGATGATGGATTTTGACGTCAATTAGCAAGTATTTAGAGTTCAGCTGATGATAGCTTTTGATTTCAATTAGCAAGTATTTCTTTAATGTGGTTCTCTATATGACCGTTTTATCTATTCCAATTTTGAACACTACTGTTTTGATTCAAAACGAAGGTGAGAGTTATCATCAATACCAGGAAGATGTTTCAATAACAAAAGCAAGGCAAGTTTAATATAGTATCGGGATTATTTCTAAAGTGTAAACAACGGAAACACCTGGGCGTGAAATGACGTGCCATCAACAAGTACCTGTTGTTAAAATTACAAGCTTTGAATATCAACACATGTTCAGTATTTCCGCGCCAAAAATATCACTTTTCATCCAATTATCTCTACGTTGCTGTTAAATGCTTTCCAAGTGTAAGAAACCATGTTGATCTTAAGAGGAGAGTCAAGTTGAATTATCGTATAATATGAGGAATTATGTCATTGCTGCCTAAAGTAATCATATCATCTCCCTTGTTGAACTTCTAGGCATTTATCTAAAAAGAGAAAAAAGATGTAACTGAATAATGATTTATGATCAGCTTTTAATAGAAACTACATAAGTTGTTGAGATAGATTGGATACTGTGAAGCATTTTAACTGACATTCACAAGTAGGACTATCTGAGATTGCGAAGTGATTATGTTGATTATTTCAAACAGAAGCAACCACTACGGTAGTTCAGTCGGTAGAGTGTTCGCTTCGTATGTAGTGGTCATGGGTTCGAAATCTTGCCGGGTCTGACCAAGACATAAAAATTGGTAGCGACTATTCTTTTGCCAAGCACTCATCATTTAGAAATGAATGTGACGGGTTCCTTGTCACGGCAGGCGTGGGACGTGCCAAAGGTAAAACTTTCTTCAATTTCCCCTGTTGACGTCTTAATATGAGTGAAATATTCTTGACTGGTGCGTAAAACCCCGTTAAACCAATCAAAAAGAAGTCTTTCTTCGGAGTAACAAATTGTATATTTTTGTGAATGGAACATTTGTGACATGTCGATCGGCTGTATTAACAACGTAAACATACATACATGAAATAAAGAAAACGGATAACATGATAAAAAGAAGTCATTTAAAATGTATTTATTTATTAAAATCGGATGTAACATTTATGAAAACATCAAACGTACAGAGATACAAATGTTGTTTAATATAAAATATTTATAAATAATAAGAGAATAAGGAAAAAATGAGTGATTTTGCTAGTAGACTTTTTGCTGTATTGTCTTACGAATGAATTTCTTTAAAATGCTACTAACTAAATAAGATACATTTTCTAAATTTGATTCACCGTTGAAATTTCAGAATATAAATCTTATCAATGTAGATTGAAACCTGTTCCCTTTAGAAATAACAAATATACTAATTCATGTCAAAATCACAATCCAGAATCAAAGTTAAAAACTTTTAACTGACAAATTAGATTAAACTCGTGAACTTCCACTAGGGAAGTGAAGCGGTATACTCCGGAAGGGTAAGCACCTCCTGTTTGGCTACATAGCTTCACCCGCCATGTTTGTAATAAAAAACGAGTTAAACGAACATGAAACTAAAAGACGTCAAGTATATCCAGGACAATCAAGGCCATAAAGACACCATAATTTTCAACAATACTGTGATGATGACCATAAAACTGTTTGAGGGCCCAGTATTCCCAAAATTACTAGAAGAGATAAATTACAATGTACATGTACTTTGTTTTTCGTTCCATTTTTTAAAAATAATCTTGTACATTAATTTCATCATCCCAAATGAGGTTTTCTCAGCATAGTTTCTAATAATATTCACAAAGCCAATTAAAATATCTTACAAACGCTGCCAAATTTATTGATTTTTATCAATAAACCGCTTGAAATTAGATATAAAAATTTAACGTACTCGTTTCCGCCAATTCAAAATTTTTGAAATCAATATTTTGGCTAAAGTTTGCTATTTCTTAATACCTGTTGAATTCGTTTATTGAATTATACACTATGTTATTATTATGCTATTACATCTAACAGATAATAGCTACAGGAGGTACTTTATACTTGAGTAATCAATGATACCTCTTAATAATTTGCCCCCTCTCTATTTATTTTTAAAGCCAATTTAAAACGTTTATTAACTTTAAAGGGTTCATATAATAACTTATATTTGGCTCCACGTGTATAACAATTTCATAAAAATGCTTTGAAACAAGTATTTTATTATAGATATTACATTGTGATTTTCACATAACATACAATGTTAGATAAACGATGAATCATTATCTTTATAGGATTTTGTAGATTCACATTTTCGAAAGGCGAGATGGCCTTGATGATTTACATGCGAGTGGATAAATTCGCGATGTTAAATTAATAAAAATCAAACTTACTACATCATGTCTGAAGCGCAATCCAGAAGCAAAGTAAAAACTTTGCAACTGACAAGTTAGGTTAGATGCGCGAACTTTTACCAGGGAAGTGAGGCCGGGTAAGCACTTCCTGTTTAGGTAGCTACAACCGACACGTGTGTAATCAAAGTTGTATGAAAGGAACATGGAACTATGGGACGTCAAATATTTCCAGAACAATCCTGGACACAGAGACAACAATACTGTGATGACAGCCATCAAACTTTTTGAGAGCCTTAATAAGCCTAGACTTGCATTATCCCCGATTCAACAATTTATTTGCAAGCAGTCTGCTTCGTTGTACAAAGTCCACTTAGTGGGAACAAGCTCTACGTATACTATAGCGTAATAATTGAGAAACAAATACTCCATAGCAGAAGCATGTATAGTGCTGCATAGAAAAGGAAAGTTGACAATAGAAAAATTGAAGTCATCACGTTTGTCATAAAGTTTCAAATGTAGCCTTTCGTGTGCGTCATAATTCAGGTATAAGTCTAAATATGAAGCACAACTTGAGGAACAAGTCGTATTTTTTATTTCAAGCTCACTAAACGGTTTAATGATGCATATACTATTTTTCGCTATTATTGCACTTACAATTATTTACAGTGTAATGAGCTCTATTCTTGTATATAACAGTAATTAATACATATGTAATGATAGCTGCCATGGATATAGATGACGCCCTATAGTTCCATGTTCCTTTCACACAATTTTGATTTTACACGTGGCGGGTGTAGCTAGCTAAACAGGAGGTGCTTACCCTTCCGGGGCACCCGACGTCACTTCCCTGGTGGAAGTTAAAGTGTCTAACCTAACTTGTCAATTCCAAAGTTTTTACTTTGCTTCTGGATTGTGATTCGGACATGGATTGGTATGTTTGTTTTTGATTATGACAGAAAGTAATCACCTCGATAACTTAAGTCACAATGACCTGACTCACGACTCTTAACTATATCTTTTTAAATTCCAGAGTAGCCAGTCTAGAAATAGAGTATTTTCAATATTATGTCTATAAAAAAGCAACTAATAACCTATATATCGATGATGGTTATTTTATACACGGATTTCCGCTCAAGTATAGTGGCTTATTGCAAGTAATTCGAATGGGTATAGTAGTATTATCTTAATAATACGGTAATCAATTTTCTATGAATTGACGACGTTTTGTGAGTGGACAATTACTGAAAGTAGCTATGTAATTTACTTTCTTACATTAAATCATATTTTTAGCCATGGTTACAACTTCAAATTTTACTAATTCATTTCAGTTAAACATAAAAGACTACACGGAGAGAATGGGTCAAATACATGTACAAGCCATTCAAGCGTTAAATGTCTCTGAGATATTGTATTTAAGTGAGAAGTAATACCATTATTTTTTTTATTCATTTAAATATTGTCGTGCACTTGTTATACTCTCAATTATGATTACAAAAGTGACGGGTGTAGCTAGTCAAATAAGTGGTTAGCCTTCCAGAGCACACAGTCTCGCTTTCATGGTAAAAGTTTAACTTAAATTTTCGAGTTTGATTTAGCAAAAAAACTTAATTGTTTCCTCTTTTTTTGTTGAGGGATCATTGATAAAGTTCTTGATGTTTTAACAGTAATCAGCATGAATATACGACAAGCCCTGTTGTCTAAATAGACAAGAGAAGTAAGTAGAAATAATTGAGTGTATACGTATATGCGATTCTTCTTTATCTGAGCACAACTCATACGGGTTTTTCTGTAAAATTTCAAATTCGCTATCCCTCTTTTTTATTGCAATCATAGTTTATTTAGTTTATTGAATTATACGCTATGATATTTTCATGCTCATGCCTCTTACAGATAATAGCTATAGGAGGTACATGTAGTTTATATTTGGATAAACAATGATACCTCATAAATAATTCCCCCCCCCCCTCTCTCATGATATATATGAAGTCGCTTAGTAACTGGCAGTCAAGTTGTAACAACTCAACAAAGGGTTTTAATTATAGATTAATTGTTGACTTTGATTTTAACTGTCAAACATATCTTTTGTCTTCTCTTCCTTTTAAGAGACTTAATTTTTTAATAAAATTAAGGACAAGTTATCATAAATTACCTGTCGAAACCTGCAGGTGGAATGATACTCCATATGCAAACAGAAATTGTACTCTCTGTAAATCCGACTTAGGTGATGAGTATCATTATATCATGGTTTGTAAAGCTTTTTCCAAGGTTAGATCATCACTTCTTCCTTTACATTCTTACAAAAATCCAAATACCGTTAAATACAAACAGCTTTTAAACTCATCTAATGTAACAGTGTTGAATATTTTATGTAAATTTATAAAAATTGTATTTGAGAGGGTCAGTCCTCCTAGTTAGTTGGTTAGTTAGTTATTTGTATCGTCTTTGTTATGTCTATGTCACATGTATTTGTATATACAGTATAATATATTCTCTTTATTGTAATTACAATTATGAGAAATAAACTAAACTAAACTAACCATGGGTTTGGTTCTGGGATAAGACTTAAAACTTCACTCCACCTGTAGCTATATCATATACAATCTTTTATTGGTGGCCAGGAGAAACGGTTCACTTCTTTGCATGTCATGGCATTTTATATTTTAACATTAAGAATTTCACTGAAATTTGAGAGATACATTCAGTGATCAATTTTTCTCTTGTAGAAAAGATTCACCAATATGCACGTACATGTTGTAATTTACCACAGAAACTGTTAATCGAATTAAACTATAAATGAATCCATTGGCGTCTTAAATATGTAAAATACACATATGCAATTATCAAATTAACACATAAAACTGAGAGAAAATAACTCTTAGCAGTGGTAGAAATATATTGTTTTATATATATATATAACACTGTACATATTGTTATAATTATATCATGCTGATACAATAATGAATAAGATCTCAAGATATATATCAGGCAATTAGACAACCGTTTAATGGCCTGCAACAAGAACCAAACTTATAGAAAACGTATTTGTATGATATTTTTGATATAAGTACTAATTGTTGACTGGAGAAACACTTACTCTATTTTCTATTTAATTACATGTACAAATGTAAATTTCTACACAAGACGCGACGCTGGAAGTTTAATTCCTACTGCTTACTTTTTAATTGTATCGAGATTCTGCATATTATACCCCATACATATTTCTTGAGCAATGATCGGTTAATTGCTACTATCATGTAATTAAAAATAATATGCAGTGACTGAAAAGCCACCACTGCGGTAGCTCAGTTGGTAGAATGCTGACTTCGTAAGCGGGAGGCCGTAGCTATATAGATACAAGTTTGAACCCCGACTGCGCCTGGCCTAAGATTTGAAAGTGAGAAGTGACTGATCTGTCGCCAACACTCGGCATTACGAAATGCAAGTTAGGGTTCTTTAATATGGGAACTTAAAATAAATGAGGTACGGTGCCACGGTAGGTGTGACACGATATGGACCTTGCTGTATAATGCCATTAGTGCAACACACAGGCGAAATTTCTGCACATTCGCTTATAGCTGGCGACGTCTCGATATAAGTGAAACATTCTTGACTGTGACGTTAAACATCATAATTCAAGTCTGAAAAGCGGCCGGTCAAAATTGCCATATTCACCGTCCAATTCGGACACTTACGATTTCATGTCACAGAGACCCCTATGTTTTACAACCCGGTGCACACTTTCAATCATTGTTTGCAAGTATATAAGTACTTTAGGTTATTAAATTTGAAAAATGGCGCAAAATTGGATCTATCTATTTGCGATAGCCATGGAAACAAAGACGACACAACTGTGATCCGCAAACTGACGCTTTAGGCGTGCCTGGTAAGGGGTTGCAAAATATATATATCTTCTCATCTTGGAATTGTTACAGTGACCCAGAATTAGTTTATTCCCCTCTTTTATCTGATGTTATAATCGGAACAGAAGGTGGTGATATCTCTTTCATTTTGGTGAAAGTGTGCTTGTTTAACTCAATTTGCCAGTTTTTACTTTGTTTTTATGAATTTTGACCTAGACATGAACTGGTATGCTTGGTTTTGTATTTAATAAATACCATCATTACTTCTGTCAATTATTAATTTATTTGATTATAGTCGTCATAAACATATACTACAAAGAGTCTGATTTTTTGCATACAGACTTATTTTTATTGTGACATGACAGTGGGGGATCACCTCTTATAATCTTTCTGTCCATAATAATTTATGTGTGTATCAATTGGTCACATCGCAGGAAAATATAGGATGTCATGCTTAATTTCAAAAACTTTCTGGGGGACCTCCATCTCGTTCTTTTGCAAGATAAAAGTGCGGGAAATTGGAACCCCCCCTTCTAAAAGTCCTGGGTTCGCCACTGCATCAAGTGTGCTTCTAGGTCAGTGCAGTGTCATAACAGGACGTGTCAAATATAAAAAGTATCTATTTTCTATATGAAACAAATTATAAAGTGACCACAAATAGTGTATTATTTTGCGTGTTATAATGACATAAGCGTGATACACTGTGACTACAAAACATCTCAAATCGATAGAAATATGACATGCTAATGTATCAATTTTAAGCACCAAGGCACTTTGAGGATGTTTGCATATAATATGCCATAATTACATGGTATCCGGCAATGTTTTAGTGCAGCAAGTCCTCAATTTCATGTATTCATGAATCGCCAATTTTACAATTTTCATAATGGAATTGTCAGACATGATTCAGCTTCCGTCAATCCATTATGTCAGCTAAAAGTCAACGGCAGCATCTGTATATGTTTAATTAAAACTATTACGCACGGATAATGAACATGTGCAATAGTCACTTAGGCAATAATACAATAATCCCAAAAAAGTGTTCGACCCGGGTGGACTAGAATTTGGAATGTCCGTCAATCAAACTATCCTCGGATGTCATTTATTGCCTGTTCAATATTAAATATTTGTAATATCACAAAATGGGTCATGGGTCTGTACAATTATTGCTATAATGGCTATCCCGAAAAATAAAAATTAAAATAATTACGTATACGTTACTTACCTATTTTCAGAATAATCAACATAGTATAGTATAAATCCGTTAAGCCTAATCACACATATACACAACGTTTAACTAGGTTGACTGACGTAAAGTGCAACAATGATAAACCAGAGAAACAGGTGTGAAGAGATTCTGATTATCTATCCGTTATGACAGTGTGTTAATCTATCTGTGTTTTCCAACTGTCATTTACCAGGAACTCACTCTCAGATACAGAATCGTTTATCGTTCGCGGCAGCAAGTGAATGATAGAGTTGTCCTCGATCAATCTCTCTAAAATAACTTACTGCACGGATATGATGCATTTCTATATCAATCATGTAGGTTATGAATACTGCATATATGTACTAATGTTAATCAGATGTTAAATGACTTGTGTTTTTATTTTTATTTTTGTTGTATATATTTATTTGTGCGTTGATCTCATTATGTCGTAGAGATACTGGGACTTGCATTACATGTAATTTTGTATTACAAAGTGCACAGAGAAAAGGTGTTAAATGTTTCCTCCGAAAAATCCAACCGTCCTAATACCGAGATTTTTGTGTGCAATAGGACATGGGGTAATCGGTGTTATGAGGCATCTTCTTAAAAACCTAAGCCGGTTTTATTTTGTAAAAGGACACGGGGAATCGGTGTTTAAGGTATCTTTCGAAAAACCCTAGCCTTTCTAGTTACCCAGATTTGATAGTACGATAGCACATGGGGAATCGGTATTTTAAAGATATAATTCGACAAATAAAAAACCGTGGATTTAATCCCCATATTTAAAGTGGTTAAGTGATTATCTCTACCTGTTTAAATCTTACTCAGAACCGCCAAGTGTTCGAACCCAAACCTCCAATACACGGAGTAAACACTTTAGATACTGAGCTATATATATAGATCATAGTGTGACATGAAACAAGACATGTACATTTTATAATGTTCTTTCAGGGTACAAACCTGTCGAAAGTTTAAAGTTGGGCTAACGAGAAGGAGTCGAATCTCAATTGTCGATTGGTCGAGATATGGAAAACTGCAGGATTAGCTTTTGAACTTCAACAATTTGTAAGACTTGTTTTGCTTTTACGTATTGGTAATGTTAATTTTTTGTACACAAACATTAGTCAATAGCTATTTTAGCCAGATATTATAAACTTTAGCAATTGGCTAAATTGGTGAATGACAGAGCTCACCCTTACTTGTGAGTGAAAAGTTGACAAAGGAGTTGGCGAATGACAGAGGTTACCGTGACTTTTGACCGAAAAGTTGACGAAAGAGTTGAAAATCCAGAGATATTTGGAACGAAAGGCCAATCTGAGCTGCCGATTTGGTACTTATCCTTATGTTCATTTGAAACTTTCGACAGATCTAAACTGTTTGTAATTATATTATATGACGGAATTCAGGTTTTTCGTAACCATGAACATGACAAACGTCTTATATTATTCTATGTATAAGGGTACACTTTGGTGACGTACAGTAAGGGGGTTGTCCAACGCACTGTATTCAATATAAATTCAATAAGACAATCGGAATGTACTTAAACGCAAGGTGTGTTATTGACAACCTATGTGAAAGGGCACCTACGCTATTGTCTAACTATCCACAATTGTAACTCTATAATCATCATTTAAAACAAATGTCATCGCAAATCAACTATTACAACAGCTATAATTTTACTATAATGAAAGTTCTAAACTTCTCAGATAATTATAAGTCTTTTATAGTTTATGCTTCGTCTCTCTATTGCTAAGGACTTTATTTGGGTACTCCGATTTCCCCAACAATATAAACTGGCCAGATAGATATAATTGAAAGAATCTTAATGTTAATGGAATCGTTTAACACTATTGCGTCACTCCACGCCTTTATTGTTTTATTTTCATATCTTTAATATTGTTTTTATGATTACACTTTATACCACTATGGAACCTCAGTTATAGAATGTTCGCTTCGTATTTAAGAGGTGTTGGTTCAAACCACCACAGGATGTAAACAAAACTTAAAAATTGGAATTAAAAAATTTAAAAATTGAAAGACCTTAAAAACCAATGCCCCGTGTCACGGCACGTTAAAGGACCCTATCTGCAAATCACGGAAGGGGATTGCATAGGTCACAATCTTTGCCACTTTATGAATTCACCTAAAGCTGGTGACGATTTTGGTATTAGTGAAATATTGACAGGGACTTAAAACACAATCCAATCAATCCATCAGCCATTACATGTATTTAACGTAATACAAAGGGTTGCCGTTCTGTCGAATGTAAATGCTGTGAGTTTCGCACCAAGTAAACCTTGGTATGATATTTACACATGCTTATTATTAGTGTTAGTTAACTTTATTGAAGATATAATCTTCGTGAAATGCAATACACGTGAGTTTTTTCATTTATCTTATATTTTATACATACTTTAAGCTATTTTTACATTTTATCGATGACACATATAGATACTGTGGGTAATTTTATGAAAAGTTTTACATACCAACTACATTTGAACGATATCTGGTACGCATAACAATGTTAAATATTGCCTAAAATGTTTTATCAATGTTATGCTATGAGTTTATTGAAATTAAAGTCTAATTATCACAGCATCAAAGGAAATGGAGATAAAATGAGGTACATCTTTTACCAATTTTGATATTTCCGTTATTATAATTATATGTACTGTATAACGATGATACTATAACCAGGGAAGTATTTCAAACACGTTTTAATACAATTTTATTACATATCAAAACCAAACATTCAAATCCTTGTCACAATTCAGAAGGAAATTAAAAACTTTGAAACTGGCAAGTTAGGTTAAACACGTGTATTTCCACTAGGAAAGTTAGAACGGATGCTCCGGGAGAATAAGCACATCCTGTTAAGC
Organism: Anadara kagoshimensis; assembly: GCA_021292105.1. Taxonomy (NCBI): domain Eukaryota; kingdom Metazoa; phylum Mollusca; class Bivalvia; order Arcoida; family Arcidae; genus Anadara; species Anadara kagoshimensis. The sequence goes on from CM037874.1 coordinate 23,271,161, forward strand.
TAGCTACAACCGACCCTGGTGTGTAATCAAAATTGAGTAAAAGGGGCATGCGAGGGATTTATTCTTAACAGTATTTTCACGTTAATAAACTGTTACCACCGTTTTGTTAGATGTTGTCTAAAACAAATATACCAATCCATGTCCAACTCGGGATCCCAAAGTTCAGTGAAATCTTGAAATGGCAAATTAAGTGAAACGGCTAAAAAGTAACCCATGGGTGAGACATTAGGGACGTCTCTTAACTGTGTATTAGTCCATACTTTCAATTTAGCTTAATCACTATATAACCCCTAAAGAAATTGGTGTATTTAATTCTGATGTAACTGAATTTCTTCATACCTATGTTTTTTAGCATTCTACATATATTTTTTTTCATTTCAGCTTTGCAATATTTATGAATGACAATTAAGTCGCAACAAGTCACAACCATTGTTTGCAATAACATGACGTAAGGGACAAGGCCAGAAAAACGGAACACTCAAGTGTACCACAGTTTGTGTTTCATATAAAGAACAGATCATATTGAAATTCAGGTTTTAGTTCACAATAAAGCAACACAGCTAAATTGCATTTAAGATTAACAATCAAACATGTACTGATCTTTTCAAAACATAAGTAATGAAAAACAGATTGCTCAACTTCAGTCGATATCAGGATATAGCCAGTTAATTCAATAGTTAATTACATTTCATTAACAAGGTTTTCAGAAAATGATGCAGAGAAGCAATTAATCAACCTACTGCTTTTGTCATCTGTTTAATATCATTCAATTGTTAAGATTAAAAGCCGGATAAACCCGCTCCAATAGTTCTGCCAAATCAATGATATATGTTATGTCAGAGAAAAACTGAAATACTAGTTTAACATGATATCCTCGCTATATAATGAATGATGCAAAAACACATAAATAAATCTAGATCTTTTTATCTGAACACGTACCACTGACCCAGAATTTTCATGTTCAGTGTAAAATTATTACGATCGTAATAGATGTACAATACAGACCTGTCGAAAGTTTAATACTTAGCTAACAAAAAGGAGTCGACTATCGGCTTCTGAGTGGCCATGAAATGGGATACAAGATACGAGATACAACCAGAGAGCGTCCAAAATTGGGTTTCCGATTTGGCATTACTGTATGGTTGTTTAATTCTGCGGATTAGACACTGGAACTTATTTTCGGGTATAAAATTTCGCGGTGTTAACAATTTTCTGTACAGGTTATAGATAAGTATTTGTTTAATAAATGGTACATGGAAATATTCACTTGGTACTGTAGATTGGGAAATTTTCGCGTCTTTTAATTTTTGCGTGATCGTAACTTTTTAGTTATAACTTTAATTACTGCTTATTTTTCGCGAAACTTTTATTTTCGCGACTCGTTTCACTCGCGAATTTACGCCAAAATAAAACGATCGCGAAAATATCCAAACTTACAGTATTTAATTTCGCGCTATTATGTCAAACCGCGAATATACCGAAATTTAATCCCCAGTGTATAAAAACAACTATACAATAATCCGTTATCTTACTTTTAAACTATTGACAGGTCTGTACTGTATATTTGCATTGCTGGTTATCAATTTCATGGTGAATAACAATATTACACTTCCGTCAGAAAAAAATAAATCACATGGGACCTAAAACATATGTACTCACGGAATTATATCTATCAATTTCTGCAAAGTGCTTATATTACTGTTTATGAGAGAAAAATACGATTTTTGTTAAAGAAGTTTAATATTTGTATTGTATATTTTATCTATAAATAAGAGTAGTTTTTGAAAAAAGTGTTTGATGGAGCAGAACAATAATACGCGATCAAACCATATTAAAATCACCATCGCAAAAGCAAAGTTAAAACATTAAAATTTGACAAATGAAGGTAATCACGTACATTGTGGATGGGGCCCTGGGAGGGTAAGCAACTCAATAATTAATAATGTAAACCGGGTTGATCACAATTGTTTTTCTAGCAGGTCACTATTTCAACATTAGTGCATAGTATCATTGCAAGTTTGGCAGAGTTGTAAAAGATTATACACGTCTTTCTTCAAGCTTTCTTGATGACCTTGTTTTAATTAGCGTCTATCTACAGAAACTGATAAGCATCAATATCATTATATCTTCAACAGAAATACACAATTTGCATGAACACTAACATATGTAAATCAAAAACAAACATACTAATTTATACTATACTGTGATGACGGCCATAAAACTTTTTGAGGCCTTGATAAGCCTAGGCTTGCATTTATAAGCATAATTTTGAAAAAAGTTATTTGCCATTTAACTATGGGGAATATTTTGCTTTTGATATGTGTGTACATTTTGTATTTTCGATTGTAATATTATACTCGACATTTTTATATATAAGCTACAATTTGCCTGCATGCTATATATTAGTCTGATAAGACCGTATAGTCTCTTCTTGCACCCCAGATAAAAAAAATCCATAAAAAAGAAGTGCAAGATATCTCCATCTTGTACCCCCCTGTGCAAGATAGCCTACGCGCCTTTTTTCATACAAAATTTTATCAACAAAATCAGAGGTGTATCGAAAGTTGAAATTGAATTTACATTGAAAAATTGTACTTTCTGATGCAAGAAATAGAATCAATCACTGCTTGTAGTGCCAGATAAGGAAATCTCGTTCTAATATATTTGGTCCAGAACTCGGCAAGCCTCGTTCTCGACCAAATATATTAGAACTCGGGTTGAGATTTCCCCATCTGGCACCACAAGTTGTGATAGATTCTATTATTCTGTCTATAAAAAACATCCAAGGGAAAGTTTCAGATCTATTGAAAAGGTCTTTAAATGCAAACGAAAATAGGAGACAGACTTAGCATCAGCATAGCCTGTATATATAGCAGTAGAAAATACATAACTCAGCGTTTCTTGATTTTTATTAATTGAATTTGGAAATTTCGATTTCCTGGATAACCAAAAACTCAAAATAGACGTTTCAAATACTTCCAGATATCGACGTTTGGCGAGATTGTGTATAAATTGAAGAAAATGGCTTTCATCACAAAAGTGGCTTATACCAGAGGTTTCAAGATGCAAACTTTAATGTTTCCTGCAATCCTTAAATTCATCTTATTACTTTGTAAATACAGTTGTCTGTATGATAAACACCAATGGTTAATCATTACATTACAAAAGTAAACACAATTACGTTATGTATGGTAGTTGTCTACAAAAACCTGAAATCGATATGAAAAATGACTTATCTATAGATTTTTTAGCATCCAAACGCATAGGTCTTTATTTACATATGGTATAATTACAAGCAGTCATTACCCTGGATAATACTAAAGCTTTAACTGTTCATATCCATAAATAGTCAATTTTACTCTTATCAATGAATAAAGAAGAAGGTACTTTACTGTAAAAATATTGAAACATAAATAACAACAGCGTATTACACCACATTGTGCAACTTAATGAACATTCTAATCTTAATTTTACACGTTTCAAGTGTAGCTTGCTAAACAGGAGGGGTTTTCACTTCCGAAGCATTCGGCTCAGTTCCTGGTGAAAGTGTATTTATGCATTTTTATACTGCATTGTAGTTCATAAAAAACACTTATAAAAACCCCATTTTAGGTCGTAATGTTATAAGTTTTAATTCGAATGCAGAATAACTAAGACGGTAATAGTGACATTATTCGGAAGTTTGCAATTGGGACTTTCACGTTTTCTTACTTCAAATTCATATTATATAACATTAACAGAAATATTTGAATTGCTCCAGAAGTGTAAGTGCCTCCTGTTTTGCTAGCTACACCGGCCACGTGTTTAATCAAAATTGTGTGAAAGGAATACAAAACTATGGGACGTCAAATATATCCAGGGCAATATTAAAAGATATATTATTATATTTACTTACCACCTTACCGCTATTTCAGTGGATGCCAAACATATCTTACTGCAAATATATGTAATATTATGTAACATTTACAGCAATGTTTGACTACTACAGAGTACAACAAGGTTAAGTCATAGTAACAGGCGAAAATTGGATTAACTGTAAATTATTAATAAACACCTATACATAGTAAGACCGTCTTACTGAGCTGTTATATGTAGTTATTGCTAGTGACAGTCAATGTATAGCAGGTAATAAATCTCTCAAATGGTTTGTTGCAGATTTAATTCAATAACAGGCATGTACTTGGATCAATCATATCTAACGTTTTTATACTTATGAAAACTATTTCAGGTTACTCTAACTTACATGTTTATTTGTGTGATTACAAAGTGATCGACGAAGATTCATCACGTGTCTGTAGATACGAACATGTAAATGACAATGGAAATCACAAAATAAGTACCTAAATCATAAAAATGTCAATTAAGAAGAAAACAGGATAGATGGATATAAACATTTGTACAAAAGGAATACAAAACTTTTTGATAAACATTGAATATAACAAAACCGTTGTAGAAAGACAATTTATGAATATTTTAATAAAATTCAGAAGAAGTAAGCATACTCAAGCCTTTAAAGGCCACATCTATACATATTCATGTATAAGGGACATCTGCTTATTAAGGGTAGTAGAATTGTATCTCGAGTTGTTCGTTGTTCATATTATTTGAACATGTATATAAAGGTCACCTGCCCATAAATGCCACATTTATTGATTTCCTTGGGTGGCATTTATAGACAAGTCTCGCGTTACACAGATGTGTAAGTGTCTCTCTGTTGCGATGACACACAGCTTATCTATTACCAGTCATAATTTTTTTCCATAACCATTTGCATGATTAATAAAACATTCAAAGCCATTTACAAAAATACTGACTTTAGTATTACCAATGAAAAGTTTTCAAAATGAGATATGAAAAATTAAACGTAATCAATTCATTTCAGAAAGATATTGTTGTGTCAGCATATCTGAATCAAGTATTACTGTTAGAGCGTGATATCTACAACCAATAAATGATGGTGAATTTATAATGACTTATATGTAGTGTGTATTCTTAAATCTTGCGGATACTATAACCCTGAGGCAAAATTCATATCACTTATAACATAAAAATGAAACCAATTTATAGAATTTAGTAGGACTTTCCTGTTGAAACAGAAAGAACATAAAATGACACTTTTAGATCAATAACGCTGAACAGACTATAAATTAAAGTACTTTCATAAGTCTTTAGTCAGAAATAGTTCTTCAAGCAAACCATTTAGACGTGTTTTCGTCTTTGTACATCAGTAACCTTGGCAGAACATAGACCATTTATATTTTCAGGTAATACAAAAATATTACCTTGACGCGAGGGAATATATTGAACGATAAAAGACGATTTCTGCTATTCAATGTGCTTTATGTAGTATGATATTTATACCACTGCGGTAGCTCAGTTGGTAGAGTGGTCGCTCCATAAGTAAGAGGTCGTTGGTTTGACCTCCCACCGTGTCTGACCCAAGACTTAACAGTTGGTAGTGACTGTTCTTTCGCCAAACACTCGGCATTGCAAAATGTAATTCACGGTTTTCGGATGGGAACTTAAAATAAACGAGGTCCCGTGTCACGGTGGGTTTGGCATGATATTAAATAATTCTGCTGTATAATGCCATCAGCGCAACGCACACGCAAAATCTTTTCACCTTCACCTATAGCTTGCGACGACTCTATATAAGTGAAATATTCTTGACTGGGACGTTAAACACCGTTACTCAACATAACTCAACTAAACTTAATTAGTATAATATTTAAGCATTATCCTTCGTCGCAATAAAAGAATGAAACTTATAAATAACGATTTAAACTTATACAGATGATTAAGAATATATCTAAGACAAGTTACATCTTCAAACGTACATTGAATTAATTGTTTAAGTTTCTATAATTCGAGAGCAATTATCACATCAACACATGGAATAAAGTGAAATTTGAATTCCTTATCAAAACATTACAGTACATACAGATCGCTTTATATCTATATAATTATATCATGCATGGCGAACGAACGGAATAAAGTTACTATTTGAGAGGTGTAGTTAGTTATATAGCATTTTTATGACTTGCTTCAAAGAGTGCTATCACGTTGCGATTTATTCTTAGATATTATATGTATCTTTTCTGATTTTTATGCATATACATGTCAATGTGGGGTTGATGACGCATAAGTTGGTAAAACAAGATTTATTTCTTTTGAAATTATTTTATAAATGCTGGTATTAATGGACCGTTAAATAATTTGAAAGGTTGTGAGATATCTAATAAAATTATAAACATATCACCGAAAATTAACTGAAGTACCCGTCTAAAGTTTAGACTGCTATAATTATGTTCCATTTTACGTTTGTCAGTTCTTGTCTCGATTGTTTGGTTTATTTTATAAACTCTGTTGTTTAGTGTTCATGGTTTCATTTCTGTTGTCAAATACATGTTTAAGTTAAAATTATCTTTCTATTATTAGTTATTCTTACAAGTGCAACCAGAAATGCAAGAAAATTTTAGACCAAGAATAGAATATATTCTTTGATTTTCTACTCAATATTTTGTGACCAGAAATAGAACAATAATGTATCAATATCAGTTTGTTTTCATTTTTCAAATGATTTGGAATCTTAAGTTACAAAGATAAAAAACTATTTAAAATGAAGCGTCATTTTACTAAGATGTAGCTACTGTGTATACTAGTATATAGGAAACAATGCTACCATGTATATTGTTAATAGTAGTATATTGTATTTTAAAACTTATACAGCAAATAACAGACATCCTTGCCTACAATATTCTTCACCTAATCAAATGAAACTACATTGTATTCTGAACATTTTCTGAAGGGCAAGCATAATATAAACTTGGATAGTTATATAAATATAACAGTAAGAAAGTATTTGATTTGAAAGTTTGAATTTTTCTAGTTATAATAGCATTTTGTTACGAACTCAAGTTTCTAGTATCTATTTCATATCAGTCAATCATCAAGGAAAGAGAACTTCTTGATTCTTTTCCAAAATATCTCAAGGTAAGTCTTTTTATCATATAGTAAGTGCTCACACGTCGTGATATATATCATATATATATCTATCTTGTGATATATATCAAAACTATTTTTTAATGATTTCAAAAAATAGAATGACCCAAATATGTTTCAACGTATGACCTAGAATCGGTTCATTCGCTCTTACGTAGAGTCAAATACAAGTAAGCACTATAGATATATGTAATACTTAGATACATTTTAATGTTGCATTAAATCACACCTTGTTTTTCCCCCAGAAAATGATCCGATGGAAACTCGGTATTATGAGTTTATGTATGACGTATGTTTTTCGTTACTTTTTGAGATATTGTTTCAATTATTAAATATTATATTTAGCTATTAATATAATTGCTTTCAATTAATCAGACACCAACATACTGGTCATTGTTCAAAGTACTACCCCAAAACAAAGTAGCACATTTAAATTTGAGAATATAGTAAACATCGATCAGAGAAGCAAAGTTTGGTGCTCCGGAAGATGGAGAACCTCCTGTCTACTTAGTTAATCCGGCATGTGTAAAATCAAAATGAGAAATAGAAAGTTGTACATTATCACTGAAAAACATATATCTGGCACCATTCAATTTACCAAATATCACGAAAGATTATTCCATGTTCCTTTCACACAATTTTTAATTACACACGTGGCGGGTGTAGCTAGCTAAACAGGAGGTGCTTACCCTTCCAGAGCACCCTGCCTCACTTCCCTGGTGGAACTTCACGTGTCTAACCTAACTTATCAGTTCCAAAGTTTTTACTTTGCTTCTGGATTGTGATTAGGACATGGATTAGTATGTTTGTTTTTGATTTATATCTACACATTTAAGAAATGCGAGGTTTGTACATGGACTGTCATATTTGTTTTTGATCGAACAATTCATATTTAAACATATTATAAAACATGTAAAATACCAACTGTTTGTCATTTTATGAAAATACAAAATTGTAGTCATAAAATCAATTGCAACCGGACCTAAAAGCAACAGGTTGGTTTATGGGTTTAGAAGTTTCTAGAAGGTGCTCGATCTTGTGCAGATTGTTACTAGATTGTCCCTTTAACCACCTTATCGTTTAGCAGTGTTTCAAGGTAAGTGAAATTATCCTTATCGTATAAAATATATTTGCACAAAGACAGTTTTGCAATTATTTTTATTGTTAATGACGATAACTCGATATTCCAAAAATCGATATTAAATGATTGAATTTGATTTATGCGTCATTTATTCTTGACTAGTTATTTACAAACGCCATTATTACACGGTAACTTTATATCGGCGTGTATTATACTCTGATTACAGCCTGCTAATGCGGGAGATAATTCTTATTTATCCATTAAAGTAAAATACACCACGTTTGCCAAGCATTGATATCGACAACATTGACTTTCTATGTTTCATATAGTTTTTTATGTGTAATATATTGCATTGTCTCAAAAAGAAAACCGACGTAGTTTCATGTTGCATAATGCTTCGGATATAATGACATATTTTGTTTGTATCTTTAACTTGAATGTTCTTTTTGCCACGAACATGTTTTCAGTTAAATTTTCTTTCCTCTATTCTGGAAATATTGATCCTGTATGTGGTAAATATTTTACGGGAAGTCTGCATTGTAGGAGTTGAGTTGAGTTATGGCGTTTAACGTCCAAGTTAAGAATATTTCACTTATATCGAGACGTCACAAGCTTTAGGCGAAGGTGCAGAAATTTTGCCTATGCGTTGCGCTGATGGCAATTTACAGCAGGGTTCTTTATCGTGCCAATCTTACCATAACACGGGACCTCGTTTATTTTAAGTTCCCGTCCGAAAGAACCGTGACTACCCACTTTCAAGTCTTGGGTCAGACCTGGACGGGGTTCGAACCCACGACTTTCCACTTACGGAGCGAGCTCTCTACCAATTGAGCTAGCACAGTGGTTTCTTTGCAATATAGGGAAATTAATTTCTAAATGTTAGTTACTTATCCATGCTTGATCAATTCACAGCAACTTTAAACCATTATCATTTTATAAACTCTATAAAATATAATTCAGGATCCACTGTATACTAATGTCGAGAGTTTTATATTTTGTAATAAACACATCTGTAAGAATACCAACGCTTTGAATTCCTCTGTTTCCGAGACAGCTAGAAAATTATACCCTTTAAAATAACATAACGTCTGTTTGTACGGTCCAAGTATCTATTTGAATAATTAAAGATACAATTGAACACATGTGGAATTGAAAATTTATATTATTGTCGCTTAGCTATTAAATCAAGGTGGTATTCAATATATCGATTCGTGATACTTTCCAGGTATCTGAAGACCAGTTTTAAACATACCATACACCTAAGCCTATAATATAATTGTAAGATAGGAGTGCTGAATGGCTAATGACATGAATGAATAATACTGAAAAGTGTGGAAGAAATTAACAAATAAATAAAAAACCTATCCTGATTGTATGTCAAAATGCTTTAGTTATTTATGTGTTCATTACAACTTAATTAATAATTATATACTCCCTTTTGTGAAAAAAAACACATTGCTCAACTTTTTGTTGTTTTCAGGACCTTGACATTAAAAACATTGCTTTATTATATTTTCCGATTAGGTAATGATATGCTATTACTTAGGATCTTTAATTTACATCATCGAATTATAATAATTATAGTGGGTGATGGATAGTTATTCAAAAAACCTCTATGAGATCATTGGTATCTATATTCTTATCAATTCATCACGAATGATTGCAAAGTATATAAAATAATGCTTAGATCTTAAATCTTCAAAGCGATATACTGACACAGTGTTTTTACATATCCTATCAAGTGCTAAGTAATAAAACAGAAATAAAGCGTGATGTATAAAGATATGTGTTTTTTTGAAAAATATCATTTTTATACTTATTTTACTTCCATGATGCCATGTTAACATAGTACATTATCATTATCAATTCATGCTTGAGGTAAAAACTAAAAACACAAACTAGGCTTTATAAGTGCAAACATTACTAGTTGGGTTTAGTTCAATGCCATTCCGTGTTATATGGTGCATCATTGACAATGATCACGTTCACACTTTGTTTTAGCTATGACTATTCTTACTATAATTGCCTTAGTATGATAATCAAATGTCCATTCTTTACTGGTTACAAATGTAATAAGGTTAAACTTGATATACATGTGCCATTTTTTGTATATTAGTGAATTGATCCGGTGTTCTTTGACAAACATATCCTAAGCAAGGTTGACAGCATGACAAATTTCGTAAAATACTACTCAATACATGGATTTTTAAATTCAGTTGAACAATATTTGTATTTCAGGAATGTTTTTACTCAGTAATTAGCTTGAGTTCACCGAATACGGATCTTATTTATTTAGTTTTCAAGTGTATTAGTTTGAAAGTTTGCTCAAATTGTCATGTATTTAAGTAGAATTATTGTTAATATTCAAGATGTTTTTGAACTTAATTAACTCTATTCCTTACGGCATCGGTGGATTTAATTGCTTTCTTAAAATCGGTATTGTGTAAAAACGTTTCGTTACATTATTTTTTTCAAATATTGTTTATTTTTTTATTTGTATAATAAATGAAGTTATTATCGGCAACGTGTTAAGAATTTAAGTGCACTTACTGCAGCACAAATTGAACAAGAAGACAATTATTTGACAAAATGTGGTTTGGGCATGAACCGGTAAAGTATTAAAATACAAAACATTGCAAATTCAATAATTAAATTAACGCGTGGTAAAAATGCCCTATAGTCAACAGTATATCTAGGTGATAATTTCTTGCAAATGACTTTATTAAACACGTAATTTCGATGAATAAAACGTAGTTATTTAATTCAATTTTGTATGAATAACCTGGAGCAAAAATGGTTAAAACATATTTTTAAACTCTGTTGATTGAAATATGGACAATGAATGTTTTCACATAAACAAATATGCAACTTAAACAATGTGTTGATTATAAGACGACTTAGATATTGTGCATTTTACATTTCTACCAAAGACTAACTTTTTTGTAAATGCTAAATGTAATATTGGGAAAAAACTAACACATCCTATTAATTTCTCGTACAACACTAAACAAACGTAGAAGAATATGATACTAGCATCAAGTATTGAACTAAATTCGTCCACAGTATTAAAGAATAAGACAGAAGAATAAAAATTAGGTGGAGAAATTTTGCCTTTGCGTTGTGCTGATGGCATTATACAGCAGGATTCTTTATCGTGTCACACCTACCATGACACGGGGCCTCGTTTATTTTAAGTTTCCATCCGAAAGAACCGTGACTTTTATTTCACAATACCGAGTGCTTGGTGAAAGAACAATTACTACCCCCTTTCAAGTGTTAGGTCCGACCCCGTAGATGTTCGAATCCACGACCTCCTACTTACGGAGCGAGCACTCTACCGACTGAGCTACCGTAGTGGCAAGAATAAAACGGAAATGTATAAAACTTCATATATTACCAAAGTAACGATTGATCAATTGCATGTCCTTTCCAACACCTATGTACACTCTTAAATACACTAAAACATCTGCTGAATTTGTTTCAATTATTCCAAAAGATTAATGATACATTAATGATACCTGTTATTTTATGTTTACATTTTGTTATCGACATCATTTTGAGTGATAGCAAAAACATATTAATGACCTAGATCTCTTCCAGACACCCGCTTAGAGATTTCCTCATTACCATATCATATTCAATACGAAGTATAAAAAGGATTACATACCATTCAAAGTATAATTTGAAATTAAGTATATAAAATAGGGTGTTTGTTTTTTTCATATAAATGCCTTTAGGAAGTTTCAGGTGGCCATTTAATGGAAAGCCGGTGTTCTCTGATGTGGAGGTAATTGTTCATAAAGCAAATTAGAAAAAGTACATATTTATTAAACACAATAACTCAATTATATTCGCTGTACTAATGACGAATGCACGATGCATCAGTCTGCAAAAGCAATTTAAATCAATATCTACGTATCGCTTTATGTTCTACGGTAGTTTGAGGTTAGTTAAATATGTAGTAATTACAATGTATCGTAATGGTAAGAGGAATGAAGCTTATATTAAATGCATATGTACAAATCGTCAATGTTTTCATAATGTGATATGTGAAATATGTATCAGTAAAATAACTAAAAGCTTTCTAACATAATAACATATAATTATGTAGATTCAGAAGGCTTTGTGTCGAATATACATATATGCAGTTTTTATATAAAGGTTGGTTTGTTTATCAATAAAAAACAAACATACGAGTAATACCTTTGAAAACAGTCAAATGTATTGAATAAGTCAACATTGGAACAGCCGCAAGGTGAGGGAAACATGCTGCAATGAAAGAGTAAGGACCTCTTTTAAAGCTAACCACACTCGCCACGTGTAAATAAATTGGAATGAAGAATTGTATGTGTAAATGAATTCCAATGTTAATCAAGGATATTGATGGCTAACTGTCAACCAATACAGTTCCACCACACATCCGGCCCATCTTTTTCGATTTTTCCGATATCAGGTCGGACATGAAATTGTAGTCAGTACTCCGAAAATGTGAAGTTAAAGATTTTGCATCATTGAAAAGTTGTTTGTTTTTTTACTTATACATCATATTTTCTAATCTCTCATTAGCTAATGTGAAATTTTCTTTTATCTGAAAAGTAAACTTAATGCTTTGTCAAACCCTTCAGATCCCGAGGTAATTAAATGTAAACTTGTTAAATCTACCAATAAACAATTAATTCAGAGTGGTTTTTGTTAGGTGTCTATTCAATTAAGATTCCATTCCAGATATCTACTTTTAAGTAGTATAGACTCTAATAGAGCTTTAATTGAACTTTTTATTCGTATTCCCTTGCAAGTAGGCACCGTTTGATAGCAAAAATAAAAATAAAAAAAATAATCTTATACAGCACGGATTCAATAAATAAATAAATTAATTAAATTAATTATTTGCATAGTGTTTTAGTAGTTTGTTTATTTTTAGGACAATTTCAGGTGACTCTGATTGTTTTTAACACACACAAGAATGAGGTATAATCCTGGTTACATTCACTAATACATTACATGCATACATCTCAGACAAACATGCTGCGATGATAAAATAGGCACCAAACATAATTTTGAAAAAAAGAAATTTTGCTTAATGATTATATTACTACCTATATATATCTGGTTTGTGAAATATTCCAAAAACCTTTTTCTTCATATAATATACAATATAATTCTAAGTTTGCTCACTAATTTTCTTATCAATCTATGTATATATCTATGTATTATTTGTGACATTGTACTTACCAAGGTATCGACGTTATCACACTCGTAGAGAATTTTGCATCTTTTTTACAGATTGTCTATCATGATTCCTGATAAAGACCACCATAAGTTCTGGTAATTCTTATGATCCATTTATTATAAAATTTCGTTGATCTATTGTAACATGTTATCCAGCCGAATGTTATTTACATGTATTTACATGACTGTGTGTAGCTAGATTTGTTGGTGGCAGTAAGTGAATGGTAGATTTAATCAATCGTCAATAGCCAGCTACATAGCTACATCGTGTTTATACATTATTAGTAAATGCATGTATTAATATTATGAACACTGCAAAAACATGTTATATGATTCATTCACATGGTTTATGTTCTTGTGCATTTTGAAAGATTAAACGTGATTTGGACATGGATTGGTATTTTTGTTTGTGATTTAACCAATATTTTAATGTTTTTAAGACATATTTCAATGGGCGTACAATGCTGATGAATATCTGTTCACCCCTACTAGTTTCTATTTCCCAGAAAAATGACATTGCCATTGTTATGGTTTTGATCCATGTATAAATTTGAAATTTATTAAATCGGTACATACTGAAATTATATTTTACAATTTTTTAAACAATAATGTTTATACGTTTCTAATAGATTCGTTTTAATAGCTACATGCAGTAAAGAAAATTGGATAAAAAAAATACTGAAGAAACCATCAACAAAATGGTGGAGTGTTTGATAAACTACATATTTGTGTTGTTTGGTTATATAATTTTCTAGCAAATAATCGGTATACCAATGGGCATAAACTGTGTACCATTGCTTTCCGATTTGTTTCTTTATTCAAATGAATAAGAATTAATGCAGCTTTGCTAGATTAAATATATACATACAGGTCATGTATCATCTCAAACATGAAAAAAAGTTGATTGCCAAAATTAAATTATTGAAATAAGAAGCAATTCAACATAATAAGCTGCTATCATTTACAAATTCAGATTTAAGAAAATTTTGTGATAATATTATTTCAAATTTTGTTTTCTAGGATAAGATTTTGTCCAGAAACCATGACATCATTTTCCAAAATAATTCCTATTCCCCATTAACATAATTATTACATAATTTAAAAGAAGCGTTATAATGGCAAAGAATAAATGTTTCCGTAAATTCACCTTACATTATCTACCTATAAACAATCCGTCGCTAAGTCAAGCATCATGTTTGTTCAAAAGAAAACATTTAAAACTATAAACATCAATTACAGCCGTTAAGAAGGAAATATCGAACATTTACAGAACTTGATCTCATTAAAGTGATTACGTAGATAAGGAATAATTTGTTTTTATGTTTGAATTCTCCTTTTCTAAATCGTTTGAAGTATTTACGTAATAATCGTCCAAAGTATGATTTTTCCAGTTGACTTATAACAAGGAATATCTGTAACCTTTGTTTTCTTTAATCCTTACAGACAATTATATTTATGAATACCGTTTATCGGTTGTGTTGTGTTCTTTATTGTTAAAAGGGAATGCATATGCTTGAGTTTGATAGCTAGCTTCACTTTGATGCCAATACTTTGAGTAAAATTAATTTAAAATATGTTCATTCCAAAGGTATCGAGATTAATAATATTAACAGAAGTTGTTTATGAACCACTAGGTGGGTATCATTACGAATTCATCACAAATAGCACTTTGTATTTAAGCCAGTGGCAAATCATTGGTACTGAAATTAAAGATTATTTGTAAATGTCATGAACGATATCTTAAATTTATTTATAAATCAGAAACCGTTGTCAGGTATATTGTTTCTCCAAAATTTAGGTACAAACAAATTGTACTAAAACCTATCGAACGTTTAGAAATATTGATATCAAAGAAAACTGCAAGCAGTATTCAATTAATTATTTCATGTTTTCTCTTATCATATCACATCATATACTTGAGACAGTTATTAACTATTACACAAAAATACGACTTTTAACGTTTAAATTCCTGATAGATGATACGTTTGATGTTTCTGTGTCCAGGATTGCCCTGGATATATTTGACGTCTCATAGTTCCATGTTCCTTTCACATAATTTTGATTTAACACGTGGCGGGTGTAGCTAGCTGAACAGGAGGTGCTTACCCTTCCGGAGCACCCGGCCTCACTTTCCCGGTGGAAGTTCACATGTCTAGCCTAACTTGTCAGTTCCAGAGTTTTTACTTTGCTTCTGGATTGTGATTCGGACATGGATTAGTATGTTTGTTTTTGATTAAAATGTTGCAATACGAATAATGAAATACCTTAATACATGCAAAATAGTAGATATTCTGATATAAATCTGAAGACTCCGATGTGAGCACATGATGGGTAGTTGAGTTTGATATATGTCAAATATATATAGGTCAAATTGTCTATTAGAAACAAATATTGTTTTAATAACTACATGGGGGAAACTACTTCTTTTTAATTTGTTAAATCATTAAAAAGAACATTTAAAATTTAAAGAATTATTCCATTATTAAAATCAAACACAGAATAACTTCTTGTGAATTTCAATATAAAGAAGGGTTTTTATGAATGTTATGGTACTGTCAAATTAGAATTTTTGTATTTCTTAATATTAAATTAGGACAAAATTCATTTGGGAGTTACTCAAATAAAACTGCTTTATTAAAACGTATCATCTTTTAAATTTTGCAGAATCATTTTTGCTGGAAATGTTTACCCATTCATATATTTCCAAAAATTGTCTTCATATGTGTCTGGGTAGCTAGTTAAGCAAAAGGTACTATGCTTTCTGAAGAAGCCAGTCTCAGTTCCCAGGTGTAAGTTCACGTGTAACTAAATTTCCCAGTTTTTAAAGATTTTACGTCGAGTTTTTAGTTGTGATTTTGATAAATGGCTGTGGAATCTCCCTCAAGGCTTTAAATTGTGTTCTTGAAAAGAAATTTCATCCATTGAATAAAGTTAGCAAATTACATCTACTTGTGAAATGTCTATCAATTTTCCAAAACTCAAACCAGCTTAACGTTTGTCGACAAAGTCAAACAGCAATGCAGACTTGCCCATCAATCATTTTACAAGTTGTAAAAATGCCAGTTGACTACATCTATTTTCTAATCAAATTATACGTCTATTTTCCATGTCAATAAATATTCTGGTCTTGTTATATACATAGATAATTTCTGGGCCAGTAATGTGCGATTTGCTTTTTGAGTGTTTTCAGATCAATGCAGATATGGCTTGTGTTTTTTGCAGACACATTTATTAGATAAAATCCGTTGTTTTCGAAAGTCTATATCAGCTCCTTACAGTAATCAGTCTGTTGGTGTACACTTTTGCAACTCTCATCTTAAAAAATATTACATATATTTGTCACTAGCAAACGGAATCAAGAAAACGACATAATAATTGACGGATCGCCGGCCACGTCCACGATGTTCCAACAAAGGCCAAGTATGCTTGAAATACACACAAACAGAATGAAAACTCGACCTGAATTGTGCCATTTAATGACGTCACTGACACTAGTACGTCATTAGTTGTCGTGACGCTTTTTGAGTATCATGATGGTGGCCAGAGTTCAAACATTGAAAATAAACTTTTGTTTATCAAACAATGAACTACATAACCTAAGCGTTACACTTATTATATAATATATATATTAATTATTATACTTCCTTTATAGACGTTTGTCGACCTGTGATCTAGAAGGCATGTCAAGGCAATGTGTTCGACAGGTCTGTACTGTATGTACATTCTCAAATGTACTTAAATCATTTAGATAGCAATATCTGACAAGTTTTTTTTCAAATATTCCAAAAGATTAATGATACATTCATGATACCTGTTATTTTATGTTTACATTGTGTTATAGACATCATTTTGAGTGATAGAAAAAACATATTAATGACCTCGATCTTTTCCAGACACCCGCTTAGATATTTCCTCATTTCCATATCATAATCAATACCAGGTAATAATAAAGAGCAAATACCAATTTGAGCAAAGTACAATATAAAATTAAATATATGAAAGGCGATTTGTTTTCTTATATCAATGCCTTTAGTTTTAAGTGGCTATGTAATGGAAAGTCGGTGTTCTCTAATGTCGACGTAATTGTTCATAAACCGAATTATAAAACATACACATGTACTAAAACAAACACAATTACTTGATCATTTTTCGGTGTAATAATGACGAATGCACGATGCATCAGTCTGCAAAAGCAGTTTTAGTCAATATCAATATATCGCTTTATGTTCTACGGCAGATTAACGTTAGTTAAATGTGTTTTAATTATATTGTACCGTAATGACGAGAGGGGCTTAATTTATATAAATGTAAATGCGCAAATCGTCAATGTTTTCATCTTGTGATATATTAGATATCTGTCTGTTAAAATAGCTAAAAGCTTCCTAACATAATAGTATATAATTATGTAGATTTAGAACACTTTATGTTGAATATATGCAGTTTTTGTATATAGGTTAGTTTGTTCGTTAATAAAAAAAACCAAACATACCAGTAAGACCTTTTAAAGCAACTAAATTAACTAATTTTTATAACATGATATCATCCATAAGATAAGGGAGACAGGATTCTTTCAACAGTAAGGACTTCCTATTAAAGTATCTAAACCTGCACGTGTGAAATGAAATAAATGAGAATGAAGAATTTTATGGGTTAATGAATTCCTTTGTTAAACAAGGATGATGATTGTTTATTGCCGATCAATGCAGTTCCGCTACACAACCGACACAACCAACAATTATGATTTTCTCCGATACCAGGTCTTTTTAAGTTGTAGTCAGTATTCCGAAAATGTAAAAGTTACTATTTTTTATTATTGTCAAGTTGTTTGTTTTGACATATTTTACCTATATATCATATGTTCTAAACTCTCATTAGCTAATTTGAAATTTTGCTTTTATCTGAAAAGTAACTTGATGCTTTTTCAAACCTTAAAAATCTCGAGGTACTTAAACGTAACCTAATTAAATATACGAATAAACAAATGCTAAAATAAGAATGTGTTTATTGCAATTAATAATCTCTCCAAGATATCGACTTTAAAAAAATAAAGCTTCTAACAAAGTTTTTAATTAAACCTTTTATTCCTATTCCCTTACAAGTAAGCACAGTTTGATAGCAAAAATGAAAAGCTTAAAAAAATAATCTTAAACACCAAGTAATTACGGATTCAATAAAACAATTAATTAATTGCATAGTGTTTTGGTGGTTTGTTTATTTACAGGATAATTTCGAGTGACTCTGCGTGTATTTTCGAACACACCCAAGTATGAGGTATAAGCCTGGTTACATTTACTAATACATTACATGTATACAACTCAGACAAATATGCTGAGATGATAAAATAAGCACCAAACATTATTTTGAAAAAAAGAACATTTGCTTATCGTTTATATATTTTGCTATACAGCTGTATATCTGGTTCGTGATATATTTTAATTTTTTTCTTCATTTAATTTGGAATATTATTAAGGTTGCTCCTTATCAATATATCTATTTATCGATGTATAATTTATGTCATTGTACTTACCAAGCTATCGACGTTATCGCAATCGTAGAAAATTTGGCATCTTTTTACTAGATTGTCTATCATGATTCCTGATAAAGACCACCATAAGTTCTGGTAATTCTTATGATCCATTTATTATAAAATTTCGTTGATCTAATGTAACATGTTATCCAGCCGAATGCTATTTATTTACATGACTGTGTGTAGCTAGATTTGTTGGTGGCAGTAAGTGAATGGTAGATTTAATCAATCGTCAATAGCCAGCTACATAGCTACATCGTGCTTATACATTATTAGTAAATGCATGTATTTATATTATGAACACTGCAAAAACATGTTATATGATTCATTCACATGGTTCATGTTTTTGTGCATTTGCATAATTGAGTAAGAAATTATTTTCAGAAAAAATAAAAAAGGTTGAAAGTTGAAAGTTTAAATCACTATTTTTTGGCTCGACAATTTCAGTAAAATCTAATGGCGGGTATATCTAGCTTTGTCAGAAGGTGCTTACACTTTTGGCACCTGGACTGACTTCCATGGTGGAATTTCACTTGCTAATAAATAATTCAGCACCGTGTATAATGATTGTTCTGTAGTTTAAAATATAAAACGTGCATCTATTTAGTTTTTTTATAATTTTCAATTTTGAGATAAACAATTTGTATAAATCAAGCTGTATCTATCGTATTTGTCAACAAATTACTCTCGTCACGTTTATAGTCCATGTTCCTTTCTTTTCATTTTTATAATTTATTTCATATGTGGCGGTGAAGCTATCTAAACAGATGCGATTAACCTTCAAGATGACCCGGTCTCAATTCTCTTATTGACGTTCACATGTTTGTTTGGCTTATTCTGCCAAACATTTCAATGCTTCTAGTTTGCGTTTGGATTGTAATTTGGACGTGGATCGGTATGTTCAGATATGATAGATTTTATGATTAGATATAATAACATACAGTTCAAAGTGTTTCATTTCAGAAAATAAGATCATTGCCAATATTGAAATAAGAAACACCTCAATATAATAAGCTGATTTCATTTACAAATTTGATCAAATATTGAATTAAGAAGAATACGTTATAATTTCATTTAAAATTATTATGTTTTCTAGGATAAGATTTTGTTCAGAAACCATGATATCATTTTCTAGAAATCATGTTTCTTCCTCTGCAACATAAATATTACATAACTAAAAGGAACTGGTATAATGGCAAAGAATAAATGTTGCCACCAATTCACCTTACATTATCTGCCTACAAACAATCCGTTGCTAAGGCAAGTATCATGTTTTTGTTCAAAAGAAAACATTTAAAACTATAAACAGCAATTACAACAGAGAAGAAGGAAATACCGAACGTTTACAGAACTTGATCTCATTAAAGTGATTACGTTGATAAGGAATAATTTGTTTTCATGTTTAAATTCTCTTTTTTAAATCGTTTGAAGTGTTTACGTAATAATCGCTCAAAGTATGATTTTTCCAGTTGACTTATAAAGATAAATACATGTAATCTTTTATTTTCCATAATCCTTAGAGAAAAATATATTTATGAATAACGTTTATCGGTTGTGTTGTGTTCTTTATTGCTTAAAGGGAATGCATATGGTAGAGTTTGATAGGTAGCGTCACTTTGATGCCAGTTCTTTGAGTCAAATAATTTGAAATGTGTTCATTCCAAAGGTATCGAGATTTATAATATTAACAGACACTACGTTGGTATAATTACGAATTCCTCACAAAGCACTTTGTAGTTAAACCAGTGGTAAATCATTGTTACTGTTAAAATTGTTTGTAAATGCCATCAACGATGCCTTTAACAATGTTTTTAAATCAGAAATCGTTGTCAGGTAAATTGTGATGCCAAGATCAAGCTATAACAAGTTGTATTGAAAGTTTACAAATAAAGGTATCAATGAAAATTGCAAGCAGCAGTCATTAATTATTTCATGATTTCTCTTATCACATCACATCACATTATATACCGTCTATGACTTTTTACGTTACCTTTGATTTATAAAAAATAAGTCCCTTACGGTTTAATTTGTAAAGAAAATGTATCAATACAACTAATGAAATACCTTAATATATGCTGGGTAGATAATCTGATATAAGTCCGAAGACTCCGATGTACCTAATACGAAGTTCAAATTGAAATTATAGTTTTTTTTTTCTAAATCGCCAAATTGTCTAGTATAAACAATTTCGTGTGAATCCCTACATGGGTTTTAACTGGTTAAATCGTTAGAAAAAAGCATCTTAAATTTAAATAAATGTTTCATTGTTGAAATTAGACACAGAATGCCTTTTTGTGAAATTCAATATAAGGAAGGTTTTGTCTGAATGTTATGGTTCTGTCAAAATAAGATAAAATTATGGCAACGTTGATTGGGGAGTCAATTCAATGAAACTTATGTATTTATACGTATAAAATTTTAAATGTTTTCAGAATCTTTTAGCTGGAAATGTTTATCCATTCTTTTAATTTCATTCTAAAAAATGATTCCATATGTAAGAGGGTAGCTAGCTAAACAAGGGCTACTTTCCTTTCCTTTCTAAAGAACCCGGTCTTACTTTCCTGGTGGAAGTTCATGTGTGTAACTAAGTGTGTCATTTTGTTTTTACGTCGATATCTAAACATGTGATTTTGATAAATAGCTGTAGAAACTGCCTCAAGACTTTAAATTATTTTCTGGAAAAGAAATAATTTATTGCTTCCATTAAATAAAGTTAGCAAATTACATCTACATGTTAAATGTCTATCATTTTCCAGCTTCAAGTTTATCAACAGAATCAAACAGCAATGCAGACTCATCCATTAATCATTATACAAGTTGTAAAATGACAATTGATTACGTCTATTCTTCTATGTCAATAAATATTCTTGTCATGTTATATACATAGAAAATTCCTGAACTGGTAATATCCCATTTTCTTTTTCCCAAGTTTTCAGGTCAGATACAGCTTGTGTTGTTTGCATATACATATATTCCCTCTTTTTTGCTCAGTCTATATCAGATCTTTACAATCAACAGGCTTTGTATCGACAATTGTTGCTGTACACGTTTTAACTCTCACCTTTAAAATCCATTTATCTATATACTAGTCAACGGAGCGAAGAACATGACATCATACAGAGTAAATAAAAAGCTACTATTCACGACAAGGAACGCTACTAAACAAAAATCCTAATTCCAGACACTCTGGACTCTCTGTGTGTGCACTGAAACATCAATTGGTGAAAAAATAATACTATTAGGGGTCTACAACTATCCCATCTATTTTTTAAGATCTGTTTAAAATTTTGCATATTCAAACTTTTAGAAATAACTTTTTATCAAACAATAAACTAATATAACGTCATTAATGTTATATGTAACATGAGTGTAATAATTATTATGTTTCATATATAGACGTTTCTCGACATCTGCCATGTAAAAAGCATGCCAATTGGCAATTGAAAATTTCACTATGCTTGAGAACTAAATCGCCTGATAAAATAGGGTATAGGATTTTTCATCGATATAATAGTTATAGATACAGCGAGATGTATAACTAAAACAGCATCTGATACTTAGAAACATCCAAAGCAACAAAAAATGGCAGAATGCTATATGACTAAAACATGTACTTTTGTACACGTTTTATAAGGTCGTCTATAAATTGATCACATAGAAAAGGAGTGTCAAGTGTGGAGAAACCATAGAAATCATTATTACTGACATTGTTACTGGATCGAACATGTTAAGGCTTCAACAGAGTAATCGAAAGAACAAAATAATAGACACTAGTACTGTCTTCACCCTTGGATGAATTATAATACGGTTTATAAAGACAATTTATATCCGACAAGACGGAACCTATATGGACTAATAAGTCTTTTAAAGAGAAGAGCAGTTACCTAAATAGGCTGTAAAAAGATATTTGTAAGGCTTTCATGTAATTTTAGAAGAGCTGCATATTATAAGTAATTACGAACGAACTGAAACCATATTAAATAATAAGAACAGTTTTTATAATTGAATGTTAAAATTCTATGAAAGTTTAGAAGTAATTTAGAAGTGGTATTTATATCGTATTTTTACCTTGTAGGGGTCTGAAATGTCCACATCCTAATAATTATCAGTTTATCCTTTCAAAATCCTGCTTTATTCTTTATATTTTGAAGCAATTCAGATTTACAAATAAATCTTATAGTACTTCATTTTAATGAGACGTTGTTTTTGCCGAATAAAACACCACTATTAATCAAAACCAAACATACTAATCCATGTCCGAATTACAATCCAAAAGCAGAGTAATAATTTTGGAACTGACAAGTTAGGTTAGACACGTGAACTTTCACCAGGGAAGTGAGGCCGGATGCTCCGGAAGGGTAAGCACCTCATGTTTAGCTAGCTACACCCGCCACTTATCGGTTGAAGAATGTCAAATAATGTATTAATATATTGTAAGTTAATAACATTTAATAAGCCAAATCGGTACTTTTCACTATACAATAAAAGTATCTAACATTCTCCTGTTTTATTGGAGTTGATGAATTTAATCATGATATTTTTATTTAATGTACCTCTAAATGAAATGTGTAAATTGTACATACTTACTCCATTTGTCATCAACCTATTATATGTGACTATTTTAGACTGTCTATTAGAAACTATACTCAATGAGAAGCCACAAAATCAATTGTGTTCTTACACTTGCGAATTCGTTCACATGAAATGTATTGTTCAATTTGATTTCCGTTGTCAGTCATAGATTCTCTTTCCTGTTATTTGTCTTATTAATCGGGGTTTACTGAACCAATTAATCTCTTCTTAGAATTATTATCATTGAATCCAAGCGTTGAATCAGAAAATGTTATTAATGCCCGTTTGATTAATCGATATTATTATCATTATTATTTAATATGAAATACAGGATTCTTAAATGTGTTTTTCAATAAAGGAAGGCTGCGTTTGGTTGTATACATCTGTCAAAATAGTAGTTTTGTACTTCTTAATATTAAATTATTATATGGCAACATTTATTTATATAGTTATTTTAATGCAGCTGCAGTATTAAAATGAAGCTTAACTAATATATTTTCAGAACAGATTATGCTAAAAATGTTTACCCATTCCTTCCATTTTCAATAATGATTTCACATCCGACTTGCGTACCCAGCTAATTAGGATTTGCTTACCTTTCCTGAGCACCCATCTCACTCCGCTGGTGGAAGTTCCCATGGTAATTAAATTAACCAGTTTACATATTATGCCTGTGTTAATTTAAACTTTTATCCCTTTGACTTTTTCAAGTGTGGTTTGAACATGGACTGGTTAGTTTGTTTTTTTCTGATAAATGACTCTAGAGCCTCCCTTAAGGCTTTAAATTATGTTCATGAAAAGACATATTATCAATTAAATACAGTTGGAAAATCACTTATCTGTAGATCTTATTGTTAGATAATGTCTATAAACCTTCCAGAAATCAAACGTCACAATGTACAATAGAGTGAAAAAACAATGCACACTCACGATCAATCATTTTACAAGTTCTTAAAACGACAGTTGACTACGTCTATTTTCTTATCAAATAATACGTCTATTTTCCATGTCAATAAATATTCTTGTCATGTTATATACAAAAATAATTTTTGGGTCAGTAATATCCAATTTTCTTTTTGCATGTTTTCAGATCAATGCAGATACAGCTTGTGTTTTCGCAGACACATTTTTTAGACAAAATCTTTTTTGCAAGTCTATTTTACTTCATTACAGTAAGCAGCATTTGTATCGGCGGCAGTTGGTGTACACTTTTTAACTCCGTTCTTAAAAACGAATACATATTCTTGTCACTAGCCAATAGAACCAAGAACAAGACATAATGCAGAGTAAATAAAAAACTGTTATACAAGACAAACTACAAAATTATCTAAATCACAGACTCACGGAGATATAATACTAGAGGTCTACAACCATCCCACTAGTGGTTCAAAATTACGCACATTTAAACATTGAGAATAAACTTTTACTTACCAAACAATGGATAAACATAACGTTAATGCCATATGTAACATTAGTATAATGAATATTATACGAGATCTTTTCAATTTATACCGTAACACGTGATTTCTTACTTTTCACGCATGCATTCCGTACAAAACAATTTTGTTTGTCAGATACATGACCCAATGTACGAATAGAAACACTTTTTGCATGATATTTGAAAATGGTTCGACGTAAAACTAACAATGTTTTGGAAATCATTATTTTAAGGGATTTGAAAATGAAAATTGTCTACAGAAATATTGTAAAACAAGATATGGGCTACATTATTTCCATTGCTGTTGTGTGTACCGGATTAAGCACAGCAAATGTATTTCTACCAATATCAACCAGAAATTATGTGAAAAATTAAAATAGAAAAATATTTCACAACAGCTATTTCCTGATATCATCAGAAAAATACGCGTAGAAAAAAAGCTGTTATATGTGATTTTTCCGTTGGAACTGTAAATATAATTATTTGTCGTCTACTCAACGCTAGACTACGTGAGAGACGTCCAGTTCAAAAACTAAATGACGCACAAGTCAAGAAACAACATGCTCGACCTTGACGCCTCTATCTCTGTTTAAATAACAGACAATAGAAAAACTATGTTACCACAAAAGAGGTCATATTAACACGGGTGGTAGGTATGGCCGTAGAAAATTCTATTACATCTGTGGAAATCAATATGACTGACAAAGAGTTAAATTTGTTAAACGTGATGCTTTTGCATCCGGACTTATAGTTTGGTGTGGCGTCAGTTTTTGTGGAAAAATATCGCTGAGACTCATTTACATAGATGTAAAAGTTAATTCGGACTATTACATCAATTATGTTCTTAAACAACTTCTTTACAAAAATGTTCTGTTGTTAAATGGCCATGAGAATGGTGTTTCATCAGAACACAGCGTCTAGTCACACGTCAAATTTTGATGGAGCAATGTATAGATGAATATGCAGATGTCTACGAAAATCATTTAATATCTGGAACAAAAAACATAAAGTCAGTTATATTACACAGCTAAAGTGGATGCCAAAAAGTCCTCATTGTGCTCCAATAGATTACGGTATCTTGGGAATCTTAAAACGTCGTGTTCAAAAACACAAGATCTATACTTTATCTTGTTTAAAAAGAGCTGTCAAAGATGAATAGAAGAAATTGGAACACAGTCACATAAATAAGACACTTTCTAGTTTGCCAAAGCATTGTAGAATGAAATTTCACTATGTTTGAGACCTAAATGACCAGGAAATATCAGGTTTAAAATTCTTTTATCAGTATAAACTGAAACAGGATAAACTTCGAAGGCAATCAAGAAATAACAAAGTGC
The DNA here is from genome assembly GCA_021292105.1 of Anadara kagoshimensis. Taxonomy (NCBI): domain Eukaryota; kingdom Metazoa; phylum Mollusca; class Bivalvia; order Arcoida; family Arcidae; genus Anadara; species Anadara kagoshimensis. The sequence continues at coordinate 23,297,347 of CM037874.1, forward strand.
TATGTGACTAAAAACTGTCCTTGTGTACAAGTGGTATAAGGTCATCTATAAATTGATCATATAACAAAAAAGTGTCAAGTGTGGAGAAACCATAAGAACTATTATAACTCACACGATTACGGCACGAAAATTTTTAGGACCCAACAGAATAACTTAAGAACAAAAATAATGTGCACTGTCTTCACCCTAGACTGAATTACAGTACGGTTTATGAACACAATTTATAGATAAAAAATAGAACCTATTTGGACTGATTGGTAGTCACAAGAGAAAAGTAGCTACTAAAATAGGTTGTAAAAGAATATCTGTAAGGCTTTTATGTAATGTTAGAAGAGATGCATATTATAAGTAATCTAAAACTGACATTATAGAACCTATGTTTAATGATAAGTAGTTTGACCAACAGTTTCTATATTAAGTTGAATGTAAAGATTTTATGAAATTTTAGACGTATTTTAGAACTGGTATTTATACTGTATTTTTACCTTGTAGAGGGCGTGAAAAAAATGCCTGTCCATAACGTAATAATTGTTACTTTATCCTTCCACACGCCTGCTCTATTCTTTCTATTTTGACACAATTCAGATTTCCGAATAACTCTTACAGCGATGAGATTTTTTATGGAATAAAACACCACTTCTAAATAATCAATTGTTGAAAATGTCAAATAATTTATAATTTATTATAAGTATTATAAGTTTATAACGTTTAATCTGCCTAATCGGTATGTATCTTACCATATCCTGTTTTATTAGAATTGATGATCTAACAATTAGTATAATATTTAATGTATTTAGAAATGAAATGCGTAAATTTTACATACTTACTACATAACTTATACTGATATATCTACTGTGAAATTAGTTACAAAAATATTTTATTTTATGTTTTATTCAACCTTTCCTATGTGACTATTTATAGATTGAATATTACCATATTCAATAAAAAGCCACAAAATTAAATGTATTCTCATACTTGCGAATTCGTTCACATGAAATGTATTGTTCAATTTGATTTCCGTTGTCAGTCATAGATTCTCTTTCCTGTTATTTGTCTTATAAATCGGGGTTTACTGAACCAGTTAATCTCTTCTTTCAGTTATTATAATTGACATCTAAGTATAAAATGCGAAACTGATCAAATGTAATTAATGCCATTTTGAATAATCGATATCACTGACGAATGACTGTAAAAGGTGTCAGGTAACCCTACTGCAATGTACGATAGTATACATCAAGTCCTTAAAGATTAATTTCGGAATTGGTTTCAGAGGTGTTTAAACGCTTCGGGATATTTCACTTGTTTACTTCCAGAGCTAGGCGATTTTCAGAAAACAAGCAGAACTAAGGGGTGCCTAGTTGCTAGCTTTAGCATTTTATATACAATCGCAAATATTGTTAAACAGTATAAATACGATATTTCTGTATCCAAAATTACTATTGATATACTTGACGTCCCATAGCCCAATGTCCCTTCTTAATTTTAATTTCACACTAGGAGGTTTAAGTTGGCTAAACAAAATGTGCTTATCCTTCAGAAGCATGACCACTTTCCTGTTAACGTTTACGTTCACGTGTTTAAATTGATTTGCTATTTTCGAAGTTTTTACTTTGTTCTGGATTTGTGATTTTGACAATGATTGGTATGTATGGTTTTGAATACTTGTTGAGGTACAGGATGTCTGATAAACAAGCAGAACTGAAGGATGCTTAATGGGTAAGTATAGGTATCACTTACATACAACAACGATCTCTAGGTGGCTGACTATATGGACATCTCAAAGATGACTGAATATGTTTCACATTGTACATGGTTGGTATCGAATCAAACTCAAACATACCATAAATAGACTTAAATAGTTCTCATCTATAAATGTATAAACCACGTAATTTTCTGTATAGCACATAAAATCTAAAATAGTCTCAAAATAGAATTTTTATCAATTTAGTCAATTGAAGCAATACATTTATATGAAGTTTCCCAATAATTTTAACACATTTTCTATTTTTGCTATCCAAATAACATTTTATTATGATAAAACATTAATTGTTTCATGTTAACAATTATTTTTTTTTCAATTTCAAGTGGCACTGTTGTCCTTTGTAAGTAATGTTTATTTAATAAATTATTTTATCTATTTTTATCAAACATTAATTACAGTAATGAGCATGAATTTTATTGTGCATATCAGTGTTCAGCAATATTCATAGAAGAAGATCTATGATACATTACTGGTCTTTGTATTGTTTTTCTATTAATTCTATAGTGATCATGTAAAGTACACACTACAGTGTATGGTTCCTATTTCAGGTTCGGTAACAGAAAATGGACATTCATCATTTTTCAGTAAATGTTATCACTATAAATATAATAAATTTTCCTCTTTCACCTTTCAATTGCAAAAATACAATTCGATTTAATATAGATGCACATTATCATTTCAACAAGTATACAACTTCAAGATCACTGCTTTATACAGCATGTTATATAACAACCCGTCTGATATGAGAAAACAACTGTGGATATGAATGTGATCAATAAACTCACATTATAAATTGTGTCTGAACATAAAACCTACTAAATATGAGGAAGTAGAATACTGTAACAAGTGAGTTTCTAACTTGTGGCTGATGTTGATGACATGTTATATGTAACATATCGTGTTCAATTTCGTTCTAATTTCCTTCGATAGATTTTCGTTTCGTTTCTATTTACAATCCGAATTTGTCGAACCAGTAAAATGATTGTTATTACTGACAGTATTCGTGATGATCGCAGGATGGAGGAAAATATACACATAATGTATCTTGTGCAAATAAATTCTAATTTGTTCTTTCAATAGTTTTTGGTTTCGTTTTTTATTTAATCCGACTTTATCGAACCAGTGAAACAATTTCGAATATTGACATTTGCTCAATTAATAATATTGTCAATGATAGCTCAGTGTTAGTTGACGAATGCAATTTAATTACTAGCCTCTTGATTAACTGATGATTGCATTTGATAATGACTCTTAAGGGCGACGAGTGTCTTTAATGTTATAAAATAATTCTGGTGTACTGAGTAACGTAGAGATTCACCTGTTATATCTAATCTGTGTTAAACCATTATCTCTCTAGAGAATGTTGAGACTAACTATTATAGATCACGAATCAATAAAATAAAATAATATGCGCTGAATAATGTTTACCTAAATCCGAACGATTAATTATTTAAATCCTTTTACATAAGTGACAGCTTATGTAATTTTATCTCTTACACTGAAGATCACTGTGGTAGCTCAGTTGGTAGAATTCCCCATTACCCAACTCAACTCTTACACACTGAACCTTTTTAAAATAAGTTCACAAACACTGTAATTGACAAAAATACTCCATTTTAAGACAATTGAATAAATTAGTCAAATAAACAATTAGATACAAATATGGCAGTATCAAGGAGATGCAATCAACCCTTTATTTCCCGAAACGAGGCATTCAAAATACACCGATAGTTAAAAAAAGGCCCATAATAAACATTCAAGTTGATTTTTTGCCTCGAAATGAAATATAAAAAAACATAAAGAATACCCGAGCTAAAACAGAGAAGGACAGCTCACAAAAATGAACTTAAGATGCAAATGAAAGGCACAAAAATAAAAGATTAAACACTGATTAAAAATTACTCAAACTCCATCCTTAGAGATCCTGAAAGAATTCCTAACTATACAGACAGATGCTCCTAAAGACTATTCAAGGTACATAAAACATATTTGCAACACTTTGGTCTTTAAGAAATTAATTAAAAAGGGTATTTAATATTGTTTTTAACATTTAAGGATCGTTAAAATCTTTAGGATTCATGAAAGATTTGAATATTAAGACCCTATTTCAATGATGAAAAAAATTAAAAATGTTTATTGTTTAATTCTAATTTTATTATGTGAGACTGTTAGTACTATATATGAATGACCCTTTTATATAGAAGTAGAAAGCAGAAACTATCATTATAAAATGCACAAACATGTGTAAATAATGCAGCTATCGAAAAAAGTTTATATTTATAGGGTATAGCGAATTATCTTATATATAAAAACATTCAATCGCAAAGATACGTACAAAGATGTGGTTCTTTATCTTTGAAAAATCCTAATTTGATTACATAGTTCCATTTTTTTTATTTTGCAATTTTGATTTTACAAATCAAGGCAAGGGATGTTTATTGATCCTAACAGAGGACCCGGTTCCATGGCGTTAGTTCGTGGATAAAATTTTTGTTTTGCATTTCGGATTGTGGTTTGGCCATGGATAGGTTTGTTTGTACTTGATCTAGTGTTTAAAGGAAAAACAGATCTGATAACAACTTTGTAGAACATGAAAGTTAATATAGACTCTTCAATCATCAATGACACTTTTTGTACGGAAGCCAAATGAATTACCAAAATACAATATTCTTATCAAAGAATGCATTGATTATTTCGTGTTTACAAATGTACTTGTCAATTTTGACAAACAAGCTATTTGTAGACGGTAGTATTTATCTTGAATTTGTACAGTCGAACAATGTTGCAAGAAGAGTTTGGAATTTACATGTCAATTATCCTTTTGTTCGCACATATCAAAGAATTTCAAACTTTAGATACACAGCGCATCGTGCAGCGGTAACGATTCACAAACTTGTTGCTGTTTGATACAAATTGCTAATAAATATAAACAATTACTAATTTTACCATATTACCTACCATACAAGGAACTATATCTAAATTGCATTCAAAATCATAGAGGCCTTCTAAAACTTTATTTGATTTTTTATCATTTCGTTTGTTCATTATATGTCAGTATGTATTGTTTTTATATACTGTTTTCAGTTTATTATAAATGATATTTATTTTTTCACAATGTGAACATGCATAAACAACAAGTAGATGTCCAATTCACAATCCTAAAAGCTATCTCAGCTATTTGTAATGTAAACACAAATTTACATTGATATTAACGCGTAGGTTAATAAACCCTCAAGATGAACTTACTGACATTTTTGTTAGGCAGTTATTTTAGGTTAATCAATAAATGATGAAAATTTAACGATGCTTGCTTTTTTGACAGCTTTGGACCCAGTATGTAAGGTATAGACTCTCGATAAAACCGATGTGCTCTAGGAAAATAGCATTTTTATGAATTATCATGTGTAAGCATACATAAATTGCAACCCAGCAAATTAGTTGTTAACATATTACACTTATATACGATTTTGTCTTTTGTAAATGAAAATCATTTACTTGGACATAGATAAAACAACCTTACTACCCTTTCGAGAAGGTACAAAGACAAACATATTGTGACCAATTTAAAATACATTCTAAACTATTGACAGGAACTTATGTAAATATTCAGTAGTGTGGTACAATAACTGTTGCAGTGTCCTTATCCAACCATTTTACTTACTTTACAAAATACCTAACCAACATTAAAAAAAATTAAAGTTAAGTTAATGAACATAAAATTCTGATTGGCAAAAGGTCTATATGATAGAGTCTTGGTCTAGAAGGAGACATTTGATAATAGCATATCAATAAGTCATTTGTACAAATACATAATGTAATATTTGCTCAAGAAATAAAAAAAAATAGTTTTCCCGTTAGTGGTTGCCGGTTTAAAACATTTAATCACATTCAGTTTCACATAAAATTCGAACAACTACGTAAATGAAAATAAGTCAACAACTACTTAAGTTAAGAAATGCGTTTGAAATCAAAATTTCAGTTTTGTAACAATCTTAAACGATAAAGAAGACGTCAGAATATAGTTTTATTGCTGAAACTATATAGTTCGTAATTGTCAATCAAGCAACACAAAAATACGTGTTTAACCCGGTACAAGGAAATAAGAAAGAAAAGATATACATTATACCTCTGTTAATATACTCACTCCCACAGATGCTTTCTTCCATTCTATATAAATTCAGAACTAAAAGAACATTGAACTATCGGGTTATATACGTTTGGTTTTGATTTTGTCAGCGAACTATTAGTATTAGTATCATTTCTACATTATATATTGTATAAATGTTTATCGATAACTGTTTAGTTTTCAATTAGGAAAATTATTTTCCATTTGAATTAAAAAGCAGTTTTCAACGTAAAGGTTCAGTTTATTTTTGATTAGATCTAGAAAAGGTCATTAGTGTAAACCTTGGTTAAAGAATATATTACTGTTTCTGTGCGTTTCTTTCTTTAAGACATGTTAGATTCGTTTATGTTTTTAATTAACTGAGAAATGGAATTTTAACATGGATAACAAAATAATCTCTGTTAATCCTTACAGACGTGATGGATTTACACTTTTTTATTTAGCTCACGAAAAAACCATGTTAAACACTGTTTCACAGTTTGATATATTACAATTTATATATAAGTTAGCATTTACAACTTGTGTATAAAGAATAGGAATATTCCTGCATTGCATATGTATTTAAAACCATACTCTGGGTATTATTTACTCATTACCTCCAGTGGTAAGTGGAAGCTGGAAATGTTACAGTGTCCTAATATATTTTAATTCATTAGGACATCTACGACCAGTGTTAGCGTACTACTTATTCTTGATGTACATCATGCTTGCATGTTGTTTATTTTATTAATGTGTTCAGATTTATAATTAATTCTATTTGCTAGGACGTTTAGTTGCTGGGTTTTTAACTAACTTGGGTGCATTGAAAATAACACAATTACCGGCTTGAACAATATATTTAATCGAACACAAAAGTATCATAGGAGATAGTAAGCTATTTGTTTTACATTATAAAGTATGGTTCTGTTCTCAAAAACCTTTTGTAGAACTATTTAATTGGTATGGTTCTGCTCTCACAAACCTTTTGTGGAACTATTTAATTATTTCGTTTAAGTGTCAAGTTGCTGTAATAAAGTATATATGTTATTAAGTCTTTTTCATTTTAGTTATCAATAAAACATATGACTAGGTATTTAACTTGTTTGAATAAAAATACGTAGTGGGAGGCCAATCTATTTATTCCATCTATAATAAACAGTTAACCCCAATTTTAATTCAGTAAATTTATCATGGAAACATTCACACGTTTGAAATCCAATGCAACGTTTGGCATTTTTTAAACAAAACTAATGAATTATACATCACCGATTATACTTTTAATTAAAAGCGACGAAAAGAGAAATTCAATTAAATACTGACGTCAATTTATTAATTAAACGTTTTGTTGTTTCGCAAATATTCCATAATGAACACATTTGACTCATACAAAAGTACAATGAAATTATATATTTTTAATTAGCGAATAATTCGGATTTAAAAATGCGATTGTTGCAAATTTAAAAAAAAACCAATAATAACAGGTTTTAAGGTTCCCGTCATTTTTCACAAATGCCAATATTAATAATATACCAATCCATGTCTAATCAATAAACCTAAGACAAAACAAAACCCTTATTTACTTATTCAATTATACAACCGGTAAATAAAGTTTGTACTTTTTTTAAGTCAATGTAACCAAAACAGATGAAAAACAGCATAAATAAAACAAGAGAATATGAGAAAACGAGATAAAGATGACAAGAAAATAGGTATAAAATAAATAGAAATATAGGAAAGAAATGCTTGGTCAACAGTCAAGGATACCTCGAATGTTACACAATAAAAGCAAAAATGTCTAAACCTCTTTTAATTTTGCAGCCCTAAAGACTCGTTTCGTAGACAAAAGAAACATGCAGACATATTGGGACTTTAGGCAGTCACATCAATAAATGTGATATCGTAATTATAGTATAATTGAAAAAATGGATATTTTAGGTACTTTAGGGGAATGGCCCCGACTGATGCATAGATGGGGTAAGAAGCAGCAACAACAGACCTCCGTACAGTTTAAGTGATTGATATTAAATTTTCTTTTAACGTTAATAGACACTGTATTGAAAGTTGTATTGTTATTTACACAATATTGTCTAGCAATATGTTATCAAACTTCCTAAATTGTTTTGATACGTTTCAAACGGAAGTAGAAAATTTGAATTTGATACAATTTTATGAAATTTTAGAACAATATCACAATAAAAAAGGATGTCATATTCACTTTCCTTTGAACGATAAAAATACATCTCCTTCGCGGAAGTAGCTAGCAACATTTCAACTGATCGTAAATTACTACTCATCCCTTTCCAAAAATAGAAATATCAATTTGCAATTACTGATACGATGCCAAATGAATCAAGAAAATACATTCCCCTGAACAAAAGAACGCATTGATTTTTCATACTTAGCAAATGTTCTTGTCAGGTTTTACATAGAATTCATTTGTATATATATATAGTACCGCTTATTATCGCAAACATCTCTGTTCATTTTCTCAGATCAAACAGATGCGTTCAAACAGTCATCTCTTTTTTGACACTAAGTAAAATACTGCAATCACGCACATAGACTTACTGTAGACTAATTTTCAACTTGTTCCAGTAACTCACAAACAATTACAAAACAATATTAATTCAAGTACTTGTTTTGGCTCAAAATTTTACTTATCATACGATTTATATACTCTCCATTTATTTATGTCATCAGAATGAGGTTTCAAGTCTTATATAATTGCGAAGAAACAAATGTTTGATCAAGATCCTATGCCAATTTGACATTTATTTATGGTCGTACAAAAATGTATATCATTAAAAATGGAACAATGTCTTTAGAGAGAACACAAACTGAGAGTTTCAACTCATGACCTCATCTTGATGATGTATCAAGTTCGGCACAAGATCAAACAAATTGAGTTACTGGGTAATAGATGTCAAAAATGCAATCTATGTCTTGTGACACATTGGAGTTTGGCTATTTGTCTATTTTCTTCTTTGATTGTACAGCTATATTTTAGAGATAAATTTCTGGTAAATATATTCTCATTGCATAAAATCAATTATGAAACTAGCATTAAGATATACAATTTATCAACATCGTACAATGGGATACAATAACTAATGAATGAAGTCTACTTGAAGACATGCTATGTTAATCATAGTACAAACGTTTCAGTGAATGATGCATCGTTCTTTCATGTTTCTGTCATACTTTACATAGAAGGCGGTTGTATTGTTAGTAACATCTATTCATCATAGAAATTGATGTTAATGTTCAGAGATCCAACAAAAATATTGTATAAAGTCAATACATATTGCTGTTTCATCTCTATATTAAAATTATTCTGGTTATATTCGGCGTCGAATAGTTACATGTTTCATTCTTTTTCAATATTAATTGTGAAACATTAATCCAAATTACTATATGAAAATAAACAGTATTATATGTATATAATGTTATAGAAATACATATAATAAACTGACCTTGATTGGGATATCAGTTGATATGACACTGATTTTTTTATGGTAGTGCAAAAATTTTTTTTGACTCTGTTGAATCTAATTAAAAAGCCAAAATATGTATTACCTAACAATTATAGTTGTATTGTAAAACACATTTAGAACTTCTGAACGGTAGTTTCTATTACAGTGTTTAAGTTTGGATTTGAACAATATCCCTAGTTAAGAGTATCCGAGGTTTGAGTTATGAGTTTGTTTTATGTAGATTCTATGTAGAAATTGATCAGGACGCGTTTTGTTATCCTTGGTGTCGACGTTTGAGTTATACTGTATGTCATATTTTTATGTTACCTACGTCGGCTCCTAACATATAACAAAATAAAGGTTTGACGAGCAGACATAGAAACAACATTAACTCTGTTCAGTAAATGTCAAAATGGCATGCTATTCAGTTGGCTTTGTTAGATGTAGACATCTTTAATCAGATGATTGGCAGACATTTCCTTTTTCGTCTGTTATTCTGGTGTCGGATAATTACAGATAAGGCAAAAACCTAAATGACTGATCTTGTCAAATGATACGGTTATAGATCATGCTTCTTCTGAAAGTCTGTAGATTGTTTTCTAAATCAACGAATATATTGAAGATTTGAACATAACAATAATATCTCATAGTGACTTACAAAGTGACCGTCTGAATTGAAACTTGAAATGGTACGCTTTTGACAAGGTAAACATCTGAAATAAAATTATAGATGGTACGTTTTTGACAAGTTCAACATCTAAATATCAAATTTGAGATGGTAAGCTTTTGGCTCTACATTATCACTCTTCTATATCGTGCGTTATTCGGTATTTCCTTTCTTAATGATTTATTTTGTAAATGCAAATGCATCGATGGATAATATTTGGAAAATAGTAACTTGTAATTTGTAGTTGTGAAATGAATTTTCTAGACAGCAAAAGAACACTTATTAAGACGTAGTAAAAACTTTATGACTGACAAAGTGAACTTTGTCTCTTGGCAATGTACGCAAAAATATTCAAATAAAAAAATGAATTTTGCAATTAAAACACAACCTTAGTAATAATCAGCATCCAAAAAAGAGACAGAAAAGTATTTAATGATAAAAGAGACAACAAATCGAAAAAGAGAAAGAAAATACTTGTGTCATTGTACTCCGGGGTTAATCAAAAGTATTTGTTTGACGTGCAATTTGATCAACGGAATTACAAATTAAATTTATTTTTAATGTTATATTTAAAGCCAATAAGGCCAAAAAGCAATCTTTAAAATATATCAAAACAATCATATATCAAATAGATTCATGTTAAGCCTTATCGATATTACAGCTGTTTTGTTTCATTAGTATCTTTGAAAAATATTTCTACTTGATAATGTTATGGAAAATAAAGGTTAAATTTCAATTTTTCGAACATCTTTCATACAGTACAGACCTTTGGAAAGTTTAACATTTATTTAACGAATTGACGCAACTCATCTCGGTCCCTCGTTAGCAATATCTCAACGACTTATCGCGAGTTGTTCACTTTTGGGCTTTTCGGCAACTATCTAACCCTATATCGGTAACTAAGCAGTTTAGTGACTACTCCTTTTTGTTAGGTCAATGTCAAAGATTCGACAATTCTGTATTGTAATAATTATCATAAAAAACATTTCTTCCGATAGTGTTAAAAATTTAAAATTTGTGAGTTTCATATAACGTCTGTTTTGAGTTTGTAAATTATACCTTTAGGGGAAAGTACATGTGTAGCTTTCCTGTCTTTACGTCATGTTAATAACTATCAAAAATAATGGTCTGCTTCTCGTATTTAATTTTCTGTTCATAAACACAGAGTATAAAATGTATACATATTTCTAAAAGGTAACAATTATCCGTTTTTGGACTAAACTATGATTTAACGACTTGCGTCATTCCATTACCATGATAGAAATATAAAATAATAAGAAAAATAAGAAAACAATGTAACCGAAAAGCATGTACTTGGCAACGGTCAACGCAACGAAGAGCACATCACGATACAATCAGCCTATCAATATGATGAAAATACATGTCAGACGTTGTAATATTTACGCAAGTAGTAATGTTCATGGTCACGTTTTATATAATTATTTTAGGTATGCAAAAGGATATTTCGTTTGCAAAATTTATCAACAATAGGAAAACACCAATAGCTGCATCATCTTTCTCAACGCTTGTCTACAGCCATTTTCCGTGCTGGCTAGGTCCTTGTAGGAGAAAAGTATACATCTTATTCAAGTTCGTTGGAATTTCTATGATTTTTCCGAAATTTACTTCCTAACAAATAGAACAAACATAATTTTACCATATATATTCGCCCTAATTTCCGGCTTGCATGACAGATTATCTTTTCAGATATTTGTTTACAAATCAGAATTTACTGAAGCAATTGAACTGTTTCTAATGTAAACATTGACATCGATGTCTAAGGTTACAAACCGTTCAGATTTAATTACTGCCTTCTTAATTAATCGATAACACTGAATATTGACTCAAGGGCGACAACTGGGTTTATTGCCTTTCAGAACATGCTCACAAGTTCATATCAATACATGTAATACGGTGTTTATAGGATGTATTTCCCAGGATTAGCTGTAGGCCATTAATGTTCCTCCTTTATATCCTTGAAATGTTATCATATGTACTTATTCACACGAGCAAGAGGTAATGAATTTAAACAAAGCTGAATACTCGTGACTGTAATCCATTTTTAACAAACGAATTCGTGTCAACTATTCTGCTTAATATTTCACGATATAATATATAATTTCAAGGTATAATATATAATTTACAAATTCACTGTTAGATTATTCAAGTAGTTAAAAAAAATCCACATGGAACTGTATGAAATATCAACGAAACGTACATAAAATATAACTTTGTGCCCTCAAACCTATTCCATACTGCGGACGTTTAATAATACTAGTAATTTATAAAATAATATGGTTTTAATACACCTGAGGGATAGTTATATTTGATGTAAACTCATCGTTAAATGTCTGTCTTTTCCACCAGCGCACAGTCTGCAGATAAAAAGACTAGACCATTAAAAAATTCCCAAGTGAAAAGCATTAATAAATTGCATCTCAGAAATGAGACGCATTATGCCAAAAGATCACTAAGACAAAATACAATATTTGTTTTGTTCGCTCAACACCAAAAGATCAAATAAGAAAATGTTTTGCTTTTAAAAGCTTTTAACAAATTGCCAAAGAGTGCATTATACTCTATCTGTCTGTCTGTGGTCGATATGTTTTTAAAGTTCAATAAGCAAAAACCAATGTATTGTACTGTTAAAGCGTTTAGTCTAAAAATCACATTCTTAATTTTCTCTATATAAATTCATTAGTATTAATAACAAGGAACAGCAATGTAATGACTATTTAATGTTGTTTGCTTAATGTTTACCTCCATTCCTGCCATTTTTTTATTAATAAGTATGAGTCTGTTATATTGTCATGCATTGTACAGTTGCGTGCAAAGCAATAGTCAGGAGTTCGATCATCGGTGGTCTCAATATCTGCCTATATCGTGTTTTCCCTTTATTTATGATGTTATAATGTATTCTTGATTTTCTAGTGCAAAGGTCATTTGCCACCTTACCAAACTCGCTGTTATGTTTTCATTGAAACATTTAGTACATTTTAGTAACGATGCCTTCACGCCGAAGGTCTGACATGGTGGAGACAAACATGAGTAGCCGATCAAATCAAATTACTTTCGGCGAGCACACATGAGAACTTCATTACAGCAGGTATATGCCAGAGTAAGAATTGGACCTAGACAATTAGAGACGCTGTTGTCCCTGTACTAACGCAGAACCCGGCACCACCAATATCCATTTTCATTGAAGAAGTACATACTAAGAATATCAACACGCCTCTAAATGAAAAAATACTGTCTGATCAAATTACACTATGTCTGTTATCGACTTAATTTACTTGAGTGTTGACAAGGCAGATGTACATCAGACGTATCCTTTATTCTATCTATGTCAAGTTCTGTGAGAAAAATCATCTGATCTTATGATAAATTAAAAGACTTATATGACAGTACATTAGATTAATGGTATGGTTTCTAACAAAAAGGAGATTTTAATTGAAGCTTTCAGCACATCTTAGACATCATTTCTTTGCGGATTTTATATTTCAATTACTAGCAACATCCGTAAAACTTGATTATTCTTGAATCGAAACCTTATATATATAATTCAATTTACTTCTCAGCTGTGATAAGGTAAGCGACAATGTTTGATTTATAAAAAAACACTAAATCACTTGCACATTAGTTGCAAAGTTAGCTTTTCAAGAAAAGAAATTCGTTTTATATATATTTTTATAAAGACTCGTTTTGACTTGAATGGACAAATTTGAATCGACAGTAGTTTTAATTACTACATGCCTAAAAGACAAATATATTTTATAGATCGTGTAATTCAAATTGAATACTCTGATTTTAAATGTATAATTATACTTTCCTAAAAACCAAATTGATAATTTTCCTCTAAAAGTTTTTTGTCACAACTGTTCATTTCTATTTTTTAACATATTAAATATAACTCGCAAGGATTTGGGGATCGTGAGGTCTTGATGTAACAGTGAAACTAAAGTATAACTAATATATCTAAACCTAAAGATAACTGATAAGCCCACGGGTTAAAACAAGCCATGGATTACAATAACTCGCAAGGATTTGGGGATCGTGAGGTCTTGATGTAAAAGTGAATCTAAAGTGCAACTAATATACCTAAACCTAAAGATAACTGATAAGCCCACGTGTTGAAACAAGCCAGGGATTACAACAAGACGAGAATGCTGACAGGCAGATACCATAACTACCTTGTTATTACATAGATATTTCAGAACAAAATACATGATCAATGTGATTAGGATTTAAATATTAAAATTGTTGTTGAAACTACCTATTCATTGCTGAATCAAAAACAATAGTTTTGATTAGATGTAACATCAAGGCTACATGTGATAAAACTAAGTAAAGAAATCCACGAGGAATTGGTTTGTTAACGCTTTAATCCACGGCCTAATTTTATTTTGTGGTTTTATAAAGGCATCGTGTATTCTGTGGATTGACTGGAAGGTATAGGGTTTTTAAGTAAAGCTTTTTAGTGGAGGTTTAGAGTGTCCAGTATTTATATGTGTTGTATATGTGTGCATATGATTAAATAGCCACTGTTTTTATCTCGCACGTTTACACTTAACTATAGGTAATCAAAATTGTCTTGTCTGCTTGACCTTTCACTAAATTATTGATGCAGGTAGATCTTACCAATACATGTATATTGCTCGGATTTGTAGTTTATACGTAGACAATAAGTGTTTCCAATGTTGAGGTCGAATTTAACACCTGTGTTCCCTACACTAGTATATAAATGCACTGGTCCATATTAAATAATTAAATTCAAGGTCAATGGGACAGGTGAAAGTTGTTTGCCTATATCTATATCTGCAGTGTATATAAGCTAAACATCTAATCTGTACAAATAACTGCGAATGTTGGTTAGATGTATTAACAGAAAATATTTCATAGTATTTCAGGATCGATCGAAAATTTTAAATCCCGTGTAACTTAAACCAATGAAATTACAAATTAAATTTTCGTTTTATGTTACATTTGATGATAATATGTCTATAAAAGCAATATTTCAAAACAATTGGATGTCATATGGATTCATGTTAAGCCTTATCAATATTACAGCTGTTTTGTATCATTAGCTTCTTTAGAAAATAGTCTCGCTCAATAATGTAATGGAAAATAAAGCTTAGCTTTCAATTTTTCGAACGTCTTTTATACAGTTCAGACACGAGAGTTTAACACAAATTTAACGAGTTGATTCAACTCATCTCGGTCCCTCGTCAGCAATATCTCAACGAATTATCGGAAACTGTTCCCTGTCTCTTGTGAGTTTTTCGTCAACTAGCTATCCAAATTTCATGTATTCCGTTTCATGAGCACAATGTTAAACTTTCGACAACTCTGTACTGTAATAATAATCAAAGTGAACGTTTCTTCTGATAGTGTTAAAAATTTAAAAGTTTCGAGTATCATATAACGTCTGTTTTGAATTTGTAAATTATAGTTTATGAGAAGGTACAGGTGTAGCGTAACTGTCTTTACGTCATGTTAATAATTATGAAAATAATGCTCTACTTCTTGTATTTAATTTTCTGTTCATAAACACAGAGTATAAAATGTATAAATATTTCTGAAAG
Source organism: Anadara kagoshimensis (assembly GCA_021292105.1). Lineage (NCBI taxonomy): Eukaryota > Metazoa > Mollusca > Bivalvia > Arcoida > Arcidae > Anadara > Anadara kagoshimensis. The sequence goes on from CM037874.1 coordinate 23,312,936, forward strand.
GTAACAATTATTCGTTTTCTGACTAAATTATGATTTAACGACTTGCGCCAATCCATAATAATGATGAATATAAAATAATTAGAAAAAAATTGTATCTGAAAAAACCATGTTCTCGGCAACAGTCAACGCTACGAAAAGCACACCACGATGCAAGCATCCAATCAGACATCAACCCGGTGAAAACACATCTCGGAAGTTGTAATGTTTATCGAAGAGGTGATGTCCATGATTATGTTCTTGTTAAGGTGCGCAATAGCATATTTGCAGAAATATATTAACATTACCAAAATACCAATAACTGCATCATTCCTTTTTATGTTTGTCTACAGCAATTGTCCGTGCTGACTACGTCCTGGTAGGAAAAGGTATTCACCTTATTCAAGTTCGCTTTGCAAAAACTATTTCCTAACAACTAAAACAAACATAATTTTACCATATATATTCCACGCCCTTATTTCCGGCTTCCATGACAGATTATCTTTTGAGATATTTGTTTACTAATCAGAATTTACTGAAGCAATTGAACTGTTTCTAATGTAAACATTGACATCGATGTCTAAGGTTACAAACCGTTCAGATTTAATTACTGCCTTCTTGATTAATCGATAACACTGAATATTGTCTCAAGGGCGACAACCAACTTTATTGTCTTTCAGAACAACTTTATTGTCTTTCAGAACATGCACATCAAAAACGGTGTTTATAGGATTTATTTCCAAGGATTAGCTGTAGGCCATAAATGTTCCGCCTTTATATTCTCCAAATGTTAACATATGTACTTATTCACACGAGTAAGAGGCAATAAATTTAAACAAAGCTGAAAACTGGTGACTGTAATCTATTTCTAACAAACAAATTCGTGTCAACTATTGTGCTTAATATTTTAACTTGTTTTTTACTAAGCGCCACTGATGAGTGTCAGTCTTGTGCTGTAATAAGTAACACTGGCATAAGTTCACTTTTAGGTTATTCGAGTAGTTAAAAGAATCTACATGGAATTGTATGAAATATCAACGAAACGCTCGTAAATATATAACTATGTGTTCTCAAACCTATTTCTTCCTGCGGAAGTTTCAGAATACTAGTAATTTATAAAATAATATGGTATTTAATTCACCTGGGGATAGTTATTTTTTATGTAAACTCATCGTTAAATGTCTGACGTTTCCACCAGTGTACAGTCTGCAGATAAAAAGGCTAGACCATTAAAAAATCCCAAGTAAATGGCATTATAGAATTGCATCTCAGAAATGAGTCATGTTATGCGTAAAGATCATAAGGAGACAATGCAACAGTTTTACTTTCATTTTTCACGGAGTATTTTATTCTAGGGCGATTTTTGACAGTCATAGTCATCCAGACGTTTTAACTCCCTAAAGACAATGTTAAATCACTTGAAAGAAATGGTTGTTGGAATATTTATATATTGTTATTTTATATGAGTTTAATATTATTCATGTTTTTTCGTGTAAAATCGTAAGGAACAGTTCGTATTCATTTAACTTTAGTGTTTGCGGATAATGTCTGTCTTAAGACCCAAGTGCTAATGGCTTCAGAACTTGTCTCAAATCCAAAAGATCAAATAAGAACATTTTTGTCTTTAAAAAGCTTTTACCTAATTGCTAGATAGTGCATTTTCTTCTGTCTGTCTGTGTATGGTCGATATATGCTTTTAAAGTTCAAGAAGCGAGATGAATATACTGTTAAAGCCTTTAGTCTAAAAATCACATTCTAAATTTTCTCTATAGTAATTCATTAGTATTAGTAAAAACAAAGAAAAGCAAAGTAATGACTTTGTTGTTGGCTTAATGCTTTCTTCGATTTCTGCCAGCTTTTTAATAATAAGTCTTTTATGTCTTTGCCATGTATTGTACCGTTGCATAGAAAGCAATAGTCAGGAGTTCCATATGCCAATATCGTGTACTTTTCCTTCATTTATGATGTATTTTTGATTTTATAGTGCAAAGTCCATTTGCCACCTAACCAAACTCGATGTTATGTTTTCATTGAAAAATACATTGTATTATATTAACGGTTCCTTTACGCCCTGTCAGGATTCTTGCCAAACATCAAGACTGTCTGATATAGTGGGGTGAAAATGAGGAGCCCGTCAAATCCAATGACTTCCGGTGAGCTCACTGAAGAACACACTCACATCAAAATCTTTAACCTAGACAATGAGAAACATTGCGATCCCTGTCGTAACACTTAAGAACCCTTAACCACTAAGATCCCTTTTCATTAAAGAAGTGCATTATAGTAACGATGTCTTTACACCCTGTCAGATTTCTTGTCAAGTATCAAGTTTGTCTGATATGATGGGTAAACATGAGGAGTCTGTCAAATCTCATGACTTTAAATTAGCACACTGAAGAACTTTATTACAGCAGGTTTAAGGCATATTAGGAATTTAATCTAGACAATGAGAGACACAGAGATCCTTGTGCTAACGCTTCAGAACCCTAAACAACAAAGATCTATTTTCATTGAAATAAATACTTAGTATACTTACTCGTCTTAAAACGAAAAAATACTGTCTGATGAAATTAAACTGTGTCTGTTACGGAATTAATTTACTCGACTGCTAACAAGGCAGATGGACATCAGACGTATCCTAATTCTGCCTACGTCAACATTTCCCGATTCTGTAAAATAATTGCAAAAAACCTCTGATCTTATGATAAATTAGAAGACTTCTATGATAGTATATAAGATTTATGGTATGGTTTCCAACAAGGAGGACAATTTAATTGAAGCTTTAAGCACATCTTAGACATCTAATTATCATTTTTTTGTATTTTATATTTTAATTACCAGCAACATCCGCGAAACTTGATTATTCTTGAATCAAAACCTTACATATATAATTCAATTTACTTTTCCGCTGATGTATGCTTAACTGTATCGTTTTTTTAAAAGGAGCTTGTTAATATTAGTGTTTTTTTCAATTGCGGTGTGTCTTTTCTGAAGAAAAGAAAACATAATAAAGTATCTAATATTATAAAGACTCATTTTGATTTGAACAAGATTAATCACGGAAACATAATATTCACAAATTTAATAAAACAATAGTTTATATGAATGCATGCTCTATAAACCAAACATATTATTATAGAACTTGTAGTTGAAAACATTCATGTGAATATCATAATTATATACATTTATTAAAATCACTAAAGATGGAAACATTTCTAAAACAAATGTTTGTTTTTCTTCCAAAAGTATTTTTCGCAACTTTTTCGAAACATCTCATATGAGATATTGAATATGACTTTCTATAAGCGTGAAAGGTCCCTAAAATTTTTAAGCAGAAATAACAAATAAAGAAAATATATATAGTCCGTTATAAACAAAACTGGCTTTGCATGTGTCTCTACATTTTCTCCATAACTACTGTGTTGATTTCACTTTTATTATTATATTTTTTGATGACTCATATTTGGGCTTCAAAAAATATAACAAAAGTAAAATTCTCATTTTTTATCTGAGGGCTCTTTTTGCATATGGATAACCCTGTATATCTTGGACACGAGTACTTGATATGAGAGGGAACCAAAGCATACCTAAAAACCTAAGGAAAACCTCAAATGTTGAAGTAGATGAAAATATGAGGTCGTGAATCGAACCCAGATGACAGTGCTGACAGACATGACCGCAAATCGTTCAATGGTTACACAAATCCTTCAGAGTAGAATTCGTGATTAGTGTGGTTGGTTATGTAAATAGGGTTTTTAGAAATCGTTATGGCTGAATCATGACAATAGTTTTGATGAGATGTAACATTAAGACTAAATGTGATAAAACTGAATAAAGAAATCCACGAGGAATTGGTTTGTTAACGCTTCATTCCATGGGCTAATTTAATTCTAGCTTCCGTGTAGTTTTATGTAGGTATCGTGTTTTTATGGAGTAAGATGCTGAGTAGAAAAGCATTGAATTGTTTTAGTAAATCTTGTGGTGTGGAGTGTAGTGTAGGACTGTCTAGAGTTCTTACATCACTGGTGTAATATGTTAATACAGCTACTAGTTTTTTAATTTGATGTTAAAGTTGTCAAATATTTACATTTGATGTACATGTACCGCAATGTATACACATTATATATCTAATCTGTACAAACCACCTGTCCAATGTTGGTTAAGCTTTTGGTAATATTGATAATTGAAAAACATACGTTGCGTACAATGCAAATATCATAGTTGTGGTTTAATCAAATTAATAATTAATCCTGCGCCATACCATTCCATTCAAGAACTTAATTCTGTCAAGGAACTCTATATTTCGACTCTATCATTGGACTCTACCACTCCATTATTCAACCCAATCATTGAGTTGTATCACTCAACCACTTAATTCCGTCAAGGAACTCTTAAGACTAGTTCAGTTCACCCCAACATTCAACTCTACTACTCGATCATTCTCCTCCACACCATTCAATAGATGCACAGTGCCTTTTATATAACTTATTATACCAGTTTTAATTTTACATATACATTTGGTTGTTAGAAGTTTAAGCACTAAAATTAGATAATTTTTTATACAATTTACTTTCATCAGACAGACATGATCTGAATTTATATCTCTGCACTTGTTTATTCATAAATAACAAAGCTGCAGTGTGGACATGGTAATGATGTGCAGTTAAGTTATTTAACACTCCCTAATTTGTAATCTGAATTTTGAAGATTAGGAACTCAACTTAGAATGCTTTGTTCAATACAATTTATTTATTTATTTATCATTTAGATATTGGACAACACATTATTATTACATTACTTTTTTATCATGTAACCTGTACAGGAAGAAAAATATTTTGTCCGATTAAACAATATCATTTTAAGTTTTGAAATACATTAATTTTGCTAAACCGTAATCCGTAATATTCAAATCTAAACCTAAAATAAAATATAGAATTTTAAAACATACAATGCGCAGAAACCAAAACAGAGGCTTGGATCGATGGTATTTTACGCCCAAGTCAAGGTTTTGTCACTTATATAATAACAGTATTGTTGGTAAGTTTGATGTATCTGTGTCCAGGATTGCCCTGGATATATTTGACGTCCGATAGTTCCATGTTCCTTTCACGCAATTTTGATTACACACGTGGCTAGTGTAGCTAGCTAAACAGGAGGTGCTTACCCTTCCGGAGCACCCGGCCTCACTTCCCTGGTGGAAGTTTACGTGTTTAACCTAACTTGTCAGTTCCAAAGTTTTTACTTTGCTTCTGGATTGTGATTCGGATATGGATTAGTATGTTTGATTTTTGTATAGGCCTCTGGTTCTGAGATGATGGGGAAACCACCAATTTTCAACAAACAGACAAACCGCCTAACGTTAAGATCTGTCCCGAATATGGAATCTTAAAGTTGGTGCTGTGATCTGTAAGATCGCACTTTACCAAGGCTCTGCAGCAGACCATGGAAAAAACAACACGTAAGAACCGAAACATATGAGAAGCTAAAACGTTTAAGCAACTAAGAACACAAAAGAAACAGAACAGAACATCAAAATATAAGAAAAAGCTAAAATTGCGTAGCTTTACTTAACCAAGCATTGAGTTAAAAGCATAAAATCAATATTTAAACTACTATATTAAAAACGAAACAAGATATAAAAAGAGGCTAAAACATTTAAGCAACCAGGAACACTTAGCCACAAAAGAAACAGAACATCAAAACACAAGATATAGCTATACTTAACCAAGTATTGAGATAAAAACAAAAAAAATCAATATTTAAAGTCTCCTTCTACTTGCTTTAGGTCCTGAAGATTTAATTTAATACAAAGTGTGTTAATAAAACTACTCATGTTAAAACAAATAAAACTAAATTGAATTAAATTAGAATTATAAAACCCAGTATTCTTATGAACGCATATAAAATACCACCAAATTGAATTTAATTAGAAAGTTAAGAAGTGGTATTCTTATGAAAGCATATAAACGAGTTAAGAAAGCGGGGTTTCATATGTCAGCCTACACATATAAACACAAATGAGATCTTAAAGTAGACAATTTTCTACAGCAAATTTGATTTTCACTTTATCACCAGTTAGATAAGCATTTTAGACAGTTTGTCAATAAAATCCAACTACATTAAATTAAAACAAATGCTTTTGCGTCTTCATGAAATTATAATGCTGTAAAATTTATGAACTTCAAGCTAATTATTTTAACAAATGGAAACAAAATTTATATGCATCGGGCTAATTTAAGTTGCAAAACATTGACAAAACACATGGATGTATTGAGTCCAATTATTACAAGACACTTGATTTTGCCCAGGTTGGGTGACATTTAAAAAGGGGTAGTGTAAAACAGTCATATACATGTCTCAAATTTAAACTATACGGTTGTTTCGAAATATTAGTCAAATTCCTTTCAAGAATATTTCACTTATATCGAGATGTCAGCGAAGATACACAAATTTTGCCTGTGCGTTGCGCTGATGGCATTATATAACAGGGTTCTCTTTCGTGTCACGCCTACCGTGATCTCGTTAATATTATGTTCCAATCCGAAAGAACCATGACTTTCATTTCTTAATGCCGAACGCTTGGCGAAATAACAGTCACTACCCACTTTCAAGTCAGACTCGGTCGGGGTTCGAACACACGATCTTCCACGGAGCGATCACTGAGATACCGCAGATGTTTAAAATGAATTAAGAAGTCAAAAAGCATCTGTTACCACAACAATGAAGTACAAAAATGTTCACTTTGGAATAACGTAGAACAAATAAACATCAAATTACAAAGTAAGAAAACTACAAGTTAACAAATACATTGATACAACTGATTATAGAACTTCCAGTGTTGTATGCTATACAGATCTTTTGTCTAAATGTATAATTGTTTTATCATATAATAAGGTGTTCATTTATAACTAGTCTGTGATATAACTGGTTTTTATCAATTTAGCATTATTAGTACATGTATTTAAATATTTTATCTATTATTTCATTAGTTTAACATTTTAATTGTTTATTTTTATACTATTGTATCTTTTACATTTCCTAGCCGCGAACCGCTGCAATAATGCGGCTTTAAACAATAATTCACTGGCTCACTATTGTATAATTTTTGTCTCGAGCGATAGTTAACGTGGAATCAAGGTAGCATTAAGCATGTATTGTTCAATTCTCATGAAACATTATGATTTGCTTCAGCGATTGCTGCACCTACAAATGTATGCACTACAATGATATATTTTATTCACAAGTATCGAGTGACACTCATTTTGAAATATTTAAAAACTTATTTACCAAATGTTAAAACAACCAATTGACAAATAACTAACTATATTGTTACATGTATTTAAAAACAGAAAGAAAATTTTACATCGAGCTTCGTAAAAATTGTTTGAATGATATCTATCGTTTCGAAGTTTCGCATCTTAACTTCAATATTTGCTGTTCTTTAATTCAATCTAAAAATTTTCTAAGGCAAACTACATGCATTAATATTAATTAGTCATTTTATTGATCATACACATTACAACTATATCGCTTTAACAAATCAAATAGGCATTCAAATATCAGTTATAAGTTCCATTTTAGAACTTAACAATCTATTACAAAAATAAGATGAGGAAAATCAAAAGGAAAGCAAATAAAGACTTTAGAGCTGTTGAATTATTTTGCTAAGCTAACGTTTTTTAAAAAACTATATTTACCAATTCTGTATTCCCATTTAATCCCACGATAAGCGTTCTTCCTCTACACTCCCACTGTTTCGTATAATCTTCTTACGGCTTAAACACCAAATGCTGGATTAAAAAGTCCAATTAAACTTGACTTATGACTGTGCCCAATTATTTTAAAGATAAATTCATCACCGTATTTTACTAATCTTCTTAAGCTTGGATTCTCATGCTCTGTATCTAATCTTTCAAGCTTAAGCGCCGACTATCCACCGACTGGTAGTAAAAGTTATATTCAGCATGCAAGGCACGTTTCCAATAATAAATCTAGTTCTCTAAGTTGCAGATTACCGATCGTAATAATCAAATAACGGAGATGTATTATTATTCAATTTACAAGTAATTTTATGTCACTTCACACACAGAAACACAACTAGTATGTCTTTTTTCTTTAGGAGTGTTACTTCATTTTTCATCATAATCTCGCAAGTCAGCTTTGTTTATATTTATGAGTTTGTTGATTGCTGCTTAATTATTTTTCATGACAACCCCGCAAATCGGTTTACAATAAACATTAGTTGTTGCAATCACTTGGATGCCATACAGCTAGTAAGCAGTGTTTTTTAAACTATATTGGTTGCTTAAATTTCCTCGATAATCCCGCAAACCGTCTTTGTTTATTTAGCTGTTTCAAGGAATTAAATGCCACACAGCCAATATACAAGTCCTCTACAGAAGCGTTTAGTGTTAAATTTTGCTCTCGTCGCTTTAATTACTATAAGATATCTAGCCACTGAAACAATCAGTATAACTGTTTATTGCTGACTAAACTTGTTGTTTCCAAAACGCTTGATCATATTATAAAATACATCTGTATAATGTGAAAGACATCGCGTTCTCGTGACTATTAAATGAATGTTAGTATGTTTACAAAGCTGACTAATAATCAATATCATTTAAAGTCTGTATATACTCATATTGAAATCAAACATCAAAACCAGGCATTATATACGTCCTCTGAATCTATTATTACACACTGATTTCATTATTTGTCAAAGATGCTATATAGAGAGAAGTAACGCGAAACCAAACTGATCAAATGTGTTTCTGAAGTCGATCAACGTGCTTTGTTTACAAGAGTAGTCTTAGAATGAGGATAAAAAGAAGTGTTGTAAAATGAAAAATAAACATACTAATTCATGTCCAAACCAGAATCCCAATGCAAAACAACAACTTTGAAATTGGTAAACTGGGTTTAAACGTCTGAACTTCCACCAGGGGATTGAGGTCGGATGTTCCGGAAGGGTAAGTTACTCCTTTTAAGCTAGCTACACTGGTATCCGGCCACGTGTGTAATAAAAATTGGAAATGAAAGTAACATGGAACTATGAGACGTCAAATATATCCAGGGTAATGTAATTTTGGATAATAAGGCACCATACTTACCAACAATATTGTGATGACGGCCAAATTTTTTTTGAGAGCCTTGATTAGCCTAGGCTGCAATATCCTTGCGTAAATAATTATATTTGTTAGCAGCTTGTATCGTTGTATAAAGATGTGGGAATAAGTTCTTTCATTGTGAAATTAATACGCCATAAGCAGGAGAAGGTGAATATATTAACAATTTGTCTTTATTTTTATCGTGTCTAAAGTAAAGTAAAAAGAAAAAAGACTTAAACATTCCCAAATCAAAATGTAAAAACAACTATGAACGTAGACCTTAAATTATTTAATAATAACGCTATTGTAAAAATGAAAGACTCCTGGTTTGACAGAAAAATCTGAATTTATTGTGTGTTTTAAGTATAAACTGTGGAAATATATACACATATTATCGCATAAATCTGTTTTATTCAGATCAGGGATTCCATTTGTTACTTTTCTTTTACACGATGTTTTCATATATCATGTATCAAAGAGCACAAAAACGCTATGTATAGAGGTCTAATGTGATATAGTGATTGAGAGACTTATTGTTTAAAGCCGCACCAGTATTATTTCAGCTATAGATGTTCGCGGCTAAAATGTTAAAGATACAATAGTATCGATAAAACCGACTACTAGTAATAAAACATTAAACAAATGTAACAATAAATAAAGTACATTATAAAACCCATGCTTAACTGATAGGAACTGGTTTCATCACAGTGAAGTTATAAATAAAACACTAGATAAACAATAGATTTTTATTATACAAGTTTAAAAATTGGTAGACACTGACGTTGATCAGCATTGATGGTATGTAACAACCCACTTTGAAAAAATTACGCACTTTGAAAAAATTTTTCAAATCGCGTTAAATTCGGGACAAGGTCAACGCACTTTTGAAAAATTTTTTCAAAGTGCGTTAAAAAATTGTTCAGCTCAACGCACTTTGAAAAAAATATTTTTTTATTTCAAACAGCGTTAAAAAACACCTGTGACAACCCACTTTGAAAAAATTACGCACTTTGAAAAATTTTCTTCTCAACCATAAAACATCTTTGATTTCAACAATTTTCTTTACGGGAGACCCGATAATAACCAACAGGAATAAACGTGCACCAGGCAGTTTGATAGACAGTACGTTCAAAATGGCAAAGCACACACAGAGAGAGAGGAGGGAGAGACAGAGAGAGAGAGAGAGAGAGAGAGAGAGAGAGGAGAGAGAGCTTGAGCTTGAGATTTTATTAAAAGAAAACGAATTGCCAACTTGTCGACCTTTGTCAATTTGGTGTGTGTGTGTGTGTGTGTGTGTGTGTGTGTGTGTGTGTGTGTGCTAGCGTATTCTAGTAATATAAACAGGTCTGGAATACAACTATATAACGACATGAGAACCCTTGATAGTTAAGCAGTCAGGACGTCGGAACAATGGCAATTATAGCCGATATAACTGCAATTGATGTAGCAGGCAAAAATAATAATGCGCTTTACTACATGAAAAGTAGGAGGTTTGGCGCGTGTGGGACCCCTATATGTAGTAACTACCACAAATGTAGTAACTTTTACAAATCTGAAATGTAATGAAAAAGTGTCACATATGTAGTATCGAACCACAAATGTAGTAAGTTTGGTCACAAATGTAGTAAATGTTTTTCACAAATGTAGTAAAATTTTACCACAAATGCAACAACTAAAAAAAAGATAAAGTGTAATTTTTTCACATTGGTAATATCTCGGCTATTCATGGTTCATGTATATGTGAACAGTCATTTTCAGCTGTGACAAGGCTACTACAAGGGAGTTCCGAGATGAATTTCACGTCCCCAGGATATTATTAGTCGCCTCTTCGAAGATATAATTTTTTGATTTGTTATTGGTCACCCCCGCCCCATCTTCGATGGGTTGAATTTATTTATTTGTTATGGCATGTTTAATAATGTACTTTCTGTCACGGAAGATAATTTCCGTGTGTGAGAGATCACTGGTTCGAACCCCGGCAGGATCTGACCAAGACTTTTTGAAAATGATATTGTGAAATGAAAGCCATTGGGGTAATTTGGATAAGACCTTACAACCGATGCCCCATGTCGACGCAGATGTTACACGATAAAGTGCACTCCTTAACCCTAAATTTCAAATTCCAAACAGGAAACATCTCTCATCTATATATGTTTAAATTCTTTTGCTAATAAAATTTATGAAATGTAATGTGTAATATAATGCATTACTTTAGTAAAGTAATTGTAATATAATGCATTACTTTCCAAAATGCAAGTAATTGTAATTGTAATATAATGCTAGTTTTGCCAAAGTAATTGTAATGTAATGCATTACATGTACATTGCAATGTAATTCGCCCCATGTCTGACATATAGGGTTACAGCCAGCCATACACCAGTTAACCACACCACCCCTTTATATGGAATGTAGGTCCAAGTCGTACCATGATGGCAACGGGCCTTAAATTTTTATTGTATTGTCTATTGTTGTTGGTGGGTTTTTTCGGGGGGGGGGGGAAGCTTTTGGTTACTGGCATTTGTCCAGTTCCACAATTTTTAGATATCTTTAACACCAATTAAATATTTGCGTTTCCTCTCTTGAACATACACTACCATACTACGCATTTGAGCAGGAGATACTACTCCCAGAGCACCTGATCTCACTTCCATGTCTGTCTGGAGATCCGCGCTTCTTTTCTTACACATATTTGCAAGCTATTTAGTTTCGCGAGAAAGGAATACACATTGGTATTGTTTGTATGGATTTATGTGTTCAATGGGCAAACTTATATAATATATTCCATCTTGAAATTTGAACTAAATCGGACAACACATAAGACTAAAACGGCCGATTATGCGTTTATAGTAACGGCGGGTATCTTGGATATGGGCCTTTCACACCAAATTTGGTTCAAATTGGCCCAGTGGTTTCATTCTAAATATACATGGTTTACGGTCAGGATATATATGGTATAGGTGCTACATATCGCAAAGATGGGTGTTTTCCCAAAATGTCCCCCTTGTAACCCCCTTCTCCTCACCCCGACACCCTAGGCTGCTAACCACATTTTGAAACTGGTTTTCACATTCAGCGACATACAAACGCTAACCCTGCTATTAGTTATGTTGGTTAAAACTTGTGTTGACTGTTGTAGATTATTCAATCACAAATGAAAATATGCGTTGAACGAAGTGAAATATTTAAATGTACCTCATTTTAGTCAGGGGGCAGATCTCAAAAAGTAGCCTCTTTATTGACCCCCTAAACGTTTTTGTTAAAAGCAGGAAACATGGTGGATCTTATTGCCCTATATGTACTTAGTTAGGCTAGGTATGTTTCCACCTTGACTTTTTCCGTTTTATGAAAATATGGCTGCCAATCCAAGATGGCCGCTAAAAAGATAATTTAAGTATAAAAATTCGATATCAAATCAACCACTCAACCATTTAAGTTGAAATTTGGTATTTTATCAATTAAATATTTATACTAATTTTCTGTGAATAATTATTGGTTGTAAAATTCAATATGGCTGCCATTTTCAAGATGGCCGACGTATAATCATTGTGCTGCATTTTAAATAAAAAACAACAAAGGATGTCATTATTTTATGACATAAAACCAATGTATTGCATTTAATATATATGTACTTAGTTAGGCTAAGTATGTTTTCATCTTGACTTTTTCCGTTTAAGTAAAATATGGCTGCCAAAATCAAAGATAGCCACCAAAAATGATAATTTCAAAATTAAAATTCAATAACAAATTAACCGCTTAACCTTTTGAGTTAAAATTTGATATTTGATCAATTAAATATTTATATTAATTCTCATGAATAAACTGTTGTTGTAAAATTCAATATGGTCACCATTTCTTAAGATGACCGACTAATAATCACCGCGCTGCATTGTTTTAATAAACCAAAACGAATATATTGAATTTGTTAATATATATGTAATAGTCAACTGGCTCCTTTAAAAGCTTTTTACACAGGCATGATTCACATCCACAAACAACTGTGCAGTAGAATGTGTTTTTCACAATAATTAAACTGCACAAACATCACAAAGATTCAACAATTCCACATTCATAAATATAGTAGGTCAATTTCCCAACTGCTCATAAGAGTTAATTGTAGTTTTTACTAGGAAATAAACACAGATTCCAAACCATTTCCTGATAATTTATGTGTTTAATGTGCAAGGCCGGAACACGTCTTGTAACGTGGCAATGACGGAACATATGACAGTGAAGTCATTAAGGTTTTTTGTTGAGGGTTAGTAGTTTGAAATAGATTACAAACAAAGGAATCTACAATTGATAATAACATTACCGACTTTATCGTATATATTCATAAGCTTTCAGTTCAGAGTTTTCAAGCTCTGTAATTTGTTTGAACACTTCCCATGCTAGAAGCTCAATACTGTCTGTTGATCAAATACCAACAGATCAAATTTTTTCCATCTGATATTTCTTATTGACTCCTGGTTTCTTATTTGTTCTTGTACTCACTTAAACCTTAATGTTTAGTTGTGACACAAGAGAATACAAACATCTGATCATTATCCCTCACTCTGAATAAGCAACAAGTCTTGAGTCTGCATATTTATAATTTGCACAAGGACCTCATATATCTCGCTCTGAACTCAAGAATGTAGTATTTGGATCCACAACCCTCTAATAACCACTGACTCCTTGCCTAGTACTTCCTTGCTCAACTCATTTAATATAAAACTAGTCAGTTAAGCCTTATTCTCCCCATATTCATAAAATCAAGTTGTTAAAATTCTCAGGCAACATGAAATTCCATCTTCTTCCGCAAGTCTTGGCTTATTAAGGCCCTCATAAAGTTTTATGGCTGTCATCACAATATAGTATGGTGACTCTGTATCCGGAAATACGATGGATATGTGGCGTCCCAAAGTTCCATGTTCCTTTCTTTCTTAAAAGTGTAAGGTGCTCAATTATCCTTCCAGGTCACTTGTTCCACTTCTCTGTGGATGTTTCCTGTGTTAAACTTCATTTGAAAGTTTCAAGATTTTTACTTTGCTTCATAATTGTGATTTTGACATGGATTTTGGTATGTTTGTTTTGAATTTATTCTTTTCGTCTGTTCAAGCCTTTATAAAAGCAAACAGTCTACTCTAACGCTATTTTCTAAAAAGATACTTTGTGGTTGCTGCGAGACAATCTTCAAAGTGCATATTGTGGTTTCCAATGCTGTTAACCAATGCCGTACCATATATTATCGTACAGGTCTTTATATTTTTCTGTAGCGTTATGAAGTTTAAAAAATTAAAACAATGATTTCTAAATAATATCAGTGTGTCAGTGAAAGCAGGATGAGGTAACGGTGATAGTGATATACATCATCATGTAGTTTACGACCAATCAACAAACATCTGATGTAGCCACAGGTTGATGATGTCATCCAGAAATATTCAGAAAAGGATATAAAGATTTATACCATAATAGAGAGTATGGCATTGGTTAACAGCATTCGGAAAACGCCAATGCACAAACCTTTGACAACTTTGTAGATTTGCAGATGGAACAAAGTGTCATTTCAGGAATAGTGATAGAGTAGATGTTTTGTTTGATTGATATTTTGAGCATTCTATAATGTCTGACAAGAAAATAATAAATCAAAAACACAACAATATTCACAAATCACAATCATAGAGCATTAAAACCAGTAAGAACTGGTGAGAATATTCGATTTAAAGAATAATACATGTACTGCAGAATAGAGATGAAAAGTTGAAAAATGAATAATTCAATATACATATGGACGAGAATAAAGAATGAATCTGATTCTTTTAGTTTTATATCAAATGAGATAAACAAAAATGGTATATTGCAAGCAGTTAATGGTTCGGTTAGGGTTTTTTGGATGCGAATACTACATTCGAGTACTGGCCGGGGTAAATCAGGTCTTTGAGCAAATCATAAAGTGGCAGACATAAGAATTGTTCTTTGAGCCAAAACCCAAGAAACAAATAATGGTCAGATGCTTATCCTTTGTAGCCATGCAGATGTTTTTGTTATGGTCTTGGTTTTTGTTTTACAATTAATGTTTTAGAAATAAAAGATTGTTATTGTTATATTTATAGCTGTTGAATTGTTGAACCGGGGAAATATGTTATATTCTGATCATACTTATATAATAAATATAAGGGATATACGTATAGAATTATTGCTGCAAGGTGCTTGTGGATGTTAATCATGTTGCTGTTGGGCCTATTTGATGTTTGAATAAGCGCGATGACTATTTTTTTTATTGCAGACATCAAAAGCCATAGCTATTAAATCATTCAAATGATATTTATTGAAAACTTGAAAAATGTTTTGGCTTCGTTATTTAAATTATTTAATTTACATAAAATAAGTTTAAAGAGCAGTACTGATAATATTTTCACATAATATGTAACATATACACATCAGTTTTATGTCATAAAATAATGACATCCTTTGTTGTATTTGATTTAAAATGTAGCGCGATGATTATAAGTCGGCCATCTTGAAAATGGTGGCCATATTAAATTTTACAACCAATGTTTATTATGGAAAATTGTATAAATATTTAATTGATAAAATACCAAATTTCAACTATAAAGGTTAAGTGGTTGATTTGATATTGAATTTTTATACTTAAATTATCTTTTTGGGTAGCCATCTTGGATTTGGCAGCCATATTTTCATTAAACGGAAAAAAGTCAAGGTGGAAACAAACCTAGCTTAACTAAGTACATATATAATAAATACAATACATTGGTTTTATGTCATAAAATAATGACATCCTTTCTTGTTTTTGATTTAAAATGCAGCGCGATGATTATAAGTCGGCCATCTTGAAAATGGCGGCCATATTGAATTTTACAACCAATATTTATTCATGGAAATCTTTTTGGCAGCCATCTTGGATTGGCAGCCATATTTTCATTAAACGGAAAAAAGTCAAGGTGGAAAACATACCTACTGACTAAGTACATATAGGGCAATAAGATCCACCATGTTTCCTGCTTTTAACAAAAATGTTTAGGGGGTGTCACATTTTTGGGATCTGCCCCCCTGATTTGACGCAGTTTGATTTTTTTTCAATTCGCGTTGAACTTGTCCGCATTCAACAGTTTAAAAAAATTCAAAGTGCGTATTTTTTTCAAAGTGGGTCGAATTTTATATGTACCTCATTAACGCACTTTGAAGTATTTTTCAAAGTGCGTTGAGCTGAACCATTTTTTAACGCACTTTGAAAAATTTTTTCAAAGTGCGTTGAGCTTGTCCCGAATTTGACGCGATTTGAAAATTTTTTTCAAAGTGGGTTGCTACAATGGTACAATATAGTTGGTAAGTCAAATGTGATGGATAGATTGCTGACTTTGGCAAATAATACATATGAATGTAAGCAATTCTACAGCGCCTACGAACAATTAATTCTTTCACGCCTACTGTACTGGGTTCTAACGCGATGTAGCATTTATATTCGAAGCAATAATGGTATTAGTTTGATAAAAATAATTGCATATTATTGTCAGAAATATACTATTGTCTAAATTGGCTGCTAGTTAAAATCTTAAATTTCTCAAAAAACTAAGACATACTCCCTCATGCAAAGTATTTCTTAGTTAAATTTGGTTAAATATACTAGTATTTGGTCCTTCGGTTATCTTTTGAACAACTCAAAAGACAGTTTGGTTTCACAATTTTTGTCCAAGCACTACTGATGAGGAATTGCATCACAAAACAATTAAGACTGGTATAATATGTAAATTGAAAATTACAATTTGTCACGTTTTGTGTATATTTGAATATTTTCTATCTCAAATGTCAACCGCATGTCATTTATAACTTAAAATACAAAATGACAAGCCGTTGAAGACAATTACTGCAAAAATTACATGATCCTGAACAACTGTGTCCCTGGTGTACTAACTTCTGTCTAATTTGAAAAATATTTCAATGTATAATATTCCTAATTAAAATTATTCACTAAAATAGATGTTGATATGATGTTAAATGTTGCTTAACGACGCATCAGCAATTTTTCAGCTATTCGCGACGATTACTACTTTATTAATCTCTATGGATTAATCTATAAACAAGTGAATGCATGTGAAGTGTTTGATTTATGGTCTGCCTTGCTCAAGCGCGCACTCAGAGTGGCTTTAACCCTTTGAGTGCCAGACCATTTCGAAATTTCCTATGTTACGTCACAAATGTGTCTGTGCCGATTTGTAACGTCATAATCGCATGACGTGACTTTACATTATAGTCTGTTTTTCTACGTTCTATCTCAATATCTCGTATTATGTATTTTTGCCATTCATGTTAAAAATACATTAGTGTGAAATCAGTACTTTACTAATTGTGATAAAATTTTAATTATATCAATTTAATAATATCTTCTTCCGCGTATTGTTTTGTTTTTGTTCTTAATTTACGTTCATCTGTTTATAATATAGCTTTGAAGGAAGACAAAATATTCTCAACACTTTATAAACAAAAATTGAAAATTTGACACACTTATGAAAATAAGGCTATTAACAAGTATTTGTGTGATAAAAATAAATAAAAATTGCAAAGGCGTTCAAGGGCAGGATATTCATTTTAACTGTCGTGTGCTACTTTTCAATTTTTATAAAATAACGCATTCAAAAGTAGCACATGGCAATGATTTTTTATATAAAATAACGCATTCAATAGTAGCACATGACAATGATTTTTCTTATAAAATAACGCATACAAAAGTAGCACATGACAATGATTTTTTTTATAAAATAACGCATTCAAAAGTAGCACATGACAATGATTTTTTATATAAAATAACGCATTCAATAGTAGCACATGACAATGATTTTTCTTATAAAATAACGCATTCAAAAGTAGCACATGACAATGATTTTTTATATAAAATAACGCATTCAATAGTAGCACATGACAATGATTTTTTTTTTATAAAATAACGCATTCAAAAGTAGCACATGACAATGATTTTTTATATAAAATAACGCATTCAAAAGTAGCACACGACAATGATTTTTTTTTATAAAATAACGCATTCAAAAGTAGCACATGACATAACTAAAAGTCGATTGAGTGATAAAAATTACAGTATCAACGCGGCTACAAATAACAAATGTATCACGATACCGTGTTTAACTTTCCCCAATAAAATAATCATTCTCTTACTTATTCTATATTAATAAATCAATTAAACTAGGATCGGGAATTAAGAATATATGGCTAATAAGAGCTAATGTGTCCACATTTACATTGAATATGAAAACCACGTTTTCAGTGTCGACTGCTGCGTCTCCAAAATTCGCCGTTATGCCAAGACAAGAGATCACATTAAATGTTCAATTCCTGGGTTATAAGAAGTATTTTGTTAACAGAGAATAAGAGTTGACCAATATATGATGAAATAGATGGAAATAACGAAAGCTTATCGTGTGTATTTTGTATATAATATACTTATAAATTAAAGATGTTTGATGTAATTTGTATTTACTAAATAATTAATTCGTTATTTCAAATTAGTTCCGAAGTTTTAAGAATCAGAAATTGACATAAGGCAGGTATCCCGACTTCCAGTCCAGTAAACTTTTTGGCAAATCGAAATTAGATACATGAATTTAATCTAATTGTGTTGATTATAAAATAAAATGATAAACTAGAACATGGCTTGGAGCAAATTATTATAAGCTGTTGATATAATATTACAAGTGGATTCTATTGTTTTCACTATATATAAGTATTGAAGTTTTATCGTTAAGCAACTGGTCCTTGAACTTCGGACTTCTATTTCGTTTACCCCGCTAGTTGCATGAGCGTTATTTTTTTAATTATTGGAAATTAGCACACAGAAACGCAGGCGGTAACTTGAGATAACATTTAACATATTCTGCTTAACATCTTGCTTCAAAATTTGAAAACCAGTACTGTAGCTAGGCCCTGAATTATGCAAAGACAATGAATTTGTTGCTGTATTTTAGCATCGATATTACTGAGGATTTGTGGTAAAATTAATATTGTTTCTTGCAGTGTTATACATTTATTCTAATTTCAAGGATGAATAATATATTTCAGACTAGGCAAGAGAGAGAGAGAGAGATTGCACTAACTGTTGCGTATACGTATATTATCTGCAAATAAATTATAAGCTCCTCCCAACAAAAATAATAAAATGATATCCAGTCAAGTTATAGATACTTACAATGTGACATAACATTTTGTTTGATATTTTGTTCATAATTCAGTTGTAGTTATGGAGTGTCTATATAGCAGGATACAATGTGCCGTATTAAAGATCTAATCATAATGACTAAATGACCATCTTCAATGAATCTAAGATGTAAACTTTTGTTGTCAAAGGATTTGTGCAGAGACTCTCTATATAGTTATTTGGTTTGTTTGATTTTGCATTTTATTTACATCTCAACGGTTATATGTGTTCTTTTCTCGTGCAGTGTTGGCCAAATGTAGAGAACTGAAGGAACTAAATAACATGATGGCGTTTCTTTAAAAAGTGCTTAGAAGACGATACACAACATTAGTTCAATCATTTGATTATTATTTGATAGTTAAGTCTCTTGTGCAAAATATTTTCTACCTGGATTTTAGAAGAAGTTTTTTGTACTTTGTGTATTTTATTTCAACCTTCAAAAACTTATTTTCTGCATTTTTAGCCCAGCTTAATGTTGCTTAACTTTACATCAGCAATTTTTCAGCTATTCGCGACGAGAACTACTTTATTAACTTCTATGGATTAATCTATGAACAATTTCGTGTACGCATGTGAAGTACGAGTGTGTTGTTTGTCTCTCTTGTACTAGCGCGCACTTAGGACGACTTTAGGGTGCTAGCTCACCGCATCAGTACTCCGCAGTCAAGCGTACCACTCCCCTAGTCCATTGAACTGATACCGGGTGAACAAGGAAAATTCACTTTCCCACATGTGGTCCGAGTAGGCCTCTCACAGCGGTGAGATACCATGTAGACTTATCCATTAGCGGTGAGAGACCCTGTATACTTATCCATTAGGCTACCGCGGCCTCCCTGATTCTTCTCATGAAAGCAGTTTGTTATACAGCGGTTTTCAGAAAACGTTTAATGTCTTTAAAGTTTTGTTGGTTTTTATCCTTAACAACCGCTACGGATGTCTAGTCGGCAGACGAACATTACAATCAAACCGGAGTGGACAAAGGTTTTGTTCTATATTATACACTCTTCACAAAAATATCTTAAAGAAATAAAAAATAAAACAAATAACCAAAGCCATGGGAATTTCATAAATTTCTTTTTTAAAATTAACAATTGACAAATAACTCATAACATTTCTTTTATAACCTGCCACATAAAGAGATTTCAATATATTCTGAAATATATTCCTCGGAAGAATAGTTTCGAGACATTTTGATACCTGGTTTGGTAGTGCAGAATTCCAATATCAAGGAATAGAAGCTTTTTGATAACTTTATATTATAAACTATGAACGGTAAGGTCTGAAGTTTTATTTATTCAAGTTTTAACACTAGAATGCGAAAATTTTCGAAAATGTTGGGAATATAACATTTTTGAAAAGGATGATACATTAATGATGATGTAGGATTAAGAAAGTAGGCATTGAAATAGTACTGCATTTTTTGTTTCCGCGTGATGCAACATTACCGATAGCTTCAACATATACTTCATGCTTTTATCATTATGTGCCCAGTGTTCGACGAACGAATTTAAATCCATTGATCCCATTTTCTGTTTGTTAATTTTTTTGGTGTTCTGGTGAGTATATGGAGCTCACGTTTTAGTTGCATCTTTTTAATTTATTTTAGAATGAGACGAGACTATATGAATAATTTCTTTCCGTTTTACTACACGATTTTCCTATAAAATAACATGAAAAAAGTATAGTCAAACGATAGATTTAACTGTATTTTCACTTTCCAATAATCATATGTTGTTTTGTAACTCTACACTAGATGTACCCAATCATTGTTTCTATAAATTCATAAAGAAATTTAAAGTTAGGAGCAAAAGTCATACATATAGTACATATATTTCAACATTGGGTTAACGGAAAGGAATCGAAGTTTAGATGCCGAGTGGCCTAGCTACGGATAGCTAGCGGCCGTAAATCTGCCGAGAGATAGATAGCTGCTGTCGAGGGACCAAGACGCACAAATTCATAAATAAGTGTTAAATTTTCGACGGGTTGTACTGTATAATTCTGGTGATTTCACGCCAATGATCTACCGTGAAAAAAGCCTATTTAAAGTGTCTTTTTAGTGGAGAAGGGTTCAAAGAGACATTGATGAAGTCCCGTTTTTTTCTGTAATCACCGGACAGAAAAATACGCATTTTAAATATCTCTACCATTTCTGCAGAATGATGCCGAGAGCACCGACTGAAAATGACGTCATTTGACTCTAAATGGCGTCATTGAAGTCAACATGACGTCGTTAAGAGAAGGTTAAATTGTGACGTCATAGGTTTTGGGGTAAAGAAACAAATTTTAAAATTCATTTTATTCAAGAACATAAACAAGGTAAATAAATTTTCTTGACAAAAATCAATACAAAACAGGTTCATAAACCATCGGCCCAAATCGGCCCATTGGCACTCTAAGACACACTGCATCGGCCCAGATCGGCCCTGCGGCACTCTGAGACACACTGCATCGGCCCAGATCGGCCCTACGGCACTCAAAGGGTTAAGATGCTATATCACCGAGTCATTACGTCCCCAACAAGAGTACCACTACCAAAGCCACATCATACTGAAACCGAGTAAACCAGTGAAGGCCAACGGCAAGGACAATTCACGTGCTCACATGTGATCTGAGCGGAATCGAACTCACAGCGGTGAAAGACCCTGGATTTGTAGACTGGCTTTACTCAAATAGAAGCTGCTAAAATGATGAAATGAAACCAGAGTAGGGAGAAAACTACCGATCAGAAATTCTTTTTTTTCATATTGATGTTTCACGCTGAGTTCATCAAGCTTGCTTAAAAATATATCAAATAGCAAACGATGCCAATTTAACCTTGAACAAAGGTGTTTCTGAGGTCAGTAAACATGTTGTGCTTATAATTTAATGAGGTATTTACGAGCGTGAGACACACAATCAGAAACTGTAAGTAATACGCCTTGTTTACACCATTTGCCGTAAGGGGTCTTTGACAGCTGAAGCAATGACACGTGTTACTTAAATGTATTGGTTTCATGGTGATCATTTTGAGTAATAATGATTTCAGAACCGCTTAGCTTTTATCATAGACCATTGAAATCATCATACTGATACCAATGTTAATAGGAACTAAGAAAATTAGTAATATTTTTTAAGTGACAAGAAACTAGGTAATTAGGTTTTTTAAAATTAATAGTCAAAACCGTCTTAAGCCTTATTCGACAGCAAAAAAACAGGAATTGTAGATCTTTGTATTACACGGCTTTTTAAAATAGAGCGATGGCTCGAATCACTAAAAGCAATTAACAACATCATTTACAATATACATTTATTGCCTTTGAGTGAGGGAGATATGAACAAATGTTCATATCTTCCTCAAACAAAGGCAATGAATTGTTTATTATACCGAAAGATAACCATTTTAATAAGAAAGACAGAAAGAAAGAAAAATATTTTAAAAAAGACATTATTCCTTCCCCGATTCATTGCTTTTTCTCCTATCAGAACTCATCGGAGGCAAACGCTAGAACGTCATGACACATTCTCCATCGATGACGTCATATCATTGTGACGTCATGGTGTGTTCTGAAGAGGTGGGATATGATGTTTTCAGAGGATACACGATGTTTTCTCTACCCTGATCACATGATCCAACGATCCAATCAAATTACAGATTAAAAGAATCTATCACAACTTGTGTTGCCAGATCGGGAAATCTCAACTCGAGTTCTAATATATTTGGTCCAGATCGAGGCTTGCCGAGTTCTGGACCAAATATATTAGAACGAGGGTTGAGATTTCCTGATCTGGCACTACAAGTAGTGATTGATTCTATTTCTTGCACCAGAAAGTGCAATTATTCAATTTAAAATCAATTTCAACTTTCAATACATCTCTAATTTTGATGATAAAAGTTTGCGGGAAAAACGGCGTGTAGGCTATCTTGCACAGGGGGGTACAAGTTGGAGATATCTTGCACCTCTGTTTTTATGGATTTTTCTATCTGGGGTGCAAGAAAGTATCGTATTTTTCTAATGAGGTATAATAATGTAATATTGTTTTGTCATCTAGTGTCCTTCCACAGACAGGAGGTTTTCATGCTGATTTTTATATTTTGTTTCTTGTGTTTTGTAACACTGATTATAACGAAGCATAAGTGGTAGCCAAAATTGCTTCATTTCATATTGAACTTTACATACTGTGTCAAAGTAAAGCAAGTAGCAATCCTGAATATTCTTATTCAAATCAAACATCAAAACCAGAAATTCTATCGTTTTGTTATTCCTCTCTCAAACAATGTTTCTATTATACCGGCTTCAAAAGTGGGTCAAAAGAGTTATCGCGATATTGGATTTGAACAAAGGTGTAAACGTGTTATGTTTAACAGATTAGGTCTTAGCTTGAGAAATAAGCTGACATTATCTAACGAATAATACACTTAAGATACGAACAATTTGTCTTTATTAAGTGAACTTTATTGACATTTACAGATAAAATCCAAATTATAGTGTTATTATGAGAAGAAAGTTGGATTTGTGCCGTAAAATACGTGTGATTAACATCATGGTCTATCCCGTGTCTCCACGGAATACTGCTTTATGTTACTTGATTAATATCTTTATACTTGCTTTACAATCTAGTATAGTATAGTGTAGTGTAGTGTGGTGTGGTGTGGTGTGGTGGTGGTGTGGTGTGGTATGGTATGGTATGGTATGGTATGGTATGGTATGGTATGGTATGGTATGGTATAGTAGTATAGTATAGTATAGTATAGTATAGTATAGTATAGTATAGTATAGTATAGTATAGTATAGTATAGTATAGTATAGTATAATAAGGCATGTCCGAGTTGCGACAATATAAAGGGCACTATTGTTTAGCCACCAAATGTTCTTTATTTGTGTCACCTTTGCAGAATATGTAGACCAAAAATCAGGACAAAATATTAATCTGATGTTAAATCAAATGAAAACGTAGTATACATTATAAAAGTTTAATAAACAAGGCTAGTAATTCTTTATTAATTTCTTGTAAAATGGATTCGTTATTTGGGCGTTAAGACACATAAGTATACCTCTATAAGTCACTGAGATCTCGTATTAAGTGATATATCACCTTGTTTCGCTTTCGTTTGCCAAGCTTTGACCTACGAGACCTGTTCAACGTATAACGTAACACTTATCACCTGTGATTTTCTAACTTTTTCACGCATGCATGGATTCCGTACAAAACAATTTTGTTTGTCAGATACATGACCCAGTGTACGGGTATAACAGTTTTTGCATGATATTTGAAAATGGTTCAACGTAAAACTAACAACGTTGTGGAAGGCATTATTTTAGGGCTTTTAAAGTTGAACAAGAAATACAGAGAGATTTTAAAATAAGTGAAAGCTATGGGCTGTAATATTCCCATTGCTTTTGTGTACTGGATTAAACATCGTAAAGTTATTTCTCGCAATATTAATCATAAATTAGGTGAAAAGTTAAAATACAAAAAACCCGTTTCACAGCAGCTACTCCTGACATGTCATCAGAAAATATGTCACATAATAGATAGAATTAATCCCCTCCCAGCGTGAGATATCAATTAAAGTGATGTTTCTGTTGGAACTGTAAATAGAATTATTAGCCATTTAAACAACGCTAGACTACGTAAGAAGCGTCCAGTCTATAAACTAAATGACACACAAATCAATCTCTATCTTCGTTTTAATAACGGCAAATAGAAAACTATGTTTCAACAGACGAGGCTATGTTTTACATGGGTGGCAGTTATGGCCGAAGAAAAGTATATTGCATCCGTTGATATCAATATGATCGACAAAAAGTTAAGATGCTTTTGCACCCGGATTGATGGTTTGGGCTGACGTCAGATTTTATGGCAAATCATCGCTGAGAGGTTGTAACAGTTAATTCGTACTATTAAATAAATTCTGTTCTTAGCTATTTCTTAACAAAGATGTTCCAAGATTGTTTAATCGCCATGAATATGATATGGTGTTTTATAAGAACTTATCGTCTAGTCATACGTCTAAGAAACCCATTTAATTTCTTAAGAAATTTTAAGTCAGTAACATTATACTGTCTGAGTGCCTGCCAAAAGGTCCCAATTGATTATGAAATCTGAGGAATCCTAAAAAGTCGTCTTCAAAATCGAAAGATATATTTTAAAGGTATCATAAGAGCTGTCAAAAGAGATACGTAAAGTTAGCTACTAGTAACTGGCTACTTGTAGAAGAAAAGTTAGCTACTAGTAGCCAGTTACTTGTGGAAGAAAAGTTAGCTACTAGTAGCCAGTTACTTGTGGAAGAAAAGTTAGCTACTAGTAGCCAGTTACTTGGAAGAAAAGCAGTTAATTACTTTGAAAAAAATCATCTATTTACTACACATAACTACCTACTGACGAATTAGATTTTATAGATCAAAACCTCCGCAAAACTACGAACATTTCTTGTACCACGAATGTAGTCCCGATATTTTTTAATGTAAATAACATTCCAGACGAGTAGCTGGGTATTTATATTTAAGATATTTAAAATTCAAGCATATCATGATGAAGTATATTCAATTCTGCATCCATTGATACTAAATAATCAAACATTCAAGCTTCAATACGCACAGATACGCTTCCACAAACGGGACGAGGGGATGCAAAAACGGGTAGGTTCAAGTGTAATTTCCATGATTTTTCACATTCAGGACGAGTAGCTGGGTATTTATATTTAAGATATTCAAAATTCAAGCATATCATGATGAAGTATATTCAATTCTGCATCCATTGATACCAAATATTCAAACATTCAAGCATCAATACGCTCAAATACGCTTCCACAAAGGAGGGAGGGGGAGTGTACGGGTAGGTTCTAATGCAATTTACATGGTTTTTCACATTCAGGACGATTAGCTGGGTATTTATTTTTAAGATATTTAAAATTCAAGCATATCATGATGAAGTATATTCAATTCTGCAGCCATTAATACCAAATATTCTAACATTTGAGCTTCAATACGCACAGATACGCTTCCACAAACGGGACGGTGGATGCAAAAACGGGTAGGTTCAAGTGTAATTTCCATGATTTTTCACATTCAGGACGAGTAGCTGGGTATTTATATTTAAGATATTCAAAATTCAAGCATATCATGATAAAGTATATTCAATTCTGCATCCATTGATACCAAATATTCAAACATTCAAGCATCAATACGCTCAAATACGCTTCCACAAAGGAGGGGGGAGTGTACGGGTAGGTTCTAATGCAATTTACATGGTTTTTCACATTCAGGACGAGTAGCTGGGTATTTATTTTTAAGATATTTAAAATTCAAGCATATCATGATGAAGTATATTCAATTCTGCAGCCATTAATACCAAATATTCTAACATTTGAGCTTCAATACGCACAGATACGCTTCCACAAACGGGACGGTGGATGCAAAAACGGGTAGGTTCAAGTGTAATTTCCATGATTTTTCACATTCAGGACGAGAAGCTGGGTATTTATATTTAAGATATTCAAAATTCAAGCATATCATGATGAAGTATATTCAATTCTGCAGCCATTAATACCAAATATTCTAACATTTGAGCTTCAATACGCACAGATACGCTTCCACAAACGGGACGGTGGATGCAAAAACGGGTAGGTTCAAGTGTAATTTCCATGATTTTTCACATTCAGGACGAGTAGCTGGGTATTTATTTTTAAAACATTCAAAATTCAAGCATATCATGACAATCTATATTCAATTCTGCATCCATTGATACCAAATATTTAAACATTCAAGCTTCAATACGCTCAAATACGCTTCCACAAAGGAGGGGGGTGAGTGTACGGGTAGGTTCTAATGCAATTTACATGGTTTTTCACATTCAGGACGAGTAGCTGGGTATTTATTTTTAAGATATTTAAAATTCAAGCATATCATGATGAAGTATATTCAATTCTGCAGCCATTAATACCAAATATTCTAACATTTGAGCTTCAATACGCACAGATACGCTTCCACAAACGGGACGGTGGATGCAAAAACGGGTAGGTTCAAGTGTAATTTCCATGATTTTTCACATTCAGGACGAGTAGCTGGGTATTTATTTTTAAAACATTCAAAATTCAAGCATATCATGACAATCTATATTCAATTCTGCATCCATTGATACCAAAGATTCAAACATTCAAGCTTCAATACGCTCAAATACGCTTCCACAAAGGAGGGGGAGTGTACGGGTAGGTTCTAATGCAATTTACATGGTTTTTCACATTCAGGACGAGTAGCTGGGTATTTATTTTTAAGATATTTAAAATTCAAGCATATCATGATGAAGTATATTCAATTCTGCAGCCATTAATACCAAATATTCTAACATTTGAGCTTCAATACGCACAAATACGCTTCCACAAACGGGACGGTGGATGCAAAAACGGGTAGGTTCAAGTGTAATTTCCATGATTTTTCACATTCAGGACGAGTAGCTGGGTATTTATATTTAAGATATTCAAAATTCAAGCATATCATGATAAAGTATATTCAATTCTGCATCCATTGATACCAAATATTCAAACATTCAAGCATCAATACGCTCAAATACGCTTCCACAAAGGAGGGGGGAGTGTACGGGTAGGTTCTAATGCAATTTACATGGTTTTTCACATTCAGGACGAGTAGCTGGGTATTTATTTTTAAGATATTTAAAATTCAAGCATATCATGATGAAGTATATTCAATTCTGCAGCCATTAATACCAAATATTCTAACATTTGAGCTTCAATACGCACAAATACGCTTCCACAAACGGGACGGTGGATGCAAAAACGGGTAGGTTCAAGTGTAATTTCCATGATTTTTCACATTCAGGACGAGTAGCTGGGTATTTATATTTAAGATATTCAAAATTCAAGCATATCATGATGAAGTATATTCAATTCTGCATCCATTCATACCAAATATTCAAACATTCAAGCATCAATACGCTCAAATACGCTTCCACAAAGGAGGGGGGAGTGTACGGGTAGGTTCTAATGCAATTTACATGGTTTTTCACATTCAGGACGAGTAGCTGGGTATTTATTTTTAAGATATTTAAAATTCAAGCATATCATGATGAAGTATATTCAATTCTGCAGCCATTAATACCAAATATTCTAACATTTGAGCTTCAATACGCACAGATACGCTTCCACAAACGGGACGGTGGATGCAAAAACGGGTAGGTTCAAGTGTAATTTCCATGATTTTTCACATTCAGGACGAGTAGCTGGGTATTTATTTTTAAAACATTCAAAATTCAAGCATATCATGACAATCTATATTCAATTCTGCATCTATTGATACCAAACATTCAAACATTCAAGCTTCAATACGCTCAAATACGCTTCCACAAAGGAGGGGGGGTGAGTGTACGGGTAGGTTCTAATGCAATTTCTATCATTTTTCACATTCAGGACGAGTAGCTGGGTATTTATTTTAAAACATTCAAAATTCAAGCATATCATGACAATCTATATTCAATTCTGCATCCATTGATACCAAATATTCAAACATTCAAGCTTCAATACGCTCAAATACGCTTCCACAAACGAGGGGGGGTGACTGTACGGGTAGGTTCTAATGCAATTTCTATCATTTTTCACATTCAGGACGAGTAGCTGGGTATTTATTTTTAAGATAATCAAAATTAAAGCAGATCATGATGAAGTATATTCAATTCTGCGGCCATTAATACCAAATATTCTAACATTTGAGCTTCAATACGCACAGATACGCTTCCACAAACGGGACGGTGGATGCAAAAACGGGTAGGTTCAAGAGTAATTATCATGATTTTTCACATTTAGGACGAGTAGCTGGGTATTTATATTTAAGATATTCAAAATTCAAGCATATCATGATGAAGTATATTCAATTCTGCATCCATTGATACCAAATATTCAAACATTCAAGCATCAATACGCTCAAATACGCTTCCACAAAGGAGGGGGGTGTACGGGTAGGTTCATGATATGCTTGAATTTTGAATATCTTAAAAATAAATACCCAGCTACTCGTCCTGAATGTGAAAAATCATGGAAATTACACTTGAACCTACCCGTTTTTGCATCCCCTCGTCCCGTTTGTGGAAGCGTATCTGTGCGTATTGAAGCTTGAATGTTTGATTATTTAGTATCAATGGATGCAGAATTGAATATACTTCATCATGATATGCTTGAATTTTAAATACCTTAAAAATAAATACCCAGCTACTCGTCCTGAATGTGAAAAAACCATGTAAATTGCATTAGAACCTACCCGTACACCCCCCCTCCTTTGTGGAAGCGTATTTGAGCGTATTGATGCTTGAATGTTTGAATATTTGGTATCAATGGATGCAGAATTGAATATACTTCATCATGATATGCTTGAATTTTGAATATCTTAAATATAAATACCCAGCTACTCGTCCTGAATGTGAAAAATCATGGAAATTACACTTGAACCTACCCGTTTTTGCATCCCCTCGTCCCGTTTGTGGAAGCGTATCTGTGCGTATTGAAGCTTGAATGTTTGATTATTTAGTATCAATGGATGCAGAATTGAATATACTTCATCATGATATGCTTGAATTTTAAATATCTTAAAAATAAATACCCAGCTACTCGTCCTGAATGTGAAAAACCATGTAAATTGCATTAGAACCTACCCGTACACCCCCCCCCCCTTTGTGGAAGCGTATTTGAGCGTATTGATGCTTGAATGTTTGAATATTTGGTATCAATGGATGCAGAATTGAATATACTTCATCATGATATGCTTGAATTTTGAATATCTTAAATATAAATACCCAGCTACTCGTCCTGAATGTGAAAAATCATGGAAATTACACTTGAACCTACCCGTTTTTGCATCCCCTCGTCCCGTTTGTGGAAGCGTATCTGTGCGTATTGAAGCTTGAATGTTTGATTATTTAGTATCAATGGATGCAGAATTGAATATACTTCATCATGATATGCTTGAATTTTAAATATCTTAAAAATAAATACCCAGCTACTCGTCCTGAATGTGAAAAACCATGTAAA
Organism: Anadara kagoshimensis; assembly: GCA_021292105.1. Taxonomy (NCBI): domain Eukaryota; kingdom Metazoa; phylum Mollusca; class Bivalvia; order Arcoida; family Arcidae; genus Anadara; species Anadara kagoshimensis. The sequence continues at coordinate 23,343,240 of CM037874.1, forward strand.
TTGCATTAGAACCTACCCGTACACTCCCCCCCCCTTCCTTTGTGGAAGCGTATTTGAGCGTATTGATGCTTGAATGTTTGAATATTTGGTATCAATGGATGCAGAATTGAATATACTTCATCATGATATGCTTGAATTTTGAATATCTTAAATATAAATACCCAGCTACTCGTCCTGAATGTGAAAAATCATGGAAATTACACTTGAACCTACCCGTTTTTGCACCCCTCGTCCCGTTTGTGGAAGCGTATATGTGCGTATTGAAGCTTGAATGTTTGATTATTTAGTATCAATGGATGCAGAATTGAATATACTTCATCATGATATGCTTGAATTTTAAATATCTTAAATATAAATACCCAGCTACTCGTCTGGAATGTTATTTACATTAAAAAATATCGGGACTACATTCGTGGTACAAGAAATTGTTCGTAGGGTACAAGAAATTGTTCGTAGTTTTGCGGAAGTTTTGATCCATAAAATCTAATTCGTTAGTAGGTAGTTATGCGTAGTAAATAGTTGATATTTTTTCAAAATAATCAACTACTTTTCTAACAAGTAACTGGTTACTAGTAGCTAACTTTTTTTCCACAAGTAACTGGCTACTAGTAGCTAACTTTTCTTCTACAAGTAGCCAGCTACTAGTAGCCAGTTACTAGTAGCTAACTTTACCTATCTTGTCAAAAGATGAATGGGTGAAACTGGAACAGAGCTTCATAAATAAGATACTTTCTAGTTGTGCAAAGCGTTGTCGACTGGTATATTACTGCCATGGTTCACAAATAGAACATTTGTAACAGTGAAATCTGAATCATTATAGATGATACTGCACTTTTAGACTTTTGGACTTTTGGTACTGTCCAACAATCAGCTGTCTGTATGACAAACATTGAGATTAGCGGAAATAGAATTGTGAAGGGGGCTCGGACTGGATATTAATCTAGTTCCTTGGACAATCCCTTTACTGATCTATATCTATCCGAATATACAGTATAACCGGAAACACTTCAGATATTGGTTTGGCAGTGATTAACAAAGGAAATTAGTTTTTGTCGTCTTTGATGGTTAGACTACACATTATACATCAGCTGACATATCGGACACATATCAATGAAGAATCTGTGTACATTTTGAAGAAGTCAGATACAATGAGGAAATTAACTTGTAATGTGGCTTGTTTTCATGAAGTGTCAGGAAATGAGGATTATCACGGGTCTCTATATTTGTATATTTCGATATCAATCCTGACGCGTGTCAGTTTCAAGTAAAAGGCCGATATGGAAGAACTTTTGAGAAAAACTTAACAAAAGACTTATTAACTTTGCGATACCTTAAGGGATTGGTTTCACAGGAGAACTTTTTTTAACAATAAGGGGATGCCAAATTTGCTCCTGTGCAAGTTTGATCAAAACGAGTGTTGTAAGAGAAAAACGATGTCTTAGGTGAAACCGCCATTGGCTCCTTCTGTTGGTTGTATAAGCTTCCTTCAATTATTAGTACTTAAAAAACTTTTTGACAACATTTGATAATACTTTCAAATATAAATGAAGGCATTGTCCTTAATCGAGCAGTACATGATAGTCACTTTTCGTCTACGATGTCTATAGATTTCTCTACATTATAAACATGTGGTCCTAATATTTTATTAATATACATGTATATCTAAAATAGAATATTAAGGATACTTAGCTGTATTTAAAAATATATATAACATGTAGATGTTCTACATTTACCATTCAACATATCAATCATATGAATTAACGGTTGTCACATTTACAAGACCTCTTTTATACATGCATAGAAAACCTCGCAGGTTACATAAGGACGCTGGAATCATAAGATTATGAAACATACCAGCAACAGTAATTTTGAATTTTCATTTGTAATAGAAAAATAACTTTAAAAAAAATATTTTTTTTTTACCTGGACAATCACTCTAGCAGTATAAGAAATCTCCATTTAAATATGATCAGCTTTAGTGAAAAACTGTGAGCTTCCTTTACGAAATAGGAAGTTTTAGAATACTTAGCAATAATCAATGCAGCCAAGAACACGAAAAACAGAAGAGTTGAGTTGAGTAATGGTGTTTAACGTCCCAGTCAAGAATATTTCACTTACATCGAGACGTCGCCAGCTATAGGCGAAGGTGCAGACATTTTTGCCTGTGCGTTGCGCTGATGACATTATACAGCAGGGTTCTTTAGCGTGCCAAGCCCACCGTGACACGGGACCTCGTTTATTTTTAGTTCCCATCCGAAAGAACCGTGACTTTTATTTCGTAATGCCGAGTGCTTGACGAAAGAACAGTCACTACCCACTTTCAAGTCTTGAGTCAGACCCGGCCGGGGATTGAACCCACGACCTCCCACTTACTGAGCGAGCACTCTACCAACTGAGCTACCGCAGTGGTTATCGAAAACACAGGAATAAATTAACTTAAAAATAAAATAAACAAACTAATTCGTTTCCAAATCAAAATCTAGTAACAAATCAACTTTGAAACTAAAACATTAGGTTAAACACGTGCATAGGCGTAGGAGGGTTTTTAATATTGGGGGGGGCCAAACCGAAGCTATGTCTTATGTCTTGCCGCAGGTACGACCTCGTGCCTATGGCACGAGGCGGGGAGAGTATGAGAGGGGTGCTAAACCCCTCGCATAGGTGGGGGTCCGGGGGGCCTCCCCCGGAAAATTTTCAAAACTAAGTCCTGTCTAGACGCATTTCCAATGTATTGTGCATCGTTTTGATAGGTTTAACATACTGTGATATCACGGCAAGATTATATAAAATAACCGTATGACACACGTTCCATAATCACCCTCTCATTGGAGATGGATATCAGAGGCTGATCCAGAATTTTAGAAAGGGGGCGTATAATGCGAGATTTGAAGGCTCGAACCTTCTAAAATTTTGAAAAAGTGGCACAAAAATCCTGCATTCTGGTGCAATCTGAGCTAAACGGAAAACTTTGACGCCCTTTTACAAGTATAATGATGAAATTGATAATTGATTAGTTACCAGATGGACATTTCCTGTTAAAGCTCTTGTTTTTTTTTTTTTTTTTTTTCTTTCTTTTTTTAGCATGATACAAAATTTCACACAATATATTGCGGGGGCCTGGCCCCCCCTTCTCTGACATTGGGGGGCCCGGCCCCCGCTGGCCCCCCCTGCTCCTACGCCTATGACGTGAGCTTCTTTTAGAGAAGTGAGGCCGGGTGCTCCGGAAGAATAAGATCCTTTCGTTTAGCTGGCTATACCCGCCACGTGTGTTATCAAAATTATGTGAAAGGAACATGGAACTATGTGACATCAAATATATCATTGGCAATCTTGAGACATCAAACTTCAATACTGCGATGACGACCACAAAACTTTTGAGGACTCTGATAATCTTTCTGGTTCTACAAATAATTTATTTTTAAGCGGCTTACTTGTTGTATAAAGCAAGGGTAGTGGAAACAAGCTCGATCAAAGCATATTAACTATGAAACAAATACACAATAAGCAGAAGAAGCAGAGAAAAGGAAAGTTGACAATAGAAAAACTGAAGTCATCATGTTTGTCATACAGTTTCAAATGTAGCCTTCTAAACAAAGAACAGAATAAGCGCATTTTGGACCCTTTGACAATAAAGACACCGGTTATGGTAATGATCTGGATTTGAATGACAATTTTCACAGATGACCTTCAAACTTTCAAAAGCATAAAAATGTTTCAACAAGTTGTTTTAATCTTAGATTAGTCAGTGAAAACCATCTTTTAAACACTTGTAAATAATCAATGATTAATTTCATCGGTCATAGAGTGATATAGTGCTAGGAAGTCAATAAAACTATTCGGTTTTATATTTTAACTTCTATTATATTCAGCAATGGAGATAAGACGCATGGTTTTGCATAATGTGACTTTATGTACTGAAAACGGAAAATTATGGATTCCAAAATTATCGATCCGTTTTTCGTTTTGGAGATAAGATAGCTTGTTCTGAATTGTGAAGCTGTAAATTGGCATATTTTGTAATGAAACGGTTATACAAAAGGAATGTAGAACGTTATTTCCCCAAGGGTAGTATAATCTTTGTTGATATGCTGTTAGAGTATCACATTTTAAAGTGTTGTTAAGAGGTTGTGGTTTTATAAAATCCTATCACAGAATTTATAATTGTGATATTGTTGTATCTTGATGTTACTAGGAAACTGAACAAATATTGAGATATCTCTTTGGACTAAAACTGGGTTAAACATACGATACTATTTTAAACACATTTCGGGGGATAGTTCCACCCACTCTGTGTATTGCATTTAGAAAAAAACAGCTAGGTGGTGACTTTTTTAAAAAATGTCAAAATCATCCGCTTTGTAAATTTAAAAATTCCCCCAAAACAAAGCTATGCTTATTTGTTCATAATATTACCATATGTGGACATGCTAAAATAAATTATGGTTCTTCTATTTTATAATTTTATCCTCTTAAAATTATTCGGATTTCCACAAATTTGGTCTGGTCAATACTGATGAGGAATTTTATTCTTAAACGGCAATCTAGTCTGCAAATTCAGAACAGGTTTGATAATATTGCAATGTAAAGCAATGTGCTACTAATGATGTTTTTATGCTGCATACTTTCTTGTATGCTTACCAATCAGAAAAGTAGAATATTTAACAGCATACTCTCTTTCCATTTTTATTTTATAATCAAGTAATACAAATGGTTTCATTTTTTTCAATGTTTTCTTGGAACCACGCAAAGCAATTGCTATGTGCTAATTTTCAAACTATATTACACAAAGTATTTAAAAATAGCATACGACAACGTTGTCTTGTGCTAATATTTTTTAATAAAACTTAAACTTGAAATATAAATTGATAAAATTACAAGATTAATGATAAGTGCGCTGTTAATGGTACACAAACATGCACTGAATTTGTAACAATCGAAATATATATTTTTATAATTATAGATTTATCACATTTAAAAAAAACGGGGAATATTTTTTCGCGGATATATAATCTATACTTCCGGTGATATTGATGACAGGAAATAATGATGTTCGGCTGATGTACGTTTCAGTTACCATAAATGGAAAATTATCGAATGATCTGATTTTTATGGTGCTGACTTGATGGATAAAGCCAAGATTATCATCAGCCTTGGAAAATAAAATAAAAAGCTCAAATACAGAATAAATGTGAAATCGATAATGTGTATAGCATTGCTTAATTGCCGTGCTCGGTGAAAATGTCACTATGAATTCGAATCTGGTGTAAAATAAGAACAATCCCGTTTAATGCGAGAACCCGCCTTAATTCAATATAGATTTCCCGAGAGATTTAACCTGAATAAATGAGAAAGAAATGGCGCAAACAACTATAGAATTTAACGGCGAGATTTTTTATTTGAGTCAAATAAGTTGTCGTTTTCTAGAAAATCGTTTATAATTTACTGATGTATATAGGTCTGTGATACATCGTCAATTGCAATAACTTATATGGTTTTCCATTAGTAACGATTTACCTCTGGTTTAATTACATAAGCTTTTTAATGGTTGCAGTACTAGTAGTTGAGTTTGAGTACGTAGATTTAAAACCCTTTCACAATTGCCACACGAGTACTTTACAATACTTTGCGATCGGAACATATTTTAGCTTATTAGCACGAACTCTCGCATACGTTGCACGATGTCTCGCATTAGTTGTATGCGTTTTAGTGGTCCGACGCGGCATCAAGTCTCCTGAAAACAATGGACATGCACACTTTTTAGACGCAACGGAATGCGATTTAAATTATTGGAATGCAACACACGAGCATTAGTACGAACGTCTTGCAACGTTTTGTGTCCCCGCAAGAGTGATGCAAGATTTTTAAAGGCCGTAAGATAAATCGCTCAACTTGTCGCATGTAATATTGCAACCTTTACTATCATTGCACGATTCATCAGCTTCAGTTTACCATGCTTTGCCACTCGTATATATACCCTGTATAAGCATCTCTGTTTCAGACCCCAACTGACTATGGATGGTGCTGCACCAATACCTCCTCGTCACTATGTCAAATGAAGAGCTTCGAAAACGGGCGGTATACACCCCCTCTGACTCGCACCAGCATTCTTACCATGGAACGCATGATTGCACTCACGCCTCACGTCTAATCGCATTGGGACACACTCAATCGTCCGATCCGCGATCACCTAGTCCCTCGCGCGATCCTATTCGCATTATCTTACAGTATTCGCTTTCATTGCATAACAGTTGCATAAAGACGCAAGATATATCCCAAGATTAATGCGTTTTCAACGCACAACGCTCGTTTTAGATCGTGTGAATTCGTACGAATACTTCTTTATACTGTTATATGAGATCATAGTATATCGGCAACAGTTTACAATCTAACACGAAATTTCGGTCGCACGAATAACTTGAAGTTGTCGCTCAAGCTGGGTCGTGCGCCAACTTCGAAAGCCCCTGGGCCTTTGAACGATCTCAGTCGACTCAAACCAATGTGTTGGTTCATTCTCTGTTGGCTTTATGTCATAATCACAAACATGTAGGTCCGTGTCTTAACCGCAATCCTAAGGAAGTGAGGTCGGTGTTATAGAAGGGTGAGCGCCGCACGTGTAGCTACATTGTACACCCGTCACGTGAACGCATTTCTTTGTTGCTAAGTCACAAACTAGTAAGCTAAATCTCAAGAAAAGATTTGCCAGTTCAAATGTTATCACTTAGGTAAAGGTTGCTGTCAACGCACCGTGGTAAAATGGCAGTACGCTGGAATCTTTTGGATGCAATGTAGAAATTTGCTTTATTAGTTGAACAAGTTTTTCAAAAGCCATGTATTCAAAAACAAAATCCATGTGGGTAGGACCAAAAAGAGAAGTATGTAAAACTTGTGGTCCTCGAAATTAATAAAATCATTGTAAAAAATCTTTTGAACAAGACTAGGATTCCCGCGGAAACAAAATATGAGTGAAAGGGAGATAACTCCGAATTGTAATCACATCCACAAAATCAACCAATCAAAATTTATTTTACATGTTTGTCAATATTGACGGAAGTTGATAATCCACGTGTTGTGAAACAGAAAGTAGAGGTGAGAGTTAATTTGATCATTAGTGTGACAGGTGTACGTATAGGGACATTTACAGGTGCATGTGAAAAAACATCCATAGACATAGCACGAGGATAACATATAGTGTCATGGATTTTAAACCTGCCAACAACGATTACGTGTCATTTTTAATTTACCATCTCGGAAGATGATTACAGCTAAATCTAGACGAGTTCTCAAAAGCTAAACATGGAATACTTATTAAGCCTTTTTGTATGAATAATTGTGTAATAATAATTCGCGAAAATAAAACTATATTTATATGTATAAATATATCTATAACTATATGTATGATTATGTTTTATTATATGTATGGTGAACACTGTAATCCAGGATACCAATAAAGATTATTATTATTATTATTATTATTATTATTATTATTATTATTATTATTATATATTTACAACTATGCTCTAAGTACCCCCTTCTCTCTCTTTCTCTCAGGTGGGGTTTTGAGTGTTTTACTATTTTATTAAAATTTTATCTTTAAAGGGAATGGATATGGGGCGTTTGCGGTGAAATGAAACCATTCTAATTGATTTTAGTGTTCAAAATGAAATATGAACAGCTGGCAGTATATGGGTACATTTGTTTTAATATAATGAAATATTTGTATTTTGATTTTCTTCAGAGTATGGATAATAATTTAGAGAACACAAGCTCAAATGCCAGTGAACTTCCCCTACATATGGTGACACCAACAATACACAGTACACCATTATCAAAATTGGCTGGATTTCCTGTGTATTTAAAGTTAGAAAATCTACAAATTCCAGGATCATTCAAGATACGAGGTGTTGGTAACTTCTGTAAAAAGGTATATATATTGTTTTGTATATTGTCAATGTTTTGTCAGTTCTTCCTACAAAAGGGGCTCAGTGGTTGAATGGGCTAAAGCAAGTGCTTGGAGATCACAGCTCCTCTCACCACCTAGGTTCGAATCCCACTCCGGACAGTTCCTAGTATGAGAAAGTTTGTCACTTCACTTGTTGAAGGTCTACGGTTTTCTCAGGGCACTCTGATTTCCCCCGCCATTCCTTGACTGACCACATTGATATCTTTTTTGTCCTCATCTTATAATCTTCTATATAATATATTAAATGGTTTCAACATTACATTGTCCTGAACTGAAATGCCTAAAAGTTGGAAACTTATATTTTTATATTTAGCTTGTGTGCATAATGCTCTACTACAAAGATTGTGAAGTTGTAAATTTTCTTTAATAAGTTCTCCTAGCAAACACTTAATGCCAAGGTCATGTTGGTAGCATAATTCTCTTCCAAGTTTGTGAAGTTATAAATTTTTTTAATTTCATAAGTTCTCATAGCAAACAACAAAATATCACGGTTGTCTTTAGAATAGTACTTATAGGTAATGTCTCTAAGTCTGTTAGAGTTATCTTTCTTGAATCATATAAAGTTTATATTGCTTAAAATAAAAATATTTAAAATTTGATTTGTTTTAAGAATGCCCTATTGACCCATTTTGAACCAACACAGACAAGATTTATTCAAATTGCATTGCCAACTTTATTTATTGCATATATATGTAATTTAAACCCCTGAGCCGATATCTCTGCTGGTGGCTGGTGCCCCGACTCAGTAGGCAATAATTTTGTATTATTGTCAGAAATATACTATAATTGTCTAAATTTCCTGCAAGTTAAAATTTGAAATTTCTCAAAAACTAAGGTATACTCCCTCATGCAAAGTATTTCCTTAGCTTAATTTGGTAAAATATATTTTGGTCCTTTGGGTAGATTTTCAACATCTTCAAAATAATTTTGGTTTCATAATTTGGGTCCAAGCACTACTGATGAGGAATTGTAATCCGAAACGGCCGTCTAGTGCTGTAAAATTAAAACTGGTATAATATGTAATATATACATGAAGTACATGGATACGAAAATAGGGTACCTTGACTTTCAAAATTGCTAGACTAGCTTTTTGGGATAATTATACCGCAATCAAATTTCCTCAGATGAACATGTTGAGATAAATGGGTGTAGATATCTTGTCTCTGTAATAATTATTCTGTATTTTAAATTTCAGGCTTATAAGAATGGATGTAGAAGAATTGTGTGTGCCTCGGGTGGAAATGCTGGACTGGCTGCAGCTTATGCCGCTAAACAACTGAAGATACCTGCTACAATTGTACTACCAAAAACTACACCAAGTTTTGTTGCAGATCAGCTTAGAGACTATGTATGTTTTATCTAAAGTTATAACAGAATTTGCCCCAGTGCAAACTTCACACCACACCACTTGTTCACTGAGGCAGAATTTCCGGGAGTGTCAAAATAAGTGTCAAATAAAGATAACAGTAACCATGTTCAGACATTGTCTATGCTGAAATAATGTTGTGGTCACCACACTATTTACAATATAAATCTAGATCTAAAAATAAATTAAATCTAAAATTACACTGGATATATTTTACGCCTTACATTATGTTCATTCTCAACTTTGATAACACACTGAATTGCCGGTGTAAACAGGAGATACTATACCCTTGGAAGCACACAGTCTCACTTTCCTGGTGGAAGTTCACATGTTTAACTTAACTTTGCCACTATTAAAGTTTTACTTTGCTTTAGGATTGTGATTTTGACATGGATTTGTATGTTTTTTTAAATTTTTTAAACATTTTTTTGCAAACTAGAATTTTTTTATTATTTATTTTAAGGGTGCAGAAGTCCAGGTTCATGGTAGTGTTTGGGATGAAAGTAACAACTATGCCTTAAAATTAGCAACTGATCCAGGTATAAACAGTCAAACCTGTCGATAAAGGTTACCCAAGGGAACCAGTAAAAGTCACCTTTATGGAGAGTTGGCCCTTATATACAGTAAAGATATACAGATACAATTTTTCTGGTTTAAAAAGCAGGTGCCCCTTATATAGAGGTGGACTTTCAGGCTGGTTTGATTGTACATGTTGCTTTTTGTACTAGTACATAACTTACCAAACACATTTTCTCTTGAAGTTGTGAAAGTCATGGTTCCCTTCAAGGGGTCTCACTGAAGCAAATTTAGGGATGAATTTGGGCCCGATTCCCAATGCAATAAAGTACGCCTTTTTCCCAATCGATAATGGTCCCATTCCCAATGCAATAAAGTACGCCTTTTTCCCAATTGATAATGGTAATATTCCCAATTTATTAAATATTGTGTTTATGTAAAAATGTTATGTTTTCCAAATCAATTTCTAAACCTTCATTTCTCAAAGACACACAGCCAGAAAATGCTCTAAATAAATTCAGAGGCATGAAAGATGGACAAATAGAATTCTAATTTGCATTTAATTATATTTTATGACCATTAAAAGTCTGAGATTAATATTTTGCCTATTTTTAAATTTTCCTAAAATTGGTCAACATGACACTTATTTTCCCCAATTCCAAGGACCTATCCCTATTCACAAAAAGGGGTGAAAGACCCCTGCCTTCAGCATTATAATGTCTGTTGCCTTTGTGGCCAAATAGTCTAAGACATGTGTTTAAGGATCACAAGGGCTGCTATTGCCTAGGTTTGAATTGCTTGGAACAGACCCTAGTGTGAGAAAATTTACAAGTCACTTGTCGAATGTAGGTTAGTTTCTCTGTGCACTCTGGTTTTCTCCATCATCCATAAACTTGATTTAAATCATTAATTAAAAGAATCTTGACTTGGGGTGTAAAACACCGTTACTTCACTTTCACTACCATGTTTTTAATATATGAATACTTGATGGTGTATATAATGGTGATATTATTATGTTTTTTTGTATATAACTTCATCAAAATGAATTGTTATAGTGTTAGGGGTTAAGGATAGTTATAAAAAATTAAATTGACAGTCAATATAATTATTGAAAATTCACAGAGATCTCGATGGCTTAATGTTATAAAATGTTAGCTAACAGACTCTCAAAATCTAAATTCAAACCTGACTGGGATTTACATGTATCATAGTTCAAAAAATTTGTCTTTGTTTTTGGGGGTGCTTAAGTTGGTGGTTGAAGATCTTTGGATTTTTCTGCCTTCTTTAAACTACGGCATGAAGCACTTTCACTCCGTTCCACTTCACTTCACAAGTGACAATTCATCACAAAAAATGAGAAAGTTTAATTTGTTAGAAATCCTTAGATATACAGCATATGTCTCTTGATAATTTTGCTCCCTTATTTATTGCATCATTATTTTAAAGTTCAAAAATCCAGTTTTTCTTTGTTTTTCTTTAGCCCTCCCTTGATTTATAGCCAAACCCCTATATAACGCCAAAATGTAACTAAAATGGTGGCCATAAATTGAGGTTTTACTGTATTTGTCAATGCTTGACACTTAACAGTTATTGTTTATTCTATTTTTAGATTGTATTTTATCCGTTTGACCATCCTATAACAGACATTATTCATTGTATTTTTAGACTGTGTGTATGTCCATCCATTTGACCATCCTGACATATGGTAAGATTATATAGTGTTCTTTGGTTCTGATGTTTACAGAACTTAATTTGAAAGCTTAAACATCTGTTACTCAGTTAATTATAATAATAATAATAATAATAATAGCAATGTCAATATTTAATTCTCAATTTATAACTTATCTGTGAGACAACTAGCTGCTATCAGTTATAATATTCTATTTTATTTAGTTTTACATTAGTTTTAATGTTTTATTGATACAATATACTATTGTATCTTTTGCATTTTCTAGGCATGATTGCTGAAATAATATTGATTCAGATTTAAGCAAAAATTCACTCACTCGTTCATTTGAATTTAAAATCTAGTATACAAAATGTATATGCATTTGAAGAATGGTTAACCATATCTGTTCATTTATAAATATGATCTATCGTGTATATAAGTCAAAATGATTGAAGTGTATAAATGGTTTTTATAAGCAGATAACCACAACCCTAGAACTGATCATCTCATATCAATTGAAATAATCTCAATTGTGGCATAGATTGTCAATTCTGCACTCCACTTTCACTGATAGGTATGAGTAGGTGCCCAGGTAATCTATTTATTGAGATGGACTTTGAAGGATGTTTGACTGTGAATTTAAGGGTTTTTTTTTGAATCTGGATTAAATTTTTTATGCAATTCCTTTCCTTAAAAACTATTTATCAAAAACAGATATAAATGAATAAGTAAACAATTATTTATAAATTTTGTAAAGTCCAGATAACCTTTTTTTATTGATCATTATATTTTTTCAGGCAAGGTCATGCAACAATGATGGCAGAAGCAAAAGAACAGTTGCCATGTCAACCAGATGTTATTGTAGCTTCTGTGGGAGGAGGTGGCTTATTGAATGGAATTATAGAGGGATTGTGGAATGTGGGTTGGAATGATGTACCTGTTGTTGCTATGGAAACAGAAGGTGCAGACTGTTTCAATGCTGCCATAAAAGCAGGAAAACTTGTAACTTTGCCTGATATAACCAGGTTTGTTTTCTTACTTTTATGTTATTGCCTTGTTTGACTAAGAACAGAGTCGAGGTCTATACAGCTATGAACTAATGCTTAAATGCTTTACACACTGAGAACAAAAACAGCTTAATCCTCTCTTCCAATCATATTATTAAGTTATCTTCAATTAAAACAAAATTAATTATTTCCTAGCTGCTTTTGAGTTTGTTGAAGTATTAGTAATTTAACTAGTTGAGTGTAAAAGTAACCTCTTATTTGGGTCAAATGAAATATCAACAAAGTTAATGACAAAACTTATGTAAGTTGATAAGCTCACTATTTATTATGCAAAATTAGAAGTACATGTATTCAAACTGCAAAGTGAGGAGCTTGCCCTTCCGTAACACCCGGGTTCACTTCCCTGGTGGAAGTTCATGTGTCTTATCTAACTTGTCAGCTCCAAAGTTTTTACTTTGCTTCTGGATTGTGATTTGGACATGGATTAGTATGTTTGTTTTTGATTACAATGACTTTCTCTTTTTATCTTTTTTCCTCAAACTAAGGTTTTGTCAGATAAAAATGTTTAATACCCTATGAGGCATGTCGTTTGATATCACAATGAATACTTTAATTTTTTAAAAGGAAATCATTTCCTTATGAGTTTAGGTCAAGTTTCCTTTGCATTTCTGATATACAACTATACACAAGGGTTTCAATGAATTTTATATATTTCACCATTCAGGGATTTTTCTGGGTATCCACAGGGTCCGGTAAAGGGACCCATTCCCAATGCAAAAAACATACATTTTTCCCTATTCTGTAGTAAAAAATTCCCAATTAGCTATGTTTATCAATTTTTTTGAGAAAAAAAATTTCACAAGATCGTCAACATCATATTCGGACGATATCTCATTCTGATAACGATTTCAATCTATATTTACCCACATTTTGCTGGATGATTTATATAGAGACAAAAGAGAGCGCTATTTTGCTGTGAACACCGATATAATTGGTTCAATTACCAGTATTCTAGAGGTCTAGAATTTCTAATATGTTGTTGTGATTTTTCCCAAAATTACATTTTTGTTGAGCATTTTCCCAATTTCATCCCAAGGTCCTTTTCCCAAAAAGGTCAGAAAAATCCCTGCCATTACATGTATCAAACACATTACAAAGACCAACCATCAAATGAAATATTAACTTTATCCCCTGCTTGTTTCTGGGAGTTGTGGCCCTTTGAAAGAACCCTAAAATGGTTAACTTTTCAAAAATGCATGAAAAGAGAAAAACTTATGTGATGTTTGGCCTCTCTACAGTCATAAACTTGTAACTTATTCATTATGTGAAATTTGCCGGAAAAATGTGTGATGTAGTTTTGCAATACAAATTTTAAAAAATTGAAAATTGCCGGAAAAATGTCAAGAAACATCCTGTCCGAAGTAATTCTCCTAAACTTTGATACACTATTTTACAATACATTATGCAAAGCATTTACATACATAAGAGATGTGCATATCATTAACCTGAGTTGAATTGTTAATTTTGGGAGTTATTGCCCTTTGAACATAAGTGCAGATCACCAAAAAAGTATCTAATTAAGGATCCTTATTCACTGAATTAGATTTGGTTGCCTGATATCTGTAGCTCAAAGGACACAGGTTTAAAAAAAAAATATCAAAAATAAAAAAAAAAAAAAAAAAAAACAATATTGGCAAGATCAGATGTATAGGAAGATAACCATATAGCAAACTTTTAATTTTAATATTAAACCCCAATGCAAATACAAGAATTCAGGCCATGGCCATATACCTTTGTAAACATACCAATAAATAGTGCATATTATACATACTAGTGCAGCAAAATCTTTATCTTATTATGTTTTGCCTTTAGCTGGCAATGTCTTGATGTAAATGAAATATTCTTAACTGGGACGTAAAACACCATTACTCAACTCATTATGTTTAATACATTTCAGTGTAGCCAAGTGCCTTGGTGCCTTAACTTGTTCAAAGAAGACATTTGATTTTTTCAGTGAACACAAGATACACTCAGTTCTTGTGAATGATAAACAAGCTGTTAATGCATGCCTTAAATTTGCAGGTAAGACAATTAAGGAAATGTGTAACCTTGACCTTCATTTAAGGTCACAATGACTGTTAGTAGGAAACTGATAAAGAACTTGCCTATTAGGGTGTAACTTAATACACAGTAGTTGTGTTGCTTGTATTATTACCACATGCGGAAATTTGGTTGACTTTGATCTCTATTTTAGCCCAATTAGATCTTAATAGTAAAACATTCAAAGAAATTCTTGGCATGAACTGAAAACCTAGAATCTTTGAACAGCTTCCATAGTGTGAAGTTGCTTGATCTTGGAATTTGTTTCAGGTCACAATTGACTTTAGAACTTTTCCTGGATGTAAATGAGGTTGAAACTCATTCAGGATCATAGTGGCCAGCAAAAGGTTTTCTTGACATGAATCAAAACAGATTGAAGATTGAAACTTTATATGAAATAATAGTTTACTAAGGGATACCATGTTTGCAGACTTGTTTGACATTGATGTTTATTCAAAGTCACAGTTGTCTTCATTTATTAAAACCTGAATAACAAAATCTATAAGCTTGGAACATTAAATACAGAATTAGTGCATAAAGGGCTACCAAGTTCATGAATTTCTTTGTTCTTGATCTTCATTTAAGGTCACAACCATCAATACTGTAATTGACTTTTATTTGAGTGCAAGTAACTTATTTCACAAGGACAAAATAATCGTGGAAGTTAAACACCACAAACTTGTTTCTGAAAATGGTTATATTAATAACAAATATTCAGCTTAAGTTTACATTGCGAAAGTTTATTGTCACAAATTGATTTGGTAAGAGAATGATGAAAGTTTATATCTGCGAATAAAAGTTGGTTTACAGTAACTAAAAGTTTAAAGACCTTTTTGTCATGAAGCTATAGAAGCATGATTAAAGGACTACCAAGGTTGCAAAGTTTGCAATGACAAAATCTTGGTGTTGACTAAAAGGTGTTAAAGCTTGAAACCTTGGTAAAAATTTCCAGTCCTGCAAAGTAATTTACTTGATCACTGCAATGTTACTTATATTTGAGTTCGACTTTTTGAAAACTTTTGTGAATATATGCATTGGTACTTGCATTGTTTTATGTACAATTTATTAAAAATAATTACAATATTTTGATTCACTGTGTACATGTAACATATTTGTAACTTGTGAAAAAAAAAAAAAAAATACCAGTGATAAAAGATTGTGTATCTGTACATTATAGCTACACACAAAATTTACAGAGATTAAAAGGTATGATGGTGTATTTTGAATACTGTTATAAGAAATGATATGTGAGCCCGGCCAAGCCAAAATGTTCCTTGCAAGTTTATATAGATACTGATGTCAAATAATTGACATAAAGAAAAGAATTTCACTTTTAGTATGTAAGTTAAGGTAAATGGCAACATAGAACATGTTAATTATTATACTGATAGGTACTGATAGAAAGTAGTTTAAATGATCAGTTTAAATATCTAAATATTTAAAATGTAAAAACTTTCCTTAGTTTCCTATAGGGGAAGTCAGTAGTATAGTGTGTTGGATTTTGAAAAATGACAAGTAAGGGTTTTTTGGAAAAAGCAAGAGTTGTCTCTCTTGGCATAACTATCTCTATATTTACTATTGCCTTGCATATTGACCTTGTAAGAAAAGCAAACTATGAAACTTGCCAATCTGTAATGCATAATTTGATAAATATATCGCGTATGTGAATTATGATTAATGTTGTGATATTAATTATATAACTGGTTCTTAAGATTATGGTATCCGCATAGATTTCGGAAAGTGTGTTTTATATTTCTTTTGTATACAAAGATATGATATTACTGATATTTATTTATTTCAATATAATCTTACCTGTGTATAAGTACATGATGGAAAATAATAACTTTTAGTTTTTACCTATAACTGAAGTTTCATATTGAAGGTCATTAAGTCAAGATGAACACATATTTCCGTAAGTCTCTGGTTCAACCGATATAGTTATTTCATAAGTATACATAGTCACTAGACAACTGTCTTATCAAGTGGATTCAAATAACATTTCAGAGTTTTATATATGCCTTTGGCAGTGATTTTGTTTAAAATTTTCTGGGCAATTATTACTCAGCAGTACCATGGTGAACGGAATTTATGTTAATATTTTATTGTCTTGTCTTTGGTTTGTATGTAGTATGAATGTGTTTCAGTTTCTTTTAATAGCACCTTTCAAATTTTCATATATGAAAGTAGACCCTTTTTGGTTGAATGATTTTTTAATCTATATTAATTATGAGTGATACACTAAAAATAGTATCCCTCAATTGTAGAGGATTACAAGATTATAAGAAAAGAAAGGATGTTTTTAAGTATTTGCGAGAAAAAGAAGCATCAATATACTGTCTGCAAGATACACATTTTGATGGATCGGTTCTAGGCCAGGTGAGATCAGAATGGGGTCTAGACTGTCACTTCAGTCCAGGGAACAGTAACTCACGGGGTGTGGCATCTTTGCTTGGAAGATTATTTTCTTACAAACTGGGTAGGGAAAAAATAGATAGCAATGGTAACTTATTAGTGACAGAAATAGAAACTGGAGATTATAACATAACTTTAGTAAATATCTATGGTCCAAATAGAAATTCCCCTGAATTTTTTAATGATATTAAGAACATAATTAACGATTTTGATAATGAATTTATTATTATGTGTGGGGACTGGAATGTTGTTCAGGATCAGGAAAAAGATTGCTTTAATTATAAAAATGTGAACAATCCAAAAAATAGAACTTGTGTGGAAAATTTAAAAAATGAGTTCAATCTAGTCGATGCATATAGAGTTTATCACCCAGAAAAAAAGAGATTCACCTGGTTTAGAAACGATCCTATCAAAAAAGCCAGATTAGATTTTTTTTTAATATCTGAAGAATTATTATCTCTGGTGAGCAAAGTAGATATTCTACCTGGCTATCGCACTGATCATTCAATGATAGAACTTCAGCTAACTTTCTCTGATATTAAAAAAGGCAAAGGTTTCTGGAGATTCAATAATTCTTTACTTAAAGATCATGAATATATTAAAAAAGTAAAAGAAGTCATTTTACAAGTTAAAAAAGAATATGCAGTTCCAATTTATCTTCAGGAAAAGATACACGAAATCTCTAATGATGATATTCAGTTCACTATTGATGATAATTTGTTTTTTGAAACACTTTTGATGAAAATTAGGCAAATGACACTACCATATTGTGCATCAAAAAAGCGTCAACAAGAAAAAACTAAATCCCTAAAAGATCAGATTGCTATTTTAGCTGTAGCTCTTGATGAAAATCATGATGGTCTTCTGAATGAAGTCTTACATGACTTAAAGTTACAATTAGAAGAAATTAGGAAAATTGAACTAGAGGGTCTATTGATTAGAACAAAAGCCAAATGGATAGAAGAGGGCGAAAAGCCAACCAAGTATTTTTGCAACCTTGAAAAGCGAAATTTTATAAATAAAACAATATCTAGATTAAAAAAAGATAATGGTGAACTTTTAATAAATCAGAAAGATATATTACAGGAGACTCGAAAATTTTACTTTCATTTATATAGTAATAGACATAGTGAATTAGAAACAGTCTGTTTAGATGAATTATTGAGAGAATATAAGGTTGATAAATTAAATGAAGAAATGAAAAATCACTTAGACTGTCCGATTACAAAATCAGAAATCTTATCCACCCTAAAAAAAATGAAAAGTGATAAATCTCCGGGTACAGATGGTTTTTCGGCTGAATTTTTTAAAATGTTTTGGGTAGATTTGGGGGATTTTTTGTTCAGAAGTTTCTTATTTAGTTACGATAAAGGTATACTTTCTCATACTCAAAAACAGGGAATCGTTACATTGCTGCCTAAAGGAAATAAGCCTAAAGAGTATCTAAAAAACTGGAGACCTATAACACTTCTCAACGTTAGCTATAAGTTAATATCTGGTACAATTGCAAGTAGGATGAAGACAGTTCTTGATAAATTAGTTCATGAAAACCAAAAAGGTTTTATTGCTGGCAGATATATTGGTGAAAACACAAGACTGCTTTATGATGTGTTGCACTATCTAGAGAAAATAATATGCCTGGGCTGCTAATGCTAATAGATTTTGAAAAGGCATTTGATTCTGTATCATGGGAATTTATTTTTAACGTTCTTAACTTTTTTAATTTTGGAAAATATTTTATAGGGTGGATAAAGACAATGTTTAAAGATATAAAACTATGTGTCATTCAAAACGGGTTTTTTTCAGATTTTTTTAATATTGGTAGAGGCTGTAGACAAGGGGACCCAATATCCCCCTACCTTTTTATATTATGTGCAGAAATCCTTGGTATTATGATTAGAAATAGTAAAAATGTAAAGGGTATATTAATAAAAAACAGAGAGTATCTGATATCTCAGTACGCTGATGACACTGTAATTCTCCTAGATGGAACAGAGTCTTCTGTGAGAAATACATTATCTTTAATTTTGCAGTTTTCAAAATTTTCAGGTTTACGTCCCAACTATGATAAGACTAAATGCATTTGGATTGGCTCAAAACGATTTAGCAATGAAAAGTTGTGTAAAGAATACAATTTGAGTTGGACTAATGAACCATTTACAGTCTTAGGCATAACTTTTTCTGTACACCTTGAAGAAATAATTGATTTAAATTTTAGACACAAAATTGAGGAGATAAAGAAGCTAATTAATTCTTGGTCCAAAAGAAAATTAACAACTTTAGGCAGAATTACTGTTGTCAAAAGCATTCTGGTATCAAAGATTACTCATCTTTTTATTAGTCTCCCCAATCCAAGTAATAATATATTAAATGAGTTAGAAACACTGTTTTTTAACTATATCTGGGATTCGAAAACTGACAGAATATCTCGAAAATCAATTATTCAAGATTATCATAATGGAGGTTTAAGAATGATACATGTCAAATCATTCATTAAGAGTCTGAAATTAACTTGGATAAGAAGGTTGTTGTTATCTGATTCTGGTTGGAATAAATTACTTTTTGACATTATGCCTGACATTTTTAAACATTTTACTAAGTTTGGCTCTTCTTTTATGAAGAAGATGATATCTGAAACCAGTAATCCTTTTTGGAAAGACGTTTTTACATCTTTAATTGAGTATATGAATGTTCAGCAAGATGAGTTTATATTGTCACCTTTATGGTATAATGATTTAATTAAGATTGGGAAAAAGTGTGTATTTTTTAAACAATGGTTCATTAAAGGAGTTAGATTAGTTGGTGATTTATTAGATGTAAATGGTAACATTTTAGATTATAATGATTTTTGTAATAAGTTTAGTTTTTATCCTCCTTTCACACAATATTTTGGTATATGTAAAGCGTTAAAAGAAAATTGTACAAATTTTAATTTTTTCATTTTTAAAAGCAATCTACCATACTGTCACCAATTCATACTTTCCCTTGTAAAACTGAAAAAAGGAACTAGAAATATTTACGATATTTTTGTCAAAACATTGTATAGTAAACCAGTTAGTGAGTTTAAATGGCAACAGAAAATAGAGGGTATTTCTGATGATTTTTGGAAAAGATGTAACATACTAATATTTAAATGCACAAAAGATGTAAAACTCCGATGGTTTCAGTTTCGTATAGTACATAGATTACTAAGTACCAATCAGTTTTTGAAAAAAATACATGTCGTTGAAAGTGATTTGTGTAGTTTTTGTCATGAAACACCAGAAACTTTAATTCATATTTTTTATGAATGTAGGTTTGTCACATCTTTTTGGGAAAATTTTCAGTTGTGGATAAATGATACATTGCATTTAAATCTAAAACTTACTGTGACAGAAATTATATTTGGATATTTTTCCCAAAATAATGATATACTAAATTTATGTATTATTCTTGCTAAATTTCATATATATAAACAAAAATTAAAAAACAGTATTCCCTGCTTTGAAGGCATGAAAAAAGAAATGTTTTATTATAAAAAAATTGAGGAATATTTATATAAAATAAAATTTCAGTATGGTAAATTTCTGAAGAAATGGGGTCTGTTACATGAAATGGAAATGTAACTTAAAAAATAAAAAAGACTTTTTTATTTTCTCTTAGTTTACAATTTGAACAGTGTCCTTAACTATATTATTGAAATATGTTTTTGTATGAGTGTGTGAATATAAGTTTGTTTTTATGTAAAACTGTTAATTATATGTCTTTATATTATATATATCGTGTAAAACAGTGAAAAAGAATAAAAAAAAAAAAAAAAAAAAAAAGCTTGAAACCTCATATATAGCATCAGCATATATCAGCATTGATTATATCCTTAGTTACAGAAGTTAGTTTACCTTGACCTTCATTCAAGGTCAGTATTGTTTAAATACTTAAATAGTAGCTTCCAAAAAAACCTAGAAAGTTCACCAGTCAAAAATAGCATCAGTATATTCGTTATAAATTTAAATAGTCTGTAAGTCACTCAATAACATTGACAATCAGGTACATGTTCACTTGTTTACTTTTCTATTTCAGATGATCATAGAATGTTGGTAGAGCCTGCTTGTGGTGCTAGTTTAGCTAGCGTTTATAGTGATGTCATATCTAACTTAGAAAAAGAAGGAGAGTTACACCAGATCAAGTCAGCATTGATAGTCGTATGTGGTGGTAACAATGTGTCGTTAGAAGCTTTGCAGAAATGGAAAACAGATTTTGGACTTTAAGTTACCTGAATCAGTATTATATTTTATCAGGATTTGATAATTGTTGATTTTAAACTGGTAATATTTTACCAAATATTTATCAAATATTCATTTAAATACTCTAGCTGCTGCTACCTGTTACCTGGGCAAAGTTTAATTAAATACTTCAGTTTTAATTTTTAAATCATGATGATGTAGTAGTGAACTAGTCACAATTAACAGTGATTATGTATTATCCAACATGGCTAAGTTAAGCTATTGCTATGGTTAACCAGTTTCTCGGTTGTGCTTCATGCGTTGTGTGCTTATATAACTTTTTACATTTTAGTAATTTCCTCTGAAGATACTGGGCCAACTATGATGATATTCAATAATCATATCATTTTAAGATTTATACAAATGAAGAGGTTATAATAGCTTTGGTTCTTATAAAGGGGAAATAGTGTAAACATTCAAAAATCATCTTGATAGATTGTATAAGTATATATATGGTACTATATAGTTTTGAATTTGGAAAAATCTTAGTTGTGTGGTGCAAATTTTGGAAACAGTAGTTGTGCTTATATAAATTTTAATTAATCCAGTGAAGATAATAGAGCTAGAACTAGAATAATAATATAGTGTTTAATTTGCGTAAATCTTGGTTGTGGGATTCCAAATGAAGAATATTGTAGAGGGGCAACTATTAGTTATTTATAAAATTATTTCCAATGAGCATACATTATATACAAGTAGTCAGTCCTTGGATATTATATATGTTAAACAAAAGCTTTTTAGCCATGGTGTTTTTAGTTTTAATAATTTCAACATTCAATATCAAGAATTATTACTACTATTATATGCAGTTCCCTAGAAAAATTATAAATTGAATTTTTTTCAAACAATGGTCAATGGGGATGGATGCTAATGCTACATGATATGAATGTATTTGTATTTAGAAAGCTCTCTGATTGTTGTTTGCAAGTAAAGATTATTCGTTTTAAAGCAATCAATAGACTTTAATAGCTTAAAACAACTACAATTGCTGATAATTACATGGAGGGTAAAAACTGTAATCCATGAGGGGACAAAATACACTTGGTCACTTGCTTATATCATGAATTTTAACTCGGGCGCATGCTTGATTAGGTCACATTGTATTGCAGTGCAATTATACAGGTAAAAATAAAAACAGCAGGTTCTTCTGATCTGTAGACAAATGATTAAAAAAATATATTTTGATCGATTGGTTGCACTAACATTCATTCTATATTTTTTTTGGGCAACAACTGTCATTTAATTGTATTGAGATTTATATTTTTTGTTACTATCTGGTGCATTTACCTTTATTATTCATTGGGACTCGCAAGAGTGTATATTATTTGTTATGGAAAACCCCAATGAAAGAAAAAAAAAGATATAATTCCAGATGTTAAGGGCATGCATGAATTTTACTTTGTATTTTATTTTGTATTAATGAACTGTTGTCTAGGAAACAAGGTACATTGTATACATATTTAGATTTTTATGCTTTACTGTTATGGGATATATACACAAACCAAATAAAGTTATTTTAAAGTTAGTTGTGAATACGTTTCATTATTTTATTTTTAACAGGCATTTTAAAATATGTTTGGTTTTTATTTCATCCTACTTGAAAGGGCCAATCCTAACAGAATTTAATTGTTCAATGACATGTAGTACACACATCTGACAGCCTTTATTTGAAACTCATAATTTTAAGTACATCTGTAATTATTATTATACTCCTGCAAACGAAGTATAGGGGGTATATAGGAATCGCCCTGTCTGTCCGTCCCAATATCGTGTCCGCTCCATATCTTTCATGTCTAGATCTAAGGATGAATTTTGATCAAACTTGTCACAAATGTAAACCAACATGAGGCGATGTGTCGCATACCACATTTATGTGTATAAGTCAAAGGTTAAGGTCGCGGAAAACATTAAATGTTGGAGGCGGGTGGTATTTGACTCTTAAGAGACAGTTCTAGTTCATACAAGAGTTAAAGAACAATTGTTATTCCCTTTGTACTTTGTACATGTTATGTCCATGATTACTCCAGAACATTGTGCTATATTATATCACTTTTATTTTGTGTTCTGAGTAGCTTATTTCATTTTCGGTGCTTTGCTGCGGCAAAGTACTGGTGGTGGTTTTTTATTTTCATTTTAACAGCTGCCCAATCAAGATTATTTCACTTATAATATCCAGACGATTCGTTGTGGATCCCGTGCTTTCTTGTTGCAAAGTAATGACAGTTGCTTGTTAGGCTGCCCGATCAAGAATATTTAACTTATACACAGGCGATCAAGACTCGTTTCTTATTTTTAAATGTACTTAGCTACGAGGCTGTAACATTAGGATTGACAATCCCCCGACAGTACTATATGATTTTTTAAACATGATATTTCTTATCAAATTTGATCACACAAGTGGTGGGTGTAGCTAGCTAAACAGGGGTGCTATACTTCCGGAACACCCGGCCTTACTTCCCCCGGTGGGGGGAGGGGAAGTTCACGTGTGTTACTTTACAGTTTCAAACTTAGAATTGTGATTTGGACATGGGTTGGTATATTTGTTATTGATTAGTATAAAACATTGAATTATATAAATAGAAATAACACAACTAGGCAATAACCTCAATGGCCGTTCCGTTTAACTGTTTTTCTTTGATTGTTCTTGGCTGCGTAAACTGCTGCCAAGCACATTCACATATTTTCAGTTTGATTTTCTATGGCCTGCACAGGTAGTCAGGTTCATTGGAATAAAGTTTTGTGTTTCTACAAAATTAATTATTCGTTCCCTAAAAATGACATTTCGTGTCAACGCAGTGGTGTATGGGAACTGATTATCATTGCGACAGAACGCAACAATATTGCGTTCGAACTAATTGCGCGAGAATGAGTTTTCATTGTATGATAGTATCGACTGTTTGCTTAGTGCATGCAAGTTCGCTCTTCAACATTTATGTAAAACTGTTTGAAATGTAAATCTATTTTTTTCATTACTGAAAATAGGTATATAGGTAAAAAAATTATAATAAATAACATTATTTGACAAAAACCAACGCAACACGACAAAATCAAAGTATATGAAATTAAAAATAATAACAAGAAAGGACAAAAACACTTTGAAACCTGAATGTACATTCAGTATCATTGGTAAAGATGTGGAATGATTTCTATTACCATTTACAAACACTTTTTTCTTTTTTTTCTTTGGGCGAAATACCACAGTGCTTGATTTTGTTTCTAACAGAAATCGAATTGTAATTAAATATTATACCAGGCCCTGGTTTCACAATCATTCCTTAGCTAATAACTTAAAATTTGCCAATTTTGGTAATCTCTTTTTGGAACTACTGTTGAATATCTAAATGCAAATTTTTAATCTAGAAGTGACCTTGAAAATGGCACCTTTATTTTCTTAATATTTGGAAAATTGAAAAAAATATAAAGATTTGAAATTTTGCAAGATTTAGGTTAAGAAAAATCTTAGGTAAGGAATGAAATTGGGGCCAGTTTTAATTATACAGCACTAGACGGTCGTTTCGGGATGCGACTTAAGCCCCATTTATACGGCGAGAACTGCATACCTAAGTATTTTTACTCATATGTAAATTTACTCATGTAAGCAAAAGTATATTTTGCTATGCGTTCATACATAATTTATGTGCCATAAGTAAATTTGAAGTGTTCAACCAATTTTGGATAACATCGAACAGTTTAGACTTGATTATCAGATAAGAACGTTTCCTTACAATTTAAGCACTGATTTGATACTGAGCTGGAGCAGTTCTACTTGGTGATCCGGCATATCTGTCATATACCAGTTTTTAATTTTATCATAAAATACATTAAAAATGTTATGTGACATATCCTTTAAAGACTTGTTTTCTCAAGCCTTATACAAACAAACAAAATCTTACACCAGTGCAGAGCACATTTATATGCCGTCTAGTTAGGGTAGAACGACACTGGATCTTTGATCTCTTTGGGTTGCTTGAAATGCCTATTGTAATGTTTGCAATAAAGGATTGATGTCCACGTCGTGTTTGCTTGTTCTGTAAAAGGAACTTGTGTTGTTCCTCATAACATATATCAGATATATCAGGGCCAGTCTGGGCCCTAAAATGTTTACACATTTTATCTATTCATTACATTAAAACTTCTTTTTTAACTGAGCTGGACCCCTAACTCAAATTAGTTAAGCTTCATCCCTGTATATGAAGATGCAAATTAATTCTTTAATCTGTCGAATGTTTTTATTGAACTTGATGGTGAAAATTATTTTAGCGATGTTGAGATGATGATGCTTGTAATATTTGTTCTCCCAAAACATTCGTGACAACATGGCATCTCCTTTCATGGACAATTCATTGTCAAATTTGTAAAAGCAAATTTGGCTTTTGTTGCTCAAGCACTTTCTCTTTGAAAAGTAGTAAACGTCAAACTTTGGTGACCGTTTGTCACTATTTTTTGTGCTTTTGTCGCAATAAATCTATTTTAATTACAACTTTAGATGTTTATTGGATAATAATTACAAATCAATGAGGGCAGTGGTGGTTGATAGTGGTTGGCTTCTTTAACCGCTATGAGTTCGATCCCCGATTGTAACACCATATGTGGTGAGTGGGTTTCCCTTACAATTGGCACCTGTTGGTTAGCTCGATGTCATACAATGGGATGTATGTAATGTTAATCTGTGGCATTGTATATCAGTGACAACACTATTAAACATTTTTTCTGGTACAAGGCAGATTACAAACACCCATATTCACTCCTGCACCACATGGACCTGAATAACCTGGCATAAGCCCATGTGTTTGAAATTATGTGAGTAAATATTACTGTGCGTTCATACGACACTGTAGCAAAATTTACATACCTAAGTATAAAATACACACTATAGCAAATTTGCACTTGGTTCCTACTAGGTGCAAATTTACTTACATGAATAAAATTTGCGTATATGCAAAGTTGTTCATACGACACAATTTGCATATGTGAGCATAGGCGTAGGAGGTTTTTAATATTGGGGGGGGGGGGGGCCAAACCGAAGCTATGTCTATGTCGTGCCGCAGGTATGACCTCGTGCCGTAAGGCAGAGGCGGGAGAGTATGAGAGGGGTGCTAAACCCCTCGCATAGGTGGGGTTCCGGGGAGATTTTCAAAACTAAGTCCTGTCTAGACGCATTTTCAATGTATTTTGCAGCGTTTTGATAGGTAAAAATACTGTGATATCAAGGCAAGATTATATAAAATAACCGTATTACACAAGTTCCATAATCAACCCTCTCATTGGAGATGGATATGGGGGTACCCCGGAAAATTTTGCAGCGTTCTGAGTGAGAGACTGAAAAACAGTGAAATATTAAGACAAATTTGTACAAATAACTGCATGACATAATTAAGTCCAATAAAAAAAAGAGAGACACACACAGAGGCGGATCCAGAATTTTAGAAATTGGGGCGTTCTAGGGGGTCCGGGGGAGCATTTTTGAAAATTTTGAAAAAATGGCGCAAAAATCCTGCATTCTGGTGCAATATTAGCGACATAAAGGGGGGGGGGGCTACGCCCCCTTACGCCTCCCGCTCAATCCGCCACTGAGAGAGAGAGAGCTATTGACTGATGTGACCCCCATATGGTAATATAACAACCCGTTTCTGTATTTCTGAACCCTCGTCTCTGGAAGCTCGCGCCTTCGGCGCTCGCACCTAGCATTTATATAATTCTCAACCCCCCTTTAAAAAAATCCTGGATCCGCCCCTGCCATTGGAGATGCTGTGAACCGTTTCTAAGGGTGAATTTCAAGACGCCCTTTTACAAGTATAATGATGAAATTGATAATTGATTGGTTACCAGATGGACATTTCCTGTTTAAGCTTTTGGTTTTTTTCCCCTTTTTTTAGCACTTACACTATAAACATAAACTAGATCTATGATACAAAATTTTACACAAAATATTGCGGGGGCCTGGCCCCCCCCCTTCTCTGACATTGGGGGGGGGGGGGGCGCCCCCCCTGCCCCCCCCCTGCTCCTACGCCTATGGTGAGTAAATTTACATATGAGTAAAATATACTTAGGTATGCAATTCTCGCCGTATAAATGGGGCTTAAGTAATGGTGAGTAAAATATGGTATTTTTTTACGGCGTTCACGTCAGTGAAAGCCTACATGGCTATCGCTTTCTGCTGAGAACAGGGTTTGTTTTTTACTATGAAACAGTACGATGGAGAAAAAATGCGGCTTGTAATTGTACCTGAAAGGAATACATGTATCCATTCTATCGTGAGATATGAATTCTGTGATGTGTAATGCATTTGATGGCATATGGATATCTGAAATGAATTTTCGAAATCAACTAACATGTCGGCGGCGGGATGAATCAAAATAATTTGTGCAGTCCGGCGAACTAATCTCGTAGGCTACAATAAAAAGTAGTCCGCATATCTGGGAAGTACCTACGATGTGCAGCATCATAAAGATCATAACTTTTTATGAAATAAACAACAATAGCAGGTGATTTTAACTAATCCTCTCTCTGATCGACACCCCCCTCGGGTATTAGTGCTACCATCAACACCATTTTCCCAACTACGCCGTACAACAAAACGGCAGTGCTATGTTTATTTAACATGCAGTTATCTATGTAGCTCGATAAGGTTTTCGGTAACATCATTAAAATCAACTTTAAACAATTACCACCTGCAGAGCAGTGCCTTTGTACATGATTTTTGCAACATTTTTATCCCTATTTAAGAATTAAATTCCATTGAAGTTTGAAACACATTTTAGAACTCGACAATTTCAATGACCCGAGAAGAAATTTATGTTAGATTTATAAGTTCTAAACACTGGATCATCTCGACTGGGTCTGACCCAAAACTTAAAAAAGTGGGTACTGACTATTCTTGCAACAAGCACTCGGCATTACGGAATGGGAGTCACTGTTCTTTCGGATAGGAATTCAAATTAATGATGCTCCGTTTCATGGTAGGCTTGACAGATAAAGAACCTCGCTGCATAATGCCATCAGCGCAACGCACAGGTAACTATTTCTGCACATTCATCTATAGCTGGCGACGTCTCGAAATAAGTGAACTATTCATGACTGGAACGTTTAATATCATTAATCAATTCTAAACTCTGGCTCGATTTTCATTAACCAGAATTAATTGAAATTCAGTTTTTATATTGATAATATGTTCTTTCATCATTCATAATTTCAATTACTAATTCCACCGAACGAAAAGACATTTAGATGTGTTTAAAGAGAAATGAATGGCGGCTGTGACCTAGAAATGGAACAGCCGATCAGTCACTTAAAACCCGCCCATTTTCAGTAATGTCGATCTGTCGAGAAAAACAAAAATAGGACAGCGACCAGGAAAAAATATTTTAAACAAATTTTATTATAACAACTTTCAAAAGTTACACATTCATACTTATGGTCAACTGACAATTATCAAATTAAAGTCGCTAGGCGATTATATAAACAAAACTGCACTGCAATGTAGACAAATAAATAGAAAAGAAATCCAACATATTATTCTTTCGTGGTGTAAAAAAATCTGGCTTATTGAAACCATTTGGAATTAGAAAATTGAATGATTTTCAAATCACAATGAAACATGTAATTTGATTACTTACTGCTACTACTATTGAATGGTGAAGAAAACAAAGTGATGTACTATCCAACATCATGAAGTTATGTTTATCCATAAAAACAACCTATACATTTTTAAAATGGTAACCCTATATACAAGTTCAAAAACAGATTTAAGCACCAAAATCTTTTTGCCTTCAGTCAGCAGATTGAACCCAGAATAAGCTCTTGGATACAATTTTCCCATGCAAGATAGGAAGTGCTTTTCGTTGAATATTTTTTTAATATTTACAGTTTAGTAAAGTCTTGTATCGAAGAATCACTGTCACTAATGCTAAATAAAGTAGGAACGTTACAAAGACTGAAGGCTGCAATAACAGTTGCTTTCATATTACCTAAAGTAACATACAGTTCTTGGTTTGGGGTCAGTGAAATTCCCTGTGGACGATAAATTCCACTTTGGAATGTCAGTAAGTAACGGATAAATTCTCCTTTAATCGTAAATATGGATATTTTATCATTGTAATGATCCGCAACAAGAATGTTCCCATTGGTATCACAAGCCACTCCATACGGACACTTCAGTTTTCCGTTTCCGGTATTCCCAAAAGACCGCAGAAAATCGCCATGTTCATTGAATATTTTAATACAGTTATCACCAGCGTCAGAAACAATAATATAGCCTTGTTTGTTTATTGCTACATATCGGGGACAAGCAAATGTATCATCGTCACCTGCATATTTTAAAAACTTTCCTTCAGGTGAAAATATTAAAACTTTTGCCAAGCCAGTATCAGTAATGACAAAGTTTCCTTTTCTGGTTACAGCAACACCTGACGGACTTTCTAATAGATCCTGTCCAAAGAATTGGATAATATCACCGTCACGTGATAACACATATACCCCATTACTTTTTCGTGACGTCACAACAATGTCTCCATTTAATGTAACTGTTGCAGATACTGGTTCCTTTATTTCAGTAAGTTGATAGGTCATACAAGGACTTGTATATATATTCTTACGGAAAACCACGAGTCTACTGTTGATCATGTCTGTAACTAGTATTCGGCCATTTCCGATATAGGAAACGTCCGAAGCATTCTGAAACTGACCAATGCCACTTCCTTTCCCGCCAAAACTTGCTTTATATTTTGCAAAGAAGTTTTCAATATCGATAGTTTTTTCTTCATCAATCACTGGCATGTTGGTTCAAATATGGTTTATCGTCCCGTAAATATCAGTCCTACATTTATTCTTTTCGTTCGATTTATACACTTCTGTTTAGTATTTCCTTTAGCTTTTAAAACTGAATCTGAAATTAAAAGAAATATATAAAAATTATATAAGATTAAAATTTCAATGTTGTTATTATTTTAAAGGCTTCAAATGGCTTTATATTTCTTGGCAGATTAATATCATAACATGATCGAATTCTGGCATAAAACGAAAAACCTGTAATTAGACATATCAGAGAATATCAAATATTTCCACATAAGTTTCTTACTTTAAGTAACTCCAGATCGGTAAAAACACTTTATACCGCCCTCTAAAACTTAAATAACACTTATAAACCTATAGCTGAGTTCGTATCGACCAACAACGTTCCACGGAACACCGTTACTGAGACATGAAATTACTTAAATTAAATTAAATTAAATTAAATTAAATTAAATTAAATTAAATTAAATCGAATTTTAACTAAAATTTGAATTTTTAAAATTATTTCAAAACATGTTTACAAGACACATATGAGAAAGCCAATACCTCATAGGTGCTGCTTACGTATTAGCAAACTGATTGTGTTACTATGTGCCTTAACCATAAACACGCCCACTTTCTCTACAGCCTCATAAAGCACCAATCATCGATAATATAGAGGTAGTGTCTTCAATTAATTGATTTAAACAAAACACTTCCTGAATTTTCTTATTGTAATGTGTTATTAATACCACCTGCTCATATTTTTTGTAAATAATCACCGATAAACACGGACCTAAATAAATAACGATACAAATAAATTGGTCATAAACTCTATTAGATATGACCTCGTACAAAAAGACAAATTGTCAAATATTTCATATTTTTCATAAACATCATACATCATACCACAAAACAAAGTACCTAGCTTTTCTTACATTGTCATGTATAACATTATACTGTACCTAGCTCCGAACAGCGGCAAACATTCGTATCTCTTTTATGACATACGGAGCTAGGAGGTGGGCGCTGTTTCGGAGCTAGATACTGTACATGTTTGAGTTGTTGGTTCATTGTCCGGTAAAATAAGATGTTTATTATTATTAATTTTTATTAAATAATAAACAATATTGCACTTGGTAGGCACGATCATAAGTAACTGTGATGGTACTGTTATCATACCAATGGACATTTACTCAAGTGCTCGTCCAAAGTCGAAGAATTTTATAATCAATGGTGGCAATACAATATCTATATATATATATATAATTCTCTTCATTTTCGGAGTCATATATTAAAACGTAAGATTATTGAGTCATTGGTCGCTCATCAAATTATTATTATTATTATTATGATTATTATTATTATTATTATCTACAAGCTTCAAATATATCGATAGTCAGTAATACTATTGTAGCTAACAGGAGATTTTACTCTTTTTACTCTTCCGGAGCACCTTGCCTCACTTCCCTGTTGGAAGTTCACGTGTAACGAATTATGCCGGTTTTAAATGTTTATTTTGATTTTTGGATCTTGATATAGACCGGTATGTTTATTTCAATGATATACATTATGTCTTTGTCCATAATTGTTTCCTTAATTGCAACTTGTCTACACATTTATAAGAATAGATAATGAAGAAAGATACATACAGTTTGTCTCTTTGCGTTTATTCCACTACAAATCTTTTGTCTTTTGTATTTATAATCTTTAATTGACTGCCTTATTTCTTGCAGGTAATAATACTACTACTAATACATTTGGTAATAGTTAAGCACTGTTATCTTATCTCTCTTGTGTTTCTTCTTAAAATTTCGTAATCATGTTTATCCTATTTGTTTATGAATATTAAGATTTTCGACATTACAATACGATTTTGTACGTGCTAAATAAATAAGTAACAAATAAAAACATGTTTAGCTATAAATTGTTTAAGCATTACATCAAATATTCCTATAAGCTAGTTTGGAACACATATTCTTTAAATAGCAAAGCTGAGTTCTATTTATAAATATATTGGTGTAAATGATTGACCACTAATATCAAGCCAGTTACACACCTTCAATTCTTTTAAACGTCATAGTTTTGTTACTATTTTTATATACATTGACCTAAATAGTTTACCACTTCTCAGGTATATATCTTTCTACTGTGACCTTCCCATGGAAAATAATAAAAATATCAAGAATAAAAAAATAACATTAATAAACTTTTTTACTTTACCCCTGGAATTGCCATTTATTTCGTAAATGTTTATTGAAATTTACAATTTGATAATACTTTTAATAATAAAATTCAGAATAGAACATATAATATGATGATTCATTCTTATTAAATTATTCACAAATAAGTATTTAAACAATTTCTTGATTAACAATGAGTTTAAAAATTATTCAATTTAATCATATGAAACTTCCCCTTTCATTACATGGTTGATTGTAACATACAGATCTTGCACTTTTTAGTATTATCTTAAAGTCAAATTACATGCGTTTTACAAATTGTTTTGCAATTAATATTTAACACTGGGCATGAACTGTTTGCTGATTTATTCCGTTATTAATATGAAGCAGGGTGGTTGCAGAAATAGAAAAGGTAGTCGCAAAATCATTCAACTTCACACACACACACACACACACACACACACGCACACACACACACGGTTTTCTTTTCTAAACAATAAAACATTTGGAGAAGATATGAATGACACATTTCCAAGTCGGCATGGAATAAGCGATACGACAAATTCTTTAAGTTCTGAGTCATATTTGGACTTAAACTACAACTGTCAGACTCTAGAAAGGCGTATGTAAAGCCTTAAATTTTTCAGTGTCACCTTTCCTTTTCTATGCAGCAATTTACTTGCTTGTCATGCGTTTAGTGTATTTGCTTCGAAATTAAAAACGTTATGATAGAGCTTGTTCCTATTACGGGTCTTTTTACAGGTAATTAATCTACTTCGGAAAAAATAGTTGAATGGATATTGCAAGGGAGCTTCAAAAAGTTTAATGGTCACACCATTGTTGATATGTTTGTTGTCTATGTATAAAAATTATCCTGAAGATTTTTGGTTTTCTATACTTTCAACTTTCTTCTGATCTAACTTTTAATTTCCATGTGGCTAATATAGCTAATAATACACCCGGTCTCACATCCCTGCTGGAAATTCGGGTGCTTATCGTAAAAAAACCTTGTTACAGAGTCAACAAACTGTTTACTAGTTTATTATATATTTAATTAAAAGTAAAATATAGGAAGCATGAATAATTAAGCAAAGGGTTGCACACGAACATCTCTACCAACAATATTTCATCATACAAAGTAAATGAATCAACTGTCACACTATTGTTGGTAAGTTTGTTGTCTATGTATAAATATTATCCTGAAAATTTTTGGTTTTCTATAGTTCCAACTTCCTTCTGTTTTAAATTTGATAATATAGCTAATAATACATCCGGTCTCACACACCTGCTGAAAATTTGCGTGTTTATCGTAAAAAAAACCTTGTATCAATTTTAAACCATCCCCATAATATAAAATATACGACGCAGCATTCGAATTAAAATTTTAATGTTATGAGGTATATAAGTAACATCAAGTAAACAATATACATCCATGTTTTAGATCAACAACTTGTTTATTGTTGGTCATTGTGTCCTCTTTTTAAAAAATGTAATTTGCTGTATTTTCATGAATCATTGACTTTGTCAAGCCCTTATGGTTTTGCGTCTTAAAATAAAATTCCATACATTGTATAAATACTATTTAGATGTATATAAGTATTAGTTACATATTATTACAATATTAATTTTACAGCACTAAAGTCCGTTTTGGAATACAATTCGTCATCAATAGTGCTTGGACCAAAATTATGAAACCAAAATTGCTTTCAAAACATTGAAAAGATACAAAGATACACAAAGGACCAAAATATATTTTAACAAATTTAGCTAAGGAAATACTTTGCATGAGGGAATATACCTTAGTTTTTTTAGGAATTTCAAATTTTAACTAGCAGCAAAATTAGACAAAAGTATATTTTAATTTCATATTTATCGAATGTTTAATTACCAACATCGCAATGTCCATAGTTCCATGTTCTTTTCATTCTCCATTTTGATATCACACGTTGCTACTGTAGTTGACTGGGGTGAAGAACCTTCTGAAGCACCCGATTTCTCTTCCCTGGTACATGTTTAGGTGTATAACGCAATTTGCCAGTTCTTTTTTTTGTTTGTGGAATTGTGATTTGGCATAAACTAGTATGATTCTGTTCGAAATATCAACTTTGAATTTAACAAGTTCTAGATTGGTAGATACTTATCTTTGTATCTGTATTTCATTTATTCAGTTTAGTGTGATTAAATAAACTTGAATTTGCCAAGCACATGCTGATCATTATTTTTTGTAAATAACAACAACTTAGTCTTGGAATACGGCCATGGGTACAAATTACGGATATATGCCATTAAACTTACAAATATATATTATAAAACCTCATGATTCACATTGAAATAGCGTAACTGTGTTTTGCGTAACTAAAATGTTACGACAAACCTTTTTAAACCACATGTATTGTTATATTGATAGGGAGGTACCTGCAATACATCTTCGTGGAATAACCTGTTTTTAGCAGTTACATAATTTCGAATTATGCATAAATGTTATGGCCCAAGTAGGTACGTGTTACCCTGGCTAATTAACCCAAATATGTTTGTTTGTTGATTGTATTATTCTGCGACAAACAGTGTATGTACGTGTGTAAAATAAGCAGTTTGTATTGGCGATAACCCAACATATTAAAATCTACCACGTCACTTGTGTCAAAACGTTCCAGTTACACTTTTATATATATTCACTGTTATTCGACTCAATACGTTATAATTATCCAGCCGTATCGGAATATAATGACTTTGTATACATGTGGAGTTTTTAAAAAAATTACCTGATGTATACTTCTAGAAAATATATAATAAAGTATTTTTGAAATCTAATAATAACCCGAGGTCACCAGCATTTCATCTTACCAAGTCAACAAACTGTTTACTAGTCTGTTATATATAGTTAAGAGTTAAATATAAAAAGTATGTGTAATTAAGCAAATAATTGGACACGAACATCTCTGTCAACAACATTTCATCATAGAAGGTAAATGAATCAACTGTTATCTTTTTCCGTCTATACAAAAATGAAACAATAATTTTTACACGCAATGTATCCCGCACCTGCAACTTATAATTAACAAATGGAAGCAGCGGTATTTACAAAATCAGTACATATTCACATTTGACATCCAAATCAAAAGTAGAATATGGAAAAAAGTTGAACCGACACAATTCAAAGTAACATGTTGCTGGATACAGACATTTTTAGTAAAAGATTATTTCTAGTCTTCATATACATTAAGTGATTGTTATAAGAGTTAAATCGTAGGGACAGCTCATACTACATCACATACAAGCACTATTCATTCGTCAGTATAAAGTGGCCGTTGTATAGATTATTCAATTGCAGAATAACATTTTAAGATATCTTAATGTAAAAACATGTACATGAACATAGCAATAACCACCTATATGAAAACAAATGTCGATCCGTTTCCAAAATGCAATTAAAAACACAACAAATTATAATACATCAAATGGATGAGACTAGACAGCGTAATATAGAACTCTCTTGTTTCCTTTCCATTAATCTTGCTAAGATTTAACCTCGTGCTGTCATAGAGGACTAGTTAAAAGACAAATCAACAAAAACATACATATAAAATCCTTACCTCTAAAACAATAGCTGTGTGTAATGTACCAGTCTGGGTGAATTTCTGATGTTATATGAATCATGTACAACTTGTATACAGCTTGTATATAAGTTACAACTGGCTCATTACATAATACAGATTCAATCATCTGTTTTATCATGTTAATGTGACGTTATTGATGAGTTAATAATAGAGCGTTACGCACACGCAATAACAAATATTTTTTTAACCTAATTACCGATTTATCCTTATTGGAGAGAGAGAGAGAGAGAGAGAGAGAGAGAGAGAGAGTGTGTATATATATATTATA
The DNA here is from genome assembly GCA_021292105.1 of Anadara kagoshimensis. Lineage (NCBI taxonomy): Eukaryota > Metazoa > Mollusca > Bivalvia > Arcoida > Arcidae > Anadara > Anadara kagoshimensis. Next base: position 23,379,369 of record CM037874.1, read on the forward strand.
TATATATATATATATATATATATATATGTGTGTGTGTGTGTGTGTGTGTGTGTGTGTGTGTGCATTTTGAAGGTCACCTTATACAAATGACATAGGATCTGCACACATATAACAAAATGGCACGAGTAGAGACAATAATTTTCGGCAAAACACATTTATAACTGAAAACAAGTATGTATGCTTGCAGAATCCAAGGCGGTCAGAACTCGGTAATTGGAAATGGTAGAAACATCCAAACAAGGCAATGTAAAGATAAACACACATTATTTTGCAACATGACTACGGATTCCCAAATGTGGATGGGCATTGTAGTTTGTGTCGTTTTGGTACTATTAGAGGGTTCCCAGTGATTTTACAGCTTATAGTCCAAAAATATGAAACTTCCGACTTCGGAAGGACACTGGAGCTAGCGTTGTTATTTTGCAACTCATTTTACATCCAATTATCAATAAATCTTATTGTTGCCCTTGACCATAGGAATCATCCACTCTTTATATCTTTATTAATGAAATCTATGATAAATGGATAAATAAATAATGGGGAAATGAAGCAGGATCTAATCATAATAAAGTATGCACGTGCTACTCACGTTAGAATCAACGTGATTTCGCTAGTTTTATATAATCAGGAATAAGAATTGTTTAAGTAATTTTTTGTCGGTTTCAAACATAAAATAATGTCTTATGTCATGGAAATAGTGATGAAATAGTAGTTAACGTATCATGATTCCACGTTGTTCGTGTAATTAACTGACTGCATTGTTTTATGTTGTTTGCTGTTTTTTGTTGCTTTTTTATTGTTGTTTTTGTTTCTCATTTGCCTAGATGTTTATTTTTTTATTTCTTCATTGATAAACCATGTTGAAATCGTAAATAGTTTTTTTTTAATTTAGCGAAAATGAATAAAAATAGTTACGATTCACAATCATTTGTTTTTTACGTTTTTATGAATGTGTTAGTATAGTATCGTACAAATACAAAAGTTTACTGTTTTATTAAAGTTTGGTTGGTTATCAAACACATTTAATACAATATACTAATTATATTTTTCATCGATGTTTGTTTAACCAAATGCATATATTGACAAATGCATCTGTAACAGAATTATTTCTAGATTCCAACTTACTTATTAAAAATAGCTGAACCATGCTTTCTTTTCTTATTAGGCAGTTTTTTTTAGTCGCAACAGACTGAAAATCTTCGGACTTTTAGTGGTCAATGTCTAAATCATTATCCCAAAGCAAACTAAGACCTTTGAAAAACTGGCAAATTGAATTAATCATTTAAACTTCAGCAGGAAGTGATAAAGAAGGATAATCTGGAAGGGTAAGCACCTTATGTTCAGCTAGCAAACGCCCGCAACTGTAATATATATATATATATATATATATTATATATAAAAAGAAAGAAAAAGAAAGTACAATTCTGAAAATTTTTGAATGTATATGAATAGATGAAATCAAAACACTTGATGTAAGCCATCTGGCTCACTGTTTTGTTTTGATAAGCCTGCATATAGAATGGTCAGACAATTGAAAATGTCATGTAGATTCTATTAGAAGTTTGATCAAATATATCTCATATTTGTTTTGTTGTGATCTATTAATATATATTGTTAAAAGAAAAATATTCAACGGTATCTCAACTTATTGATAACTTAGATATTTATACTTAAATAGCAACACCGTGACATTTGTGTTGTGTGCATATCTGCCTTGGAATCCATCTTTGAAATGTAATATTGTAACAACAATGATAATGATAATTATTTTTATTCATGTTCCTCCGTTTGTTCAAGGTAATGAACTATTTGGTACAGTAGTGATTGGCAGATTAGAAAATTAAGTTCAAATAATGCATAAATGTACCATCTCTAAGACATAATTAAAATGTAACGTAGACACATTAATTGAAACTGGGAAATTAGCTTGAATACGTGAACTTCCACTATAATACACTAGAGAAGTTATTAAATTCAATTAATAAAGGTTTTCTGGAAAATAGAGTTTTTTGTAAAAGAAATACCAGATAATTAATGCAATATATACAAAAATGCCAATAAGAAGTCAGTGTTTGTATTGATTAAAAAGTATAAACAGAAACAATGTTTTTTGGTAGAAAAATTAATCCTCTGAAATTGGTTCAATGACAGATATTAGTCAAGTGAACGAATTAGATTTTTATGATATGTGATTTTATGTTTCTTATAAAGCTATTCCTAGCTTTCTTAGGTCTTTGGTAAAAAATTGAACCTCTATTGTTCTAAGTATTTTTTTTCATCTTGAAAATATTTTGATATCCAAAACTTTTGGTCCGAGCACTATTGATGATCAAAAACAAAAATACTAATCCATGTCTGAATAACGATCCATAATGCCGTCTAATGCTGGAAATTAAAATTAAAATTTCTTTATTTCTCATTATTGCTCATTTAGAATAAAAAAAATATAGAGACCATGCAAAATATTACAATTACATTTGCAATTAAAAGAGTTTTAGTAATAAATAGACCGTGACCGAAGTCGTCTGGAACACAGTGCATGCTTCCGTCTACAATAAAAAATAATGTATTAAACATTAATTTTGAGTAAATAAAGTATGACTGTCTATGTCTTGAATTTGACCAAAGTAGTATGGAATACAGTGTATGCTTCTGTTTACAATAAAAATAATTCATCAAATATTAATTTGGAATAATTAAAGTATGGCTGTCTATGTCCTTCAATTTGTCGGCACGTCATTTACACAATTTCATAAAAACGAAAGCTTACTCAATTTTCGAAAGTTTTTCTGTATTGATACAGTCTATTTACGGAAGTAAAGAAAACCTTCCAGACATGCACTTTTTATATACAATATATTTCAATTAGTTTCATTTGAACTGTTTCGAAATGTTCTTTATGACTAATATTAATGAAAATTTATAATAAATGTAGGCATTGACGACAATATTAATCAAATTAGAAACGACAATTATCACCAATTTTAAAATTAACGGTTAAAATAATTATTTGGTAGCTTCGATTAAAGGCCAATATTGACGATTTTCCAGCTGGCAGGCCGTCGAACTGGTAAAATGAAATACTGCGAAGGTAGATATTATATATAATATTTACTGGTTTCATTCTATCTTCGTTGACGTAAATGTATGGATATCTGTGGCTGATAAAAAAAACCTTCTGTTTAAATGTTCTCTGGAATATAATTAAGATAAAATATTTGTTATTGTTACTTTCAGAAGATTGAACAATAGCTAATGCTTACCTAACCAGTTTTAATTTTGCAACACTAGATGGCCTTTTCGGAATAAAATTCCCCATAGTAGTGCTCAAACCAAAATGATGGAAATCCAAATACAAAATATTTTAAGACATTGAAATGAAAAAAGCACCAAAATTCCCTCTTGGGCAATACTTTGGACGGTTTAGCATAGCTTAGTCTTTTGAAGGAGCTTACAAATCAGTGTATTTTAATTAACAATGTTTATCTGACAATACATTGCATTATGTCCTGGATTAACGACGTCTTCCGAAATGTTTAGTCCATAAGTAGAGATACCAGCTCGATGTTTTAATTTTACTACACATGTTTTAATTTTGCAGCACCAGACGGCCATGTCCTAACAAAATTCCTCATCAGTGATCGAACCGAAATTGTAGAAAGAAAGCAAAATGCTTTAAGATGTTAAAATTAGAAATTAAATTAAAATGACTACATCAACTTCAATCATATTAATCGATGTTAGAGATAATCGTTTCCGAATGGATAGTAATGATGTACACTTAATATTTTGTCAGTTCTGCGAAATCTTCAATATAGTTAAGTGCCTCCGTTGGAGGCCCAAAGTATTATTTTTTTAATTTTAATATTTGCAAATAAAACTCGACAGAACCGGGATAGATTTTTGTAAGCATGTTATTTGCTACTTTTATCGCAAAGAACATGAAAGACATGAACATGATAATAAAATACTGAAATTTGAGTACAAAATGAGGTCAGAACCGTATTATTTATAGCACACTTCAGTAAATTTTCCTGTTTTAAACTCGTACATATGTTCAATCCTATTTCTCATATTAGATGTTAATTTTACATATTGAATTAAAATAAGCCTAATCAGTAGATAATTATTAAACACTGTGGTATATAGACTGACAAATACATATATTCAGACTGTGTATAGATTATATTGTAGTTCTAGTGTATTTGAAAATAACTAGCAATTAATGTCCCGAGAAATAAAAAATCCCTTTATAATAGTTGTACATTTTTCACTTTCCTTCACAAGAAAAACACGTCTTGTTTATTTCTTTAATTTTTTTATAATGTATATAAAATAAATTAAATTTACGTCACGCCTTAGATAAATGTTTATTAGGAAAAACATATAGTCACATGTATAAAAACTGACATCTGCAATAAAACTAACATTGTATTTAATTGTTAATTTGTACACATAATTACTATAAATATGTTTTTAAAAATTGATTCGGTCCGGTGTTATGCGATTTTTTTAAAAAAAGATATCATTCAATACATTAAAAATATGATATGTACAACGAAGCAGGCTGCTTACAAATAAATTGTTGCACGCCTAGGCTTATCAAGGCCCTAAAAAGTTTTATGGTCGTCATCACAGTACTGTTGATAAGTTTGATGTCTCTGTGTCCAGGATTGTCCTGGATATATTTGACGTCCTATAGTTCCATGTTCCTTTCACACAATTTTGATTACACACGTGGCGTGTGTAGCTAGCTAAACGGGATGTGCTTTCTCTTTCGAAGCACCCGGCATCACTTTCCTGGTGGAAGTTCACGTGTAACCTAACTTGTCAGTTCCAAAGTTCTGGATTGTGATTCAGACATGGACTGTTTGTTTGTTTTTGATATATATCAATACAATTTTTACCATCCATTATTTAATGTATTGACTGATAAATTTTTTAAAACAATGGTATATGACATTATGTGCGATAATATATACATGAAAGTACTTATTACAGATCGAATAAATGTAATGGACCTTGATTTGTCGTTTTATTATCTAACCACACCAAACAAAATCATTTAGACCTACGGGTTTGTATGAGCTAAATTATCCAGAAATGAGATGTTAACTCAAAGTAACGTAACAACCGGAATAATGAAGTGTTTATATTCCCAGGATAGGGGAAAACACAAGGTTCATACATGATGAAGTTTTAATATGTCACTTATATCGAGCTTATAGATACGGTTTTATTATAATACTCTTTGATCTTCAAAATTGTGTCGTATTTTATATAATTCCACAAATTAGTACTGCAGCTAACATGTCATCGCTGAAACATTCACTCCAAATCGTTGCTAAATTTATTCAATTATATCATTTATTTACTTTTATATACTTGTCTAGAGGTAACTGTTCATACGTGCGTTAGCAAATATCATTTTATATGTACATGCAATGCGTAACAAAGCGTCCGTGCTAAACAAAATCGAGCATGTTCATCTGCAATTCAGTTATATCTTAATTATACTGTAAAAAAAATAAAAAGGAATATTAATAATATCAATTTACCTTGTCTTTATATTTCTTCATATGATGATGATTCATACGTGGTGATGCCGCTTCATGGCCAGATGTTATGTGATTTATCCTTGAAACAAATACCCAGGCTATCCAAACCTAGTGAGCTCCTGTCACATCAAATTTGGTAGTAACAAAATGTGGTGAGCCATCTCAGAAAAGCTTATAATCAGTTTTACACGAAATAAAAAACTGTATTTATAAATGATATTAAAATGGCAGGTGAGCAAGAGAAATTAATTATATCGTGCTTTACATAAGGAAGTTAATACATGCCTTCGTCAGGGAAAATTCTCAGCTAAAAGATTTATAAAGTTTTAAACTGGTTGTACAATCACCAAGTTACATAACAATAACCTCTGAAGCTTTTCCGCGATTGTGTTACAGAAGCATCTGGACTGTTATTTCTAGAAAGTTCATTGAATTAATGATTATTTCTGGCATGCCTTAAAGATGTTCCGAAATATTACTTGGCATGTATTATTAATACATGTAATGGCCTGAAGCAAAAATGTTCTTAGAACTTATAGACATAGCCATTTATAATTAGTTTCTATTGTTCGAAAAGCTGTTCAACGGCTTTAGTCTTTTACAAAGATGATCAACAAAGGTTTTAGAAATGACAAGCTACTTTTTGACCTGAAACGAATGTGTGCTAAAACCTTCTATAGAAACAATTATCTGGTCTGCCACAAAAATTTTATCAAAAGCGCCTGCCTACACTTTATCTGGAAAGCTTTAAGATGAATGTTTTTTTTTGTGTTCTACCAGAGATGTATACGATGACTTTTGTTTGGCGTTATGTTTTAGAAATGTAAATAATTTCTGTTCCGTCACCAAACTGTTCTGAAAAGATTCTAGACAATATATGTAATTAAGCCTGACTCGAATGCGTTCAGAAAGGTCTCTAGACATGCCCATTTATTTCCTGGTCTGTCACAGCGTATTAAGAAAACAAAACCTCTAAGTATATACAGTTAAATTTGCCTGTCACACAGGCGTTCTTAAAAACTTCTAGATGCAGTTATTTCCCGTTAGCCACTTAATCGTTTAGAAACACTTCTAGACATGTAAATTATCATTAACTGTAATATCGGTGCATAAAAACCTTCTAGACATAATAAATAACCGTTTGTCTAATCTGCTATGACTTTGTGCAAAACAAATGTATAATTATTTCTGGTTAACAATAAATTTGTTTAGAAAAGTGTCTACACGTGCATAGTTAATACTGGTTTATTGAAGAATGCGTTTAAGTGTAGTTAACAGGTTTTCCAAGATACTTTGACAAGAAAAAATGTGTTTATAATTGGACAACGCGTCATATAATATCTTTTCTTCGGCATACACCAAATACGTTATAAAAAACAGACATAATTTTGACATGGAGGTGAAGAGAGTATGATAGACGTAATTAATGCACACATCAAACAGAAAGATAGTAATTATTTATATGAGGCGAAGTGATTGATAAATTGATTGAATGGCTTCTTACCTCCCCATCAGTATTATTTCACTTATATCGAAATGTCTGTAGCTTTACATGAAAACACATGAAACCGTTGGTATGACGTCACAATCAATGTCAATAACCTAAAGTAAAATATAATTCTTACCTTGTAATATTTAATGTATTTTTTCACAAAATTACCTGAAGTTGAGAAATAACTGGTTTTATATTTTTCCTTGTGTTAATGTTTATTGTATACTGATGGGTTTTTAAACAAATATTTCTGTCAGTATTTGATAATTTTGCTGATTAATCAGCTATTATTAACCAATAAATTTATTTACATCCACGTGTTTCATTAACGAGAGATTATTTTGAATATTACCATTGAACAATAGTTTGATGGATATCATATAAGTTGGACAAAATATCGATTAATATTCCTTGGATATTAAATACAAAAGAGTAAATCTAAAGCCAAGACAACGCAATACCAAACACTAACATACCAGTTCACGGTCAAATTATAAGCTCAAAAGCAAAGTAGAAAGTTATAATAAAATGAATAAGTTTACTATGTTTACTTGCCTGGAAGTAGTATGGAAACTGTAATTTGCAAGAATAAAATTCATCCTTAAATGCAAAGACAAATAAAGAAAATAAGAATAGAACAAGAACTAAAAAATGCTATTTTAAATAAAATCTGAATGACAAAGTTTAGGCAATAGCTAGACAATACAAAACGAACGGAATAGGAAATTAACATATTGGTTGGTTGTTGCTTAACGTCGCATCAGCCATTTTTCAACTATTCCCGACGAGAACTATTTTATTCATCTCTATGGATTAATCTATGAACAAGTTCGTGTATGAATGTGAAGTGCGAGTGTGTTGTATGGTCTGTCTTGTACTAGTGCCCACTCAGGGCGACTTTAAGGTGTTAGCTGACAGAATCAGTACTCCACAGACAAGCGTACCACTCCCCAGTCCATTATACTGAAACCAGGTGAACCATTAAAGGCCAACGGCAAGAAAAATTCACTTTCTCACATGTGGTCTGAGCGGGACTCGAACTCGCAGCGGTGAGAGGCCCTGGATTTGAAGACTAACGTCTTATCAATTAGGCTACCGCAGCCTCTAATTAACATAATGGGATACTACTGTTAAATATCATATTTGGTTTTGGACAGTTATCAGATATAATAACTGTAAACAAAACAGTTCTTAGTGGTGTAATTTATCCAACATCACATTACATGTAAATTAGGTACATCCTACAGTTTAAATAAATTGTAATTCAAAATACTACAATATGATTGTTATTATTCTAGTATTTTGGTTTGTGTCACTTCTACTCAAAATAGTGTTAATAAATACTATGAGTTAGATGAAAATGTCAACTACTTGAATTTGCAAAGTACAAAGTCACAGGATTTCTTTAAAAGTAAAATATAATATGTAGGCAACCTTTGTATGTTCTGCTCATAGTATATTAGCAAAAAACACCTAGTGTTGTCAAGACAGTGAAATAAATGCTACTAAGACTTATATTTAATTATAAAGCAAAGATTCAACCATTTGAGTTGAAATGTTTAGTTACTTGCTGAATCATAGTACAAATGCACTTAAAACAAATATACGTATGTCTACTCTTATGTCGGTTATTGAACATTCCGTGTTGCATTCCATAACAACACATATAACTTATGTATTATGCTAAAATAATACAAGTATGAAGAAAAACCGCTTCGAAAATAATTAAATAACAAGTAAATCAAACATGAAATCCGTATAGTGTAAGAACTCTGCTTTTTCAGTCATCAGATAAGTCCTTTCCGTTAGTATTTTCTAGTTCCATTTTCCTTTGAATCTAAATTTTGATTACACATATGGCGTGTGTAGCTAGCTGAAAATGAAGTACTAACTATTTCGGAGCATCCGGCCTCTCTTATTTGTTGGACGTTCACCTGTTAAACCTAAAGTTTTTTATTTGCTTAGGGATTGTGATTTGGACACGGATTAATATGTTTGTTTTGATTTGTTATTCAGTCAACTCGTGTTATCCAATACAATTACATTTAAGTAATAACCTTTTTTCCTTATGTAATGATTATTATATACTTATTTGTTTTACAAAAGTATTTTCTGTCAGTATTTATTAATTTTGTTGATCGATCTGTTTGTATCAGCCAATAAAAGTATTGCTGAATGAAACCGTTTTTGCAATAGCTAGACAATACAAAACAAAGAAAATTGGAAATTAACACAATTTTTTAATATCTACATAATTTTGGATAGTATGTTAACATATGGTGTGATTAATGCAACTTCACAATATCTGTTCTAATAGCTAAATCATGCAGTTTACATAAATTGTAGTTAAATAGGCCACTAAAACGGTAATAATAAATACTGTGAACGGAAAAAAATGTCAACTCCGTGAATTTGCAAAGTACTTAAAAAAGGCTACTGGATTTTTAAAAGTACTACGATTATACTTATAAATAAAGTTGGTCTTTTTATGTTGTTTAAAAAACAATTATTACGATCCAAAAATCAAATCTCATCCATTGTATCAAGAAAGTAAATTGAAGGTTGCCGTGATTTGTTTAAAACAAACGTTCAGTCATTTGGATTAGTTGTTAATCCAAAACAAACATACAAATCAATGTCCGAATCACAATCCAGAAGCAAATTAAAAACTTTGGAACTGACAAATTAGGTTAGACACGTGAACTTCCACCAGGGAAGTGAGTACTTATAAACAAAAAGATGTATGTATACTCCAATGTCGGCTAATGAACTTTCCGTACTGTATTCAGTCAGTAATAAAGTACAAGTAACATAACATATTAGACTTTAACCGAATATAATAACAAAACAGTACCTAGTGGTACTTACCAACCTCAATTACATTTAGATTTAGCTACATATTGGTTTACATAACTTGTAATTAAAATTAGGAGAAGTTTAGGTCTTTTGAAGATATATTGAGTCAGGTATTTTAGTTTGTGTCATATCATTTATTAAAATAGATTTTATAAATACTGTAAATGGGATAAAAATAATAACTAGATGAATTAAGTAACTGAGTAAGGTCACTAGATTTTAAAACGTACTCCAAAAAGACTAGTAGTTGACCTTTTTATGCTATTCACAGTAAAGTATTGAGATTTAAAAAAGACAAATTTCACCCTTTGGTTTAAGATAGTAAAATTAAAGGTTGCTGCTTCTTATGTTTATAACAAAGGTTTTGCCATCCCCCATATAACAGTTTTTTAACGTCCCATAGTTCCATGTTCCTTTTATTCCCATGTTTAATACACATGTGACGCTAAACAGGAAGTACTTAACCTTACGAAGCACCCTTCCTCTATCCCTATGATTGAAGTTTACATATTTAATCTGACTGGCAAGCTTTAATGTCTTACTAGCATTGTCATTTGGTTGACAGGGATTGGTGTTTGTTTTTTATGGTAAATTTAGTCCTTAAAACAAATAGATATATTTCTACTTTTATAAAGGCTTATACACCTTCTATACTGTATTCGTTTACAAAACAATATAACATATTTATACTGATGCAATAATGCAAGTATGTAGGAAATCTGCGTCGTAAATAATTACATCATAATTCAATCAACCGCTTTATCCGTTTAGTGCAAGAATTCGGTTTCTTTTACAACTATGATTAGGCATGAGGAATTTCAAATATTAGATTAATTAAAGTATTTGTTTAGTACAAATTTCATTCATATGATTATGCTGCACTATTCGGAGAACAACAACATTTTCAATGGACCACTCCTTAACTTGAAACTCAACTAATTTACAGATAGTGTTGGTGATCATTAAACTGGTTTAGTGAAATAGCATGTACTTAGCAAAAAACAAATACTAGTACACCAAGAGCACACTGCAAAAACATAAACAAAATAAGAAACAAAACTTAAAATAAACATACAGTCCAATCTGCCTTAAATACCACCTCTATATAATGAACACCTGCTTATAAAGTCCATAGAATTTAATCCCAAGTGTTTTTATTTATATTATTTTAACCTGTTTGTAAAGACCACCTGCCCATAAAGGCAACTTTTATTTGTTTCCTTGGGTAGTCTTTATAGACAGGTTTACCTGTACATATTTGTACATATTTGTACCTGTATTTTAAACTTTTAAATTTAATATTTAATTCTAAAATCTTAACTTTGTAAAGAAATCTAATGTTATAGCAAAAAGATTTTAACCAACGGCGTCGATCAATAATTTAAGATTAAATGTTTAATAGAAATGTTAAAAGTGGGGGTAGGGGAGCTAATCTTTAAGATTTCTCAAAAAATTAAAACCCTGAATTATGTGCTTTTTATCTTATAAAGTATGAAACAGACTTTACATGTGTATAAAATTATAAAATTATTATATTATATTATATTATATTATATTATATTATATTATATTATATTATATTATATTATATTATATTATATTATATTATATTATGTGCCGCCTACTACGCCTTCTACCTCAAATTCGACAATAATATACCGTGGAAGGATAGGATATTTTAATCTTTCATATTATTAGAGCTGTTTAGAGCCAATACAGAAAATGGATGAAGAGTTACTTCCCTTTAGTTTGTCTCAAAATGAAAGGTTGCACATTAGCTATTGAATATGTATATTTCTTTTTATTTAGGACATACATCCAGCTTAAATACAAAAATCCGCTCGCTTGATGTGATTGTGATCGAGTATCACCATCTATGGTATAATCTCCTTTATTAATATACAAATTGTACATTATTCATTGTAAACGGTAGGATAGATATCTCTGTACGGTGATATTGATATCATGTACCTACAGAACGTCACATTACGTCGGTCGTAACCTGGTGTTGACGTAGTGTTTATTCTGCTCGATTTTCAGAATGTCAGTAAAAATAGAGGTTAAGGATTGAGTATTTATTTAACTATAACAGCTTATCCAAGAAAGTATTTACTTGATTCCGGAAATGTTAAAATTTTGACGGAAGAAAGATGGTTTTATCTCTTCCTGCTTATTCAGCTGTCTATGATTTGTGTGTGTTATTAAACACTGCGATTTCTTAGTTTTTCATATTTGGACTAATAGCAATTAACAGGTAAATATAAATGGAAACATATAGATAGCGATATTTAAAAAAATGAGAATTTTAATTAAAGATTAAAATTGTTCTTTCTTTTTGCGTCGTCAATCAGTTTTACAATACCTTACTTAATATATACTGTGTTTTACGGGTATTTCTGATAAAGGATTTTGTATCCCTTGTCATTCTCCTACTCCAATCTGTCTGATTTATTGTAGGTTATTTTTTTAAATAAAAAGAGAGAAATTTATAATTGAAAAACATGTACATTGCAATATCCAACGCAACCACGTAGACTGAAAATAGAGATATTGTGGATAACATATGAAACCAAACAAGACAACATTGCATCACATGTTTATAAAACTCCTGAAGTGAATACCCAGTGGTGTGGTTGAAAAGGCTCAAATTATATGCAGTTTATATATTATGTACATCAAAATAATAAACAATCATACTAATCCGTATTCGAATCACACTCCAGAAAGTAAAAACTTTGGAACAGACAAGTTAGGTTAAACACGTAAAATTCTACCAGGAAATTGAGGAGACCTGGTGCTCCGGAAGGGTAAGCACCTCCTGTAAAGCTAGCTACATCCGCCATGTGTGTGATCAAAATTTTGTTAAAGTAACATGTTCTATAAGACGTGGCATACGTAATTTCTGATTGAAGAAAAACAATATTACAACTCAATAACAGTACGTTTAACACATTGAAGCTGATGGCATAAAACTTCTTGTGGAACGACAGCCGATTGACTTTACAACGCAATATCAATGGATACGTCATTAATCATGAATCTTTTGTTTCTATATTCTGCAGAAATTTTGATTGAACATTAAAGCAACATGGGTGATAAAAAAGCTGTTATCAAAAATGCTGACATGTCTGAAGAAATGCAACAAGAGGCTGTAAATTGTGCCACTCAAGGCATGGAAAGGTACAACATTGAGAAAGACATTGCTGCTCATATCAAAAAGGAATTCGACAAAAAATTTAACCCTACATGGCATTGTATTGTGGGAAGAAACTTTGGAAGTTATGTCACACATGAAACAGGACATTTTTTGTATTTTTATCTTGGACAAGTTGCCATTTTGCTTTTCAAGTCTGGATGACGACTTTCTACTAAAATTTATAAAACAATACCAGAATAGTGGCGATATGCTGGAAAATAAATATTATACGCTCAAGATATTCCGATTTCCGTGGATAATGTCAAAATATTTGAGTTTTAAATATTTTGAAAAAACATTTTCAACATGATTAAAACATGAGTTGTTATTTTTTTCCTTTTACAAAGATGAAAACAACTTTTAAAATAGGACACAATGTGTAATTATTCCTTGAACAGGTTACTATTTTGCTTTCAAATATGGATGACAGATTTATGCTGAAATCAATTAAAAAATTCTATATCGTTACGCCGCAAATATAATTCTATCACTTATAGGTATAATGTTTTTATTGTTCGAAATGCAGCCGAATAAATATCAATATTTAAATGCAACAAAATCTTTCTTTATAGGTAAACAACTTTGACCTGTCCGCTTGACCTTTGATTTAAATATTCATTGCGAACGAGTAAATTTAAGTAATAGGGATCAAGCGTGCTAATAATGTAAACACTAATCACTGACAATTTGTATATGTATTAAGTGCGAATCCTAACGCTACCTATGTACTGGGTGGACTCTACTATATGAATATTCCTAATTAAAGGTCAAACGGACAGGTCAATGTTGTTTGCCTATACAACGATGAATTATGTCATTACGTTAAACAAACGTAATTGTACCGTCGTGTAGGAATACATGACGTCATCGTAGTCTAGACAGCACGCGACGTCATAACTCGAGGTCCAATTAAACTCCTGTTTTAAAAAATGTTTGCATTAGCATTATTATGTAGTGTCATCCACATACGTCAGTTGAAGATGTTTATCTACGGTTATGAAATATGAAAGCGCTAGTGATAGTGAATTTTGAATATACTTTCAACTTATGTTAAAATTTTGATTTATTTAACATAGCTATGCACAACAATTTTATTTGTATTATGTATATAGATGTAAAGATACCATTTTGTTTTGATGTATTCATTTTTGATAATCGTGACATATGATGACAAATTTAATATCGATATTAGTTCATTCATATCTAAGTATTTTATTACTGAAAATTAAAATGGTAATATATTAATATTCTCAAACTCATACTGAAAAGTATGCATTTTTTAAATTTAATTTTCATCATTTTACCCGTGGGTAAAGTAATCGTTCATGCATGAATTGCTGGTTCTTGTTTCATAACGAACTATGCAATGATAAACTAAAATATTCACTAAAGTTCTGAATTCTCCTTTTTATCAAATCATATGCACCGTATCAACCAATAAAAAACATTCCACTTGTATATGCTCGTGACATAAAGACAAAATGTTTTCAGTTAAAAAATACAGCTATAGTGTGTGCTGACTACACTAAAAATGAGTAGGTGAGGTGATTTTTTTATCAATAATCTGTTAGAGTAAAGAAATGTACTACTTTAACACGCTGTGAATTTGAAAAACTGTTTTGGTGGATAAAAACAATAAACAATATCACGTAATCAAAATCTGCATCATCTTATATAACATGAGATGCTAAATAATATATATATATATATATATTTGTATAGTAAATAAAAAATAAACAACTAATCTAAAAACTTTGGAACTGACAAGTTAGGTAAGACACGTGAACTTCCACCAGGGAAGTGAGACCGGGTGCTCCGGAAGGGTAAGCACCTCCTGTTTAGCTAGCTACACCCGCCACGTGTGCAATCAAAATTGTGTAAAAGTTAAATGAGACTATGCATTCGAAAAACATTAATTTATTCAAGAACTTATAAAACGTAACAATGATCCCCAGAAGAATATGGTCCTCAATGATAACAAGAGAACAGGACAGATGCAAATCAAATAACATTGTTTCGGAAATACGTTTGTAGGTAACACAATGTACTTTACTTTTGGAGGACCAACAACCGTACCTTTTATATATCTTACAAACATTAATCCAAAAAGATGAAAAATCTTTTTACCAAAAAATGATATAGCGATCCTTTAATGTAAATTGTAATATTCAAGAAAAGAAACGTATATATTTTTAATTTTTTTAAATTTTATAATTACATGTGTTTTCAATATTTCAGTATGCTATGGTATTACGAAGATGCATTTTCCTTCAAAGTTGGTATCGTTACTTCGTGTTGGGTTTTTATTTTAAATTAAGTATTTTTCCAGTGTTAGTTTTACAGCACTTGACGGTCATTTCCGAATACAATACCTCATCAGTAGAGCTTTAACATAATTTTGACACAAAATATTTTTAATTATTTGAAACAAAATCCATCATGAAACCTTACCAAGGGAAATGTATATACTTAACAATTGAACTGTTCTAAAATGACGGTCACAATTAATATTGTTAACTATTATTGACTAAGATCGCCATTTCAAAACAGTTCAATTGTGAAACTTTTATTAATAATTTTTTTTTTAATTTTGGAAGTCGTGTTCGAGGGTTAATTTTATTCCATTCTGGGATTTAATTTCTTAGCGTGAAAATGAACGTGCGAGAGTCACACAACGTAATACGTATACTACATGACGTATCATTTATTACGTCACCAAGATTGTCTTTTATTCAGTGCACATTGACCGGGCGCAATAACACATTAATATGTTAATTTTATTTTCAGTTTTGAAATCAAATTATTCACGCACGCACACACAGAGAGAGAGAGAGAGAGAGAGAGAGAGAGAGAGAGAGAGAGAGAGAGAGAGAGAGAGATAATGCCCATCTAGTTACTCTAGACGTAGTCTATAATATGACACAAAGGCACACAGAGATATTCACCAAAAACTAACTTAACGTATCTGGTACTTCAGTTAAAGCGATATTGTACATTGTAAAAAATTAAAAGTTATTGTCTTGTATGTTTTAAAACCATTGTATAGTCAACATCAGTACGCAATAACAGGTTGTACACGACCTACATTTGACTGTCAGATAACTAATGAAAGGCAATATAAATTGGGCTGTGTATTTTGAAATTATGTTGTAAACTTAAAATTATAAAAGTAAGAGAAAAAAGTACTGAAACCAAAAACAAACACACCAATCCGTGTCCAAAACAGAATAAAAAGGCAAAGTAAAGCTTGAAAAATGGCAATTTAAGTTACACATGTAATCTTCCAAAAGGTAAAACTATTTTAACAGAACATCCCATAAAAACTATTGATCGAAAACATTTTATTATCTCATATTTTTATATTTTTGTTCCTTTGGGTAGCTTTTCAACATCTTCAAAATAATTTTGGTTTCATAATTTTGGTCCAAGCACTACTGATAAGGAATTGTACTCCGAAACGGCCGTCTAGTGCTGTAAAATTAAAACTGGTATAATATGTAATTATGTAGTCAGTCATGGTGATTTTTTATGACACAATGTCTTTTTCACCTCAAGTGACCAGGTTGATTAAATATTCTCCCAGACACCCTAGTAATACATGTATGAAGTATAAAAATTTACAGTCTCAGATGTTTCCCGTTGGCAAGTTATAAACCATAAGTCCCCTTTATATATTCTAATTTGTTTAATGTCACCGGTGACATTATTTAACTACCTACACTCGCTACATATTATCGCCCATCTGAAATATTTTTCATTAAAATACTACAATCAAGTATCAATTGGTCAAAATTAAAACTTATTAGAAAGTAACGTAATATAAGTTGATGGCATTAATGATAGATGGATTAATTGATTGAATGTGGTTTAACGTCGTAATAAAGAATATTTTACTTTAATTGAGACGTCACCAATTATAGGTCAAACGCAGACACTTTTACATTTTCAGTGTGTTCAGGGCAATGTGCCAAGACTGTCGTAACACGGGTCATCGGGTTTCAAAGTTCCCCACCGTATGACCCTGTGATTTTATTTCTAATTGCTCGACAGTCACTTCATATTTTAAAGTCTTTGACAGAGTTCTTCTGGTAAGCATTTATTTGTCAACTGGATGGATTGAAGCAATGTGAAATTAAATGACATGCATCAATACCTCCAGCGGTTGTTGGTGTAATTTGGAAACGAGCTTTCATGATATTTGATATGATATGTATTACTTTGCATGACGGTGGTAATTCTAATATAAAATGTTTAAATCATGTCATTTTTATTAACGACTTTTTCAATACTATTGCTCGTTTATTATTTGAATAAAATTATAAGAAATAACATTGAAATTTTATTGGTATATCTTGATTTTAAAAGCAATAAAAATCCGTTATGCAACTTTACTTTTAATATTTTTTTCATTAACCAATCATATGATCGTGACAAACAATAAAATATCATTTTATTGACGTATTTAACGTTACAGAACGACCGAATGTTTTCAGTTACGACATAAAGTTATAGTGTGCTGACTACAGAAAAAGTGAAGGTAATTTTGTTTTTATTTATAATTTTTATTTATTGAAGTAAATAAAAGCAATTTCTACATTAATTTTTTAAAAATTAAATAATTAATATTTAATAAGAAGAACAATATAATTATGCTTTGATTGAATAAAACACCATATAATCAAAATGTGTCTCATATATTGTTTAAAAGAATAAGTAGTGATTATTGTTATAAAAGACGTTGCAATCAAAAAAACATGAATTTATTAAAGGCAAAAAACTAACAATGATCTCAAGAAAAAATAAATCCCCCGATGATAAGAGAACAGATCAAATTACCTCTTAGTCTGTAAATACGTAAACACCGATTAAACACAAGATGCATTTTCGGAGGAACAACAACCGTACCTGTTACATATCTTACAATCCAAAATCAAAAATACAAAAAGCTGTCTTTTACTGAAAAATGAACCAGCGATCATTTAATGTAAGTTAATATTCAAGATAAGAAACGTAAATTTTTTTTTATTTTATATTTATATAATTACCTGTATTTTTAATATCTCAGTATAGTATCATGGTATTACATGATTTTTTTCAAAGTTGATTGGTATTGTAACTTCATGTTGATTGATACCTCGAAACGTGTTATATTAAATTATACCAGTTTCATACTGTTTTTGCCAACAACCTGTCGTCAGCATTTACACATAGGAGTTTAATACATCTATATACCGGCTTCAAAAGAAATAGTAAGCAATACCTTCTGAGAAATTAAAAACAACAAAAGTACATGATAATACCACAACATTTAACTATTGTATGATACAATAGATTTTTTTCTAATTTTTACAGAATATTAACTCTTCGACATCAACATAATTAGTAAAATGACTGACAGAAAAGCTGTTATCAAGAATACAGACATGGGAGAAGATATGCAACAGGATGCCGTTGATTGTGCAACACAATCTATGGAGAAATATAACTTCGAAAACGACATTGCCACTTACATCAAAAACGAGTTCGACAAAAAGTATAATCCAACATGGCATTGTATTGTGGGGAGGAATTTCGGAAAGCGTGTCACACCTGAAGCAAAACACTTTATACATTTCTACCTCGGGGTAGTTGCTATTCTATTGTTCAAATCTGTTTAATGATATGTTATATATTTTATGTATTGCCTTCCTTAGGAAATAATTCAGCTTTTGCTTTTGGATTTATTTCCGTTGTAATGATCAACAATGAATTCAAAATATTTATACTTTGCTTTCGCGATGGTTGCAGTTTCCCAATGCAGATGCACTTATTCAAGTACTTTTCTTAGATTGATAAATAAAAACTATTTAGGAAATTATTTGAAATCAAATCCAATGTGCAACCTTGACCTAGGAATATGTAACATTAATATATGATTTACAAAGACGTGTCATGTCATTAGTCTATAACGTATTAATTTTGGAATATCACTGAGACCAGCACAGTCATTGTAATAAATGTTGTGATTTATACCATACATTAATTTAACCGCTTTTCTTTGTTAATTTCTGTTTCAGTATTGAAATCATAAAATTAAACAAAAACAAATAGACTTTAGCTTTATTTATGTTCTGGCATATAGTGCGATTGACCTCGCCGTTTGACCTTTAATTTGGATATTCAAAAATACATGTTCATTGTGTTATTACTAGTATCTGCTTTTTATAATAATGAAACATACTCCCTTACCTTAATCACACAGTCAATTAGCCTAATGTAATATTCAAATTAAAGGTCATACGACCAGGTCAAACTTGACACTTTACATATGTATAAGTATTAAGTATGTTGTTGAATTGATAATCATTGGTCCCGATATGTGATTATCTTGAGTAGTCATCTTATTTGACCTCTTTGGTCCTGTTTCTGGTTGTATATCTATTTCAAAGTACAAATATATGGTTACAAATGTATATATCAAATTATGTTTATTGCATAACATAAAACTCGATTTTTCATCTCTAATATCTTTTCTTAGCTATACCAGAACAGTCAAAATGGCGGCAAAACAACAAGTCACGCTTGCTAAAACATGACATCATGTAACATGTTATAACATTTGTATGACGTCTTTAACCAGGAAACACAAGGGTGATATTATACTCGTGCAATATAAATTTTATTACATGGGTTTATTGCATAGGTTTTTTGGGTTATTTATATATATACGAATACCTAATCAAAAACAAACATACGAATCACAATCCAGAAGCAAAGTAAAAACTTTTGAACTGACAAGTTAGGTTAGACACGTAAACTTCCACCAGAGAATTGAGGCCGGGTGCTCCGGAAGGGTAAGCACCTCCTGTTTAGCTAGCTACACTCGCCACGTGTGTAATCAAAATTGTGTGAAAGGAACATAGAACTATGAGACGTCAAATATATCCAGGGCAATCCTGGACACAGAGACATCAAACTTATCAACAATACTGTGATGACAGCCATAAAACTTTTTGAGGGCCTTGATAAGCCTAAGCTTGCAATATCTCTGAGTCAACAATTTGTTTTCAAGCAGCCTACTTCGTTGTACAAAGTCCTCGTAGTGGGAAATTACGTATTGGTTTTGATTGAAGTTAAAACGATATTACAAAAGGTAAAAAAGTTTTAAGTCATGCTGTTTAATATTATCGTAAAATAAACAGTTGTATGAAAGAATCCATTTAGGAAGAGTCGGATTGTATATGACCTACAGATTTCTGTAAACTGACGCCGGATAGATACCTCGCCAACAGAGAATAGTTTTACATATTCATCGTTTGCAGTACGTTTTGCATCCACCTCTGTATAAAGTTCACCTGTCTATAGCAACCGATCTGAAGTATCCTCAAAAGATTTGACTATATAATTGCTCTCTATATAAAGTCCACCTGTCTAATGACAATAAAGGCCACACTTTTTAGTCCAAAATGATTTTTCGACCTGTATATAAATTAATAAATTTTTTTCTGGTTTTTGGAATTTTATCATTTCTAAAAAAGATTATGCAAAAATTGTCTAACACAGTGAACCTTATACTCTTAATATATGAAAATTACAAACATATGATTATTTTAATTATATATCTTTGATCAGTGTATATAGAATATATAGTGACACACAAAGTTTTACAAGTTTCTTTTGTAAAGAGTATAGTCTTGAATTGTGATAAGTAAACATTTGAGGAAAGCAATATATAAAGTCATTATTCCCAAGTCAATGGCTTAAGCCATTAAATCAGAAGGTAGAAATAGTCTTTGTTATTTACAGGTGTTACGTTTTCTATAACTTTTGTTATTTAATCAGTGATATCCTGCTGCTTCTTAAGAAAACAAAGACTATTATTCAAGTGACACTGAGAACCTATAACTATGTAATCACTTGTACTGTCCATAAAGATTTATGATAAACTTTTTCAAATATTTTCTATAATTTATTCTAAATAATAGATTTAAAAAAACTATAATTTTAAAATCTACTGATGAATTTACCCAGGCCTCTAGGAGGTCTTTATACACAGGTTATACTGTATATATTTCATGATCCCGAGTGTGTAATGACTATAAAATTAAGCCTTTACATTTATGTAGAAGTTTGATAGAAAAAAGGTAAACGGCATGTAAATATACTTATTGCATATCTGTGGCCTATAAAAATCACTTCAATGAAACGATTTGCTATATTGCATTTAAATGTATTGTTAGCAAAGAGGCTAACCTGACGATGAATTAAAATAAATTCGTTTAAATTAATTGATTGCCAATGAACATTTCGAAAACGTAACAATATAAGAAATATACCATCAACAACAAAAATAAATAAATAAATGTTATAATCTACAGACTGTTGATTTTATATAAAATTTTATTTTAACTACTGTCGGGAGCTTGGCACGTTCTTGTCATCATTGACTATTATTGTTATCTCAAACTGACCACATGAGTTCCGTTCATCACATTAATGATTGTCCTTGCAAAAACAACCAATAAATCCAATAGGTAAGATTTAGGTTTAATTACTGCCAAGCTAAACATGACTACCTATGACGGTTGAAGCAATATTTATCACGACTCAAGCACAAAAACCGGATGTATGGCGTTATTAAATATATCAAAAGAGTAACCGGAATAGAGACAAAACTTTTGTCAGCAAATTGAAAAAATGGAAGGTTCTACAACTAACAGATTTTATTAAATAACGACAACGACAACCACACATTAACGGTTAATGTGAATCGAAGGATATGATAAACATAGAAATGAAGTAATTAACTACCGATCGGGAAAACTACGACCCACCCTTTTGACTGCCTTTCACAACCTCGATTACCTATTTGGAACTTACGAAAAACAGTACAGCGAGTATTCGATTAGTAAAATTGTAATCGGTTAGCGATTTTCCGAGTAATCGAGTACTAGAGTACTCGGGTACTCGTTGACATCCCTACTAATAACGCATACAATTTGTAGGAGAACTTAAAATAGCTAACAGCTTGATTCAAGATATGCGACAGTCAAAGGTTATACAACCTTATTCTCGCTCCTTAAATTCTTATCACATGCTGAAATTGTATGCAATTTGATTTCAATTAGAAAAGTGTTACACCTGCATGCATCAATGGTTTAAACATAATTTATTTTTTCAATACCTTAAATTTCAGGTGAAGAAATTAAAAAAAACCATATTAAACTTTTGGAACTGACAAGTCAGGTTTGACACGTAAACTTCAACCAGGCAAGTGAGGCTGTGTGCTTCGAAAGGGTAAGCACATCCTCTTTAGCTAGCTACACCCGCCACGTGTGTAATTCAAATTGTATGAAAGGAACATGCAACTATGGGACGTCAAATATATCCAGGGCAATCTTGGGCACAGAGCATCAAACTTATCAACAAATCAACAATACTGTGATGACGACCATAACCTTTTTGAGGGCCTTAATGAACCTAAGCTTGCAATATTCCTGGGTCAACAACTTATTTGTTCGTTGAACAAAGTCCCCGTAGTGGGACCATGCTCTACCATATCGTTTTTTTGGGAAATAAATACACCATAAGCATGAGAAGCAGGTATATTACTGCATAGAAAAGGAAATTTGACAATAAAAAATTGAAGTCATCATATTGGTCATAAAGTTTCAATTGTAGCCTTCCGTGGGCGTTCTAATTGAGGTATAAGTCCAAATATTAAGCAGAACTTGATGAATCAGTAGTATTTTTTATTTCAAGCTCACTAGGATATTTAGGGCTGTTAAGCGACAGAACGTCACCTATATATTTGCATGTGGAATTATTCGGCGACAGATGTTACACCGAAATTGTTATAGCTGCGGGCATTAATAGCTAATGTGGAATTCTGGGATGATAGACTTAAATTTGAAACATTCCTTTTATCCAACCATGTCTATTGTATCATCCAATTATATATCATTTCACAGACATTTTTCATATTACATAACAACTGAGTGTTTTCAGTTACGATATACAGTTATAATTGAAATCGACAAACAGGCAAAGTAAGGACATTTATGTTTTGTTAATAACTTAATAATGTCTTAACACTATACTCTATATTAGTCTTCAGAATACCGGGACATTTTCTTTTAAGAATATTTTCTAAAGAATCGACATTTAAGGAATTGTCAATGTAAATGCAAGTCAATGTTTTCGCGTCTTGTTTCGAATTGACGTAAAAATTTGCCAATTTACAGTATTTACAAAAAATCAAATTTAAATTTGAAAAATTTGAAACCGTAAATATTATAAAAATATAATTACTTTGAACTGTTTAATACCGAAGTGTCGATATTTATATCGATACTGTAAGTGTTTTAATGATTTGGTATGTGAGCGTTTCAATGAACTAGCAGTTCACTGAATTATATATCATTGAATAGCAAATATAATGTCATCTCTCAAGAAATTTATAGCTTATAGCAACTGGCTTTACTTCTGTGATGGAAGTTTAGCAGCATCCGGTCTCTATTTTTTGGTGAAAATGCTTAACACCTAATTTAAAAGATTTTATTTTGCTTTTTTAACATGGACTGGTATGTTTGTGTTTGATTATTATATAATGTATTACTTTTATATTTACAGAATACTCAATTTACGTGTGAAAATGTCTGAAAGAAAAGCAGTTATTAAAAATGCAGATATGACAGAAGATATGCAACAAAATGCCGTTGAATGTGCTACACTAGCGTTAGAGAAATATAACCTCTAAAACGACATAGCCACTTACATAAAAAACGAGTTCGACAAAAAATACAATCCAACATGGCACTGTATTATAGGGAGGAATTTCGGAAAGTGTGTCACACCTGAAACAAAACACTTTATATATTTCTATCTAGGGCAAGTTGCCATTCTATTGTTCAAATCTGGTAAATGATATGTTATATATTTTATTATTTCTTTCATGGAGAAATAATTCAGCTTTTGTTCTTGGATCTATTTCTGCTGACTTAATGATCAACCGTGGATTCAAAATACTAGTAATTATACTTTACTTTCACAATGGTTGCAGTTTCACAACGCCGAATACTCAAGCACTTTTCTTGAATATATATAGATATATATATATATATATATATATATAAATTTTATTTGAAATCCTATTTAATGTGCAAACTTTACCTAGGGATATGTAACATTTATATCTAATTTAGAAACACGTGTTATTTCTTTAGTCCATAATGTACTATGTACATATAATTATAAATTATATAATCATTGGTCCCGATATGTGATATAAATCCTCTTATTTGACATCTTCGATCCTATTGTATGTCTATTTCAAAGTACAAGTATTTGGCTACAAGTCTGTTTATTATACAACATAAAACTCTGTTATGTCTTTTCTTAGCTATAATCCGAAAGGATTTTAAAAAGTTTTGCGTTTTATTTTTTGAATGAGATGGTATGTATCTTGTTGCTCATTTATTACGACAAAATGCATACTTCACAACGGTATATGACATGATAGAAAATTTATTGATTTTCATATCTAAAAGCTTGAAAAACAAGTGCTACGCCGGACATGGATTAAACAGTCGTGGGTTATTCCGACTCTTGTTGTCAAGGACATTTCAAGATCGTACTGTTTTATAAATGCCAAGAAGAAAATCAGAACATTTAATTAGAAAAAGAAATCTTCAAAAACAAACATACTATATCTAATTTATTTAATACCAAGATTAATGAACGGTAATTATCTCCACCAATAAAAGATCTTCTCTGGGTCACAATTGCTTGACGTAACAATCACCGTTATAATTTCTATATATCGATTGATTGGAAATATTCATTTACTCAGTATTGACGTAGCCTGTAATATAACAGACAAAAAGTAACCTTCACCAGAGCTATCTAGACACATCTGATATTGAAGTTAAAGTTATATTACAGAAGGTAAAAAGTGTTCAGTCTTACTTTTTAATACTATCGTAAATAAGCAGCTTGTATGAAAGAATCCATTTAGGAAGAGTGGGTTAGCAATTATGTTTTGTATACTATCTACAGTTGTCTGTAAATGAAACGCCGGATACCTCGTCAACACTGTATAAATCGAGCAAATGAAAACTGAAAATAAGAGGTTGCGTACTTTGAATTTGAAAGGATAAAAATGAAGAGTGCAGTTTAAAATTATATGAATGATCAATGGAAGTTAGAACTGAAAACCCAGCATTTTAGAAAATTGAATAATAGCCTCTTACACACGTACATTACAGGGAATAATTTTACATATACATCATTGTGTATTTCAGAAGGTCTTAGTCTTTAGCGTTATGACTACGCCAATATAAAAAACAACAATTATAAACAAATGTTAAAAATGAGCAAACGTACCTTAGGAATAGACGACTTAAAATAATTTGAACGGCAGTAAAATACTTCTTTTGAGTCATTGGACACATATATTCATATTTGTCTTCAATTTCGCTGGTAATATCGTTTTTTTCAGTTTGCATTTAAAAAACTTTGTCATATAGACGAACATCGTGATATAAAAAACCAATATAACTTCATTGACGACAAAATAGAAAAAAATTATAGGTACTTATTAGTTTATGATGCAACTAATTCAAATAAGTGATATTACTAATTTAACTCGACATAATTTTCAATTGAAAAACAAAATAACCAGTTCATGACCAAGAAAAAATCTCAAAAGCAGAGTAAAAACTCCGAAAGCTGGCAAAATAAGTTAAACACAATAACCTCAACCAGGGACATGAAATCACAATCGATGGATAAATACCGCTAATTATGTTAATTAACGAAGCCGTCGAGGGATATAAAATCTATTCTCACTACTTAAATTCTTGCCACGTGGTGAAATTGTATGCAATTTGATTTTAATTAGAAAATTGTTGCACCTGTGTGCATCAATGGTTTTAACATGATATTTCATATCAATAACTTAAAAATCAGGTGAAGAAATCAAAAACAAACATATTAATCCATGTCCAAATCACAATCCAGAAGCAAAGTAAAGACTTTGAAACTGACAAGTCAGTTCAGACACGTGAACTTCCACCAGGAAAGTGAGGCTGTGTGCTCCGGAAGGGCAAGCACTCCACTTTAGCTAGCTACACCCGTCACCGTGTAATCAAAATTGTCGGAAAGATACATGGAACTATGGGACGTCAAATATATCCAGGACAATCTTGGACACAGAGGCATCAAACTTAAAAACAATACTGTGATGACGGCTATAAACGTTTTGAGGGCTATGATAAACCTAAGCTTGCAATATCCCTGGGTTAAGAATTTATTTGCAAGCAGCCTGCTTCGTTGAGCAAAGTCACCGTATGGGAACAAGCTCTACGATATTATATTTTTTGGGAAAAACACACAGTGTGCAGGAGAAGTAGGTATATGATTGCATAGAAAAGGAAAGTTTACAATAGAAAAATTGAAGATATCACGTTTGTCACAAAGTATCAAATGTAGCCTTTCGTGGGCGGCATAATAGAGGTATAAGTCCAAAATATTAAGCAGAACTTGAGGAATCAGTCGTATATTTTATTTTAAGCTCACTGGTTAGATTTCATTCACATAGTCTACAACTTTAAGACCGTTAAGCGACAGAACGCCATCTATTTATCTGCATATCGAGTTTAATGATTTGGCGACAGTTGTACATCGAAATTATTTTAGCATCAATAACTTATGTGGAATTCTGGGATGATAGACTTAATTTTGAATCGAATTCCTTTCATCAAATCATGTTTATTGAATCATACAATAATATATTATTTCACTGACACATTTGACGTTACATAAAAACTTACAGTTCCGCTATAGAGCTATAATTGAAATCGAAAAGCAGACAATAAGGACATTTATGTTTTGTTTATAAGGTAATAATTAATTTAGCAATGTACTCTATACTATTCTTGAGAATACTGTCAAGCGGGAAATTTTCGTTAGAGAATATTTTCCAAAGAATTGACATTTAAGGTATTGTCAGTGCAAATGCAAGCACATTATATCAAAATCAAACATTCGCATTCGTCTGTTTTCGCATCTTGTTTCGGATTGACGCAAAAATAGCCAATTTACAGTATTTACAAAAAATCTAATTTTGAAAAATTTGAAATCGAATATATTATAAAAGTTTAATGACTTTGTACTGTTTAATACCGAAGTGTCTTTATTTATATCGAGACAGTCTGTGTTTTAATGGTGTGGTATGTGAGTGTTTTTATGAACTATCATCTATAACTATTGATCATTTTGCTTTATAACTTATATAAATTTATACCTTATAGCAACCGGCTGCACTTCCCTGATTGAAGTTTTATACTTTGCTTTGGGATTGTGGTTTGTTAAGGACATGGATTGATGTGTTTAGTTTTGATTATAGAATGCCATAATTTTCTTTCAAGTACTACTGATTCTAAATTTTGATCCCAAACGGCCGTCTAGTGCTGTAAAATGTAAAGAGGTTAAGTAATAGTGAATACAGTGCAACATGACATTTAACACAATTCTTTGAAATCTTAATAACACTATTGCGTTATATAAGAAAACACACCATTGAACCTCTAGTTACCGGAGTTACAAATGGAAACCCAATATACCCTCCGTATAGGCATATTGGTCTATGCCTACACCATCATTAACAATTGATAACTTATTGTTATATTTAATGCAACAGGTTCAACAAATCACTTTTTGAACTATTTCTATGTCAATGCATTTTGAAAATATCATAAAAAGGGAAATCAAAACATTTTATAATAAATTCTTGCAAGGCCTGTTGAAGAATTGGACAATTTGACAAACAATTCAGCTTATATAAATTGGTTTTGATATTTCCAGGCAACACAGCATGCTTTATTTCATTGCGAGTGTGTCATAGTCCATAAAATTACATCGGTGGCTGTTGTAGTGGACTTTGTAGATTTCAAAAATGTTAAAAATGTTATTGAGTGAAATTTATTTGAGCTGAAGAGTGTTTGTTTTGTGAAGCTTGCACAAATGATGGCTCTGAAGTGTAAAAAATGTGTTTCGAACAGTTTTTTTGAATTATATTTATATGTGCTACAGTGTATATAATAATGTTCAACAACAATATCCACTTACAATATATAATATTTAAGAATAACAAGTTATCATAACACAACAATAAAATCGTCTGTGGTACAATGTATTAGGCGGGTAAAAACAGTCATGACTTTTTAGATATTGCCGTTGTCAAATGATGATATCGCCTTTATCAGCGTTGTCGTCGTCAAAGTTCATTATTTATCCTTCCCTTCAGCAGCATTCGGTCTATTATTTGGTGAAAATGCGGATATCAAACTTAAAGATTTTATTTTGCTTTTTAACATTGACCGGTATGTTTGTGTTTGATTATTACATAATATATTACTTTTTTATTTACAGAATACTCAGTTTACGACTGAAAAACTGTAAAAATGTCTGAAAGAAAAGCAGTTATTAAAAATACAGACATGGCAGAAGATATGCAGCAGGATGCCGTTGATTGTGCAACACAAGCGTTAGAGAAATATAACATCGAAAACGACATAGCCACTTTTATAAAAAACGAATTCGACAAAAAGTACAATCCAACATGGCACTGTATTGTGGGGAGAAATTTCGGGAAGTGTGTCACACCTAAAACCAAACACTTTATATATTTCTACCTAGGGGAAGTTGCTATTCTATTGTTCAAATCTGTTTGATGATATGTTATATATGTTATTATTTCATTCCTGGAGAAATAATTCGGTTTTTCCTCTTGGATTTATTTCTGTTGGCGTAATGATCAACAATGAATTAAAAATATTTTTACTTTGCTTTGGCGATGGTTGCAGTTACTTAACGCAGATAACACTTATTCAAGCACATTTTTGGATTGATAGATAAAAACTGTTTAAGAAAATTATTTGAAATCAAATCTAACAGGCAAGTTTGACTTAAAGAACATTAATATCTGATTTACAAAGAAATGTTTAATTTCACTGAGACCAGCACAGTTATTGTTATAAATATTGTGCTTTATACCATACATTAATTTAACCGCTTTTCTTTGTTAATTTCTGTTTCAGTTTTGAAATCATAAAATTAAACAAAAACTAAAAGGCTTTAGCTTTATTTATGTTCTGGCATATAGTGCGTTTGACCTGGCTGTTTGACCTTGAATTTGATTATTAAAAATACATGTTAATTGTCTGATTACTGACTGTCGGCTGTTTATAATAATAAAACAGACTAGCTTACCTTAAGCACACAGTCTATTAGCCCAATGTAATATTCAAATTATAGGTCAAACAGCCAGGTCAAACTTGACACACTAGTTATATTAAATGTAATAATGTAATATTCAAATTAAAGTTCAAACGGCCAGGTCAAACTTTACGCACTAGTTATATTATATGTAATAATGTAATATTCAAATTAAAGGTCAAACGGTCAGGTCAAACTGAACTCACTATACACAATACATGTAAGTATAAGTATGTTGTGGGATTTATAATCATTGGTCCGACTGTTTAATCCCTTATTTGACCTCTTTGGTCCTGTTCCTGGTTGTATGTGTATTTCAAAGTACAAATATTATATCTGTAATGTCTGTTCTTAGATATACAAGAAAAACGAACATGGCGACAAAATCACGCTAGCTAAAATATATATGACGTCTTTAACCAGGAAACACCACGATTGATATTACACGCGTGCAATATGAATTTAATTCCATGGCATTATCTTTAATATATATATTACACGAATACTTAACAAATACCATTAGGTGGACCTTTGGTCTCTTGTTGTCAAGGGCATTTCAAATTCATGCTGTTATAAATGTCAAGAAGAAAATCAGAATTTTTGATTAGAAAAAGAATTAATCAAAAACAAAGGTACTATGTCTAATTTATTTAATACCAAGCTTAATGAAAAGTAATTATCTCACCCAAAACGAGTAAAATCTCTTCTCTGGGTAACAAATGCATGACGTAACAATCAGAGTTATAGTTTATATTGATTGATTGAAAATGTTCACTTACACAGTAATGACGTAGACTGTAATATGGCACACAAAAAGTGACCTTCGCCACAGCTGTCTAGACACATCTAGCTTTATTATAGAAGGTAAAAAAGTTTTAGTCATAGTTTTTAATACAATCGTAAAATAAACAGCTTGTATGAAAGAATCTTTTTAGGAAGAGTTGGTATGCAATTACGTATTGTATATGACATAGAGTTGCCTGTAAATGAATCGTCGGATACCTCGTCAACACCGTATAAATTGAGCAAATAAAAACTAAAAAATAAGAAGTTGAGTACTTTGAATTAGAATTGATAAGAATGAAGAGTGTATTTGGAAATTATATGAATGGGCACTGGAAGTTAGAACTGATAACCCAGCATTTTAGAAAACTGAATAATAACCTCTTACACACGTAAATTACAGGAACAAGTTTTACATATACATCATTGCTTACGAAAATAGAGGCGGATATATACATGTATGCAAAATAATAGAAAAGAAAAACGGATTCAACAGAACACGCCACAAAATATTTTAATGAAAAAACCCCTTATCGTCTCAGGTTTGATTGGAGATGTTGTAGTCTGAATGAATTTGTCAATAAGGTACAAAGTGCCGTTCACCAAACGTGCCTTCACTAGACGTCTCTAGTACTACAGTTTTATCAGTATTATAAAGGAAAAATAAAGTTAACCGTGGCGTCACGTAACTTTTTTTAAATTTATCATGGACTATATCAGTTGTAAAGTTTCATTTCTTTTAAGAAAATAGTGTATATTTTGCATTTTTCTATTGTCAGTTTTCATATTTCTCGAATGATTTTCCCCTTGTGACACTTTCATAATTGACGCTTTTCTTGCGGAAACATTGCTTGACAAAGCATTTAAAATAAATTGGATACATTATGTTTTTCATAAGGTCTTAGTCCTTAAGCATTGAGAGACAACGTCTGTATAAATCAACAATTGTAAGCAGATGTAAACAAAAGTACTGTCACATTCATTACATTAATACAGGTATGTGTATATTCTATTTGAAGTATTTATTTCGGTACGTGACAAATGGTGGCAGCAGAGATGCCAGAGGAGACATTTTAGCCATTGAAAGGTTACATGGTTAATGGTCTAATATTGACACTACCAGATTTACAAAAAGTATTCATTTTGAGGACAGATGTATATGAACAAGGCTAAACTGGCTAATAGTAGGGGAATGAGATAGGTTTCGTCACTCAAGTCATACAAATTAAAGGCGAGAATTATAAAAGCTATTTCAGGTGAGAGAGGGGGTTTTGTTACATTCGCCTTATTAATAAAGTTATATGTATATTCTGTTTGGAGGATTTATTTCGGCACGTGACAAGTACCTTAGGAACAGACCCATTATTATAATTTAAACTGCAGTATAACATTTCTTTTGAGTCAGTAACACATGTTTTCATATTTTTCTTTAAATTTCAAATTATCGTTCATACATGCAAATTCAGTTTGCATTACAAACCCATTGTCATGTAGACGAACATCGTGATATAAAAACCCATTATAACATCACTGACAACAAAAAAGAAATAATTATAAGTATTTATTTAAGTATAGAAATGAAGTTATTGTTTCTTTTTGCTATGGAAGTATGAAACAATAGAAATTTAACACACTGAATAATTCGCCTAGCAAATTATGTTATGTGTGCAATGTGCGTCATCCATAATAAGATGACGTCACTGAGAGCCAATCCATTCATGCAAACATAACAGAAAAATATAACATTCAGAATGCTTAAAACAAAAGAGAATTGATTTTTTATAATTAAAATTAGTGATATTACTAAATTAACTTGATATAGTTTCAATTCCAACACATATATACCAGTTCATGTCCGAGTAACAATCTAAAAAAGGCAAAAACTCGGAAAATGGCAAAATAAGTTAATCACGTGAACCTACTCCAGGATCGTGAAACCAAAAGCTCCGGAAGGGTAATGATTTATTAATTATATTTAATGATATTACTAAGACTATTTATACAGTATCGAACACAAACAAAAATACGGATAACTTTCTTTACAATCGATGGATAAATATCGCTAAATATGTTAATAAATGTTAATAACTGTATCAAATATATTACACATATGTATAACCTTACCAAACATGCTTTTAATGTATTGCTTATGCATCGATAAGTAATATGATCTAACAAAGCATGTCGTGATGAAGAATTCCATTCAAAAAGTAGAACAAATAAAGGTTTATATAACTAACATTCATAATCCGTTTAATTCACTCTTCGTTGCGAAATTCTATTGATAAAAACTACTTGAGTAAAGAGACACGGATATAGAATATAGCCAAGCATGTAATTATTGTCTAAAAGTAAATACATGTATGTAAAACTAGGCTTTTATATTTAGGTTGAAGGTGGATCAAAAATAATAATTATTGCATATCCGCAGCCTAAAAAATCAATTCAATGACACGTTTTGCTACATTGCATCGAATGTATTTTAATAACACGTACCTGACGATGAGGCAGGCAAGGTATTCTACATTATTGAATTAATGTGAAAATCATTATAAATAATACCCAATAACGCATGCAATCTGTGGGCTCATCGTTAGAAAAGACATGAAAAGTGTACTTATAATAGCACATTAAATAACCTGATTCAACTTATGCGACAGTAGAGGGTTATACAATCTTACAATCTCGCTACTTAAATTCTTGTCTCATGCTGAAATTGTACGCAAATTGATTTCAATTATAATTTTGTTACACCTGTATGCATCATTGACTTAAACATAAGTTATTTTATATATATACCATAAATTTCAAGTGAAGAAATTGTTGCAGTTGCATGCATCAATAGCTTATGTGGCACTATGGGATGATAGACTAAAATTTGAAACTTATTCCTTTTATCCAATCATGTGTATTGTATCATTCAATAATATATCATTTTACTGACATTTTTCATGTTACATAACAACCGAGTGTTTTCATTTACGAAACACGGTTATAATTGAAATCGAAAAGCAGACAAGGTAAGGATATTTATGTTTTACTAATAATTTATTACTGGTTTAACAATGTAGTCTATAGTTATCTTGAAAATGCTGTCAAATGAAAATGTTAGCGTAAGATTATTTTCCAGGCATTTTGGGTATTGTCGTTGTAAATGCCGTCGTCGGGTGTTGATATCGTCTTTATTAGCGTTGTCGTCTTTAAAGTTTATTATTTATAAATCCCTTCCGGGGCATCTGGTCTCTGTTCTCCGATGGAAGTTATTGTGTCTCACTTAATTTAAAAGATTCTATTTTGCTTTTTAAGACGGACAATTATATTTTTGTTCGATTGATATATAACAGATAACTTTTATATTTACAGAATACTCAGTCTACTAGTTAAACAAAGTTCGTAGAAATGAGTGATAGGAAAGCAGTGATAAAAAATGCAGACATGTCGGAAGAAATGCAACAGGATGTAGTTGATATTGCAACACAGGCTATAGAGAAATATAACATCGAAAAAGATATTGCCGCTTACATCAAAAAGGAATACGACAAAAAGTACAATCCAACCTGGCATTGCATTGTCGGTAGAAACTTTGGGAGTTACGTCACACACGAGACAAAACACTTCATATATTTCTACTTGGGACAAGTTGCGATTCTATTGTTCAAATCTGGTTGACCATATAAACATTTTCTATTTGATGAAATCTGAATTCCTGTCTATATTTCGCTCAAAAATATATAACGTTTTATTTACTTTCACAATGATCAAAAATATGTTTAACATATTAATAATTTGATCTTGCAATGTGTGAAGTTCCATTATGCGGATTTCATATTTAAAAAACAAAAACCAACACATCGGGGTATCTTGTTTAAGATATTATTAAATTAATAATTACCAAAGACAAATCCAATTATTCTTCAGAAAAAGAGATATTTATTCCAGATATTCATAGAAATAATGACATTTAATATAAGAAAATATGTGATTGATGCCTTAATTTATTTTTTCACATTTTTTGTTAAATTCCTTTGTATTTTGTAATGAATAAAATTTATAAAATTTATAAAAGTTTTAGTTATATTGTAGCAAACTGTAAATATAAACCGTCAATCAGATATTGTGCATTAAGGCTATTTTGAACATGCATGTATGGCGATTTTTTTTATTTATAATTTTTTGTTAAAATATTCCTAAAATTTCAGCACAGAAAAGGGACACCTACGTGGAAAAAATAATATTTGTTTTAAACCAGTCTATGTGGGTAGGTACATACCATAAGTTTGCCATTTTTTCAAGAAAATTAAAATGGTAAAGTATAACTACTCCTATGAGGTACCTCATTATCGTTTAGTTATATGTAGGTCGTCCAGATGTGAATTGTCTTGAGTCAATCACGCAGGTGAAAAGTAAATTTTTACCCAACATTAATTTGTAATTTGGAGCCCAAATGGTTAGCTAGAATACATATTTTCTGTAACAAATGTGATTTGTGTTATATGCAGAAGTTAACTAAAACATGCAGCTTTCACAAAAATATACGTTTTGGTTAGGTCTCTGAATAATGAATAAATATGCATTGTTAGTTTTTCCAAACAATAGTTTATTTGAACGTAATTTACAATTTTCCATGTTCAAAATAGCCTTAATGCACAGAAGTTGTTTTGTATTTTTATAAACACTGCATTGGTATAAGAAAACAACATTGACATGCCCGCTTGAACTTTGATTTAAATATTCATTATGGACGAATTAATTTTTATTATACCTCATTCGAAAAATACGATACCATCTGTAATATGGTTGGATCGTTGGATCATGTGATCAGGGTGAAGAAAACATCGTGTATCCCTCTGAAAACATCATATCCCTCCTCTTCGGAACACACCATGACGTAACAATGATATGACGTCATTTATGGAGAATCGGTCACAACCTTCTAGCTTTTGCCTCCGATGAGTTCCGATAGGAGAAAAAGCAATGAATCGGAGAAAGACTGATGTTTACAGGCTGTCTATAAAATATTTTCTTCGTTTCTGTCTTTCTTATTACAATGGTTATCTTTCGGTAAATAAACAATTTATTGCCTTTGTTTAAGGGAGATATAAACATTTGTTCACTTTTAACAAGTCAAATCTGACTTGTTGCGGGTGAACATATGTTCATATCTCCCTCACTCAAAGGCAATAAAAGTATAAAGTAGTAGGGATCACGCGTGTATACTTCGTCCATAGAATGTGAACACTAATCATGGGCAATGTGTATATGTATTAACTGCGAATCTTAATACTATCCATGAATTGAGTGGATCGTAATATGACCTATATCAATATTTCTAATAAAGGGTTACGCAAACAAGTCAATGTTGTTTACCTATAGCCATATGTGTTTATCATGACTTGTTTACTTCTTCGACTCGTTAGATTAGCTAATGGTTACATTTCTATTTCTGATTATATATATATAATAATTACAAAATTATAGAAATCGTTAAAAACTATAATTTGCTTTGTACTTTCATGCTAATGGTAGCAATGTCTGGCAAATTTGATGCAATATACAGTCGAACCTGCCTATAAAGGCCCCCAATGGAACCAGTAAAAGTAGCCTTTATTAGAAGGTGACCTTTATATACAGGTTAAAAATATGAATAAAGAACAATTGGGATGCAATTCTACTGGTCTTTATAAGCAGGTGGCCCTTATATAGAGGTGACCTTTACGGCAGGTTGAACTCTATTGCATAAATATGCTATAAATAAAACCAGTTTGATATGGATGATATACATGAAATCAGTTTTAACTTTTACTTATGATTAAGAATAGTCAAAAGCATAGAACTATAAGTATTGGATGTCAGCGATCCATAGCATTTACTTCAATGTTGTTGCTACATAACTACCAATCGAATAACAGTTTGTCCTGCCGATGAGTCTAGACAGGTGGATTGTTTTATGGTTAAATATTTATGATATACAACCCGATGATGTATCAAAAACATATAGGCAATCATAAAACAAACATACTAACCCATGTCTGAATCACAATCCAGAAGCAAAGTAAAAACTTTAGAACTGATAAGTCCGGTTAGACACGTAGGCAAACAAAATTGACATACTCACTTGATTTTTAGATTAGATATATTTATTATCGACGAGTTCATTTATTTATAGTGATTATACTGAAAATATCATCAACAAAATGTTGGAATTTTTTAAACAACATATTGTTGCGTTTGGTAGTATAATTTTCAAAAAACAATGGGTATACCAATAGGTACAAACTGTCCGACACTACTTGCTGATGTGTAACTTCATATTCTTATGAAGCACAATTTATGCAGAATCTTGTTAAATTGGAGAGAAGATTGTCTCAATAATTTAATCGCAAAAACAGATATATAGATGACGTTCTGACTCTTAATAATCCCAAATTTGGAGACTATGAGAATGCCATCTATCCTAGCGAGCTTGAAAAGATACCACTGATTCCTCATGTTCTGTTTCATATTTAGACTTATACCTTAGTTATGAAGCCCACGAAAAGCTACATTTGAAACTGTACTACACACAGTCATAGTTCCATGCTCAATTTTAATTACTTACATACCGGATGTAGCTAGCTAAACAAGAGGTGCTTACCTTTCCGAAGCACCCGGCCTCACGTCACTGGTCGAAATCCAAGTGTTTGACCTAACTTGTCAGCCTCAAAGCTTTGCGTCTAAATTGTGATTCGGACGTAGATTGGTTTGTTTGTTTTTAAATTGTGTATGATTTGTGTACAGAATGAGAAAAATAACCATGTGTTGTGCTTATGTATATGCTATTGTGAAGTACAAATGTTAACACTAGCAAGTATGCGTATTTGTAATAAAAGTTTAAGTGGTCAGGTCAATGTCGTTTCACTATACTAGTTCATGTCCAAATACAATTTTGTATAAACTAGTAGTTGAATACAAGGTCGTTGTATCGATACCGTTAGATGTAATAACAAACAAACATACCAATCCTTGTATTGGTATTGAAATAACTGAAGAAGTGTTATACTATCATGTCGTCGGTTCTTTAATTTTAAGCATAGGTATTAATTAAATATATATGATTTACATGTTGTATAGGTATAGGCAGACAACTTTGACCTATCCGCTTGACCTTTCATTTAAATATTTATCACGGACCAAGTACATCTGTGAATAGGTAACACAGGTGTTTATTCTGCATACATCATGAGATATACGCAACCTGTGCACTGTGTATATATTAACTTGGATCTTAACACTACCCTTTTATTGGATAGACTCTCTAATATGAATATTTCGAATGAAAGGTCAAACGAACAGGTCAATGTTGTTTACCTATATCTATAGTTGTATACACGTATACCGAGTTTTGCAATCATAATGCAATCAAATTTAACGCATTTACTTTAGGTTTAAAATTTAAAGTAAGTATATCGTTACAACTGCATGCACCACTGGCTCACATAGAATTATGGGATGATAGACTAAGATATTATTTAAACTTCATTTTTATCCAATCATGTGCACTGTATTATCCATTAAAATATCATTTCACTTTACATAACGACCGCTTGCTTTTAGTTACGATATAGTGGTAAAGTTTGTATTGACAACTGCAAGCGGATTAGGTAATAATCTATATTTCTTGTTTGTCATCTTCAGAGTGGAGATTTTGGTTTGGACATAGCTTGGTATGTTTGTTTTTCATTATAACTACTAAATAGTATTTGTAAAACGTGATTTCACAATGTATTTTTTATTCGTCTGGATTTTTATTTTCAAGTTAATCCTGATATCTACAAATCTAAACTTTGAACTTTGTAATCAAACACAAGCATACAGATTTGAACAATTTATATATTGACCGATGCATGTTCTAAATATCTTAAAAGACTTAAAATAACATCGCATCGATAATCAGTGGAAATTAAATCAAGAATAATGATCAAAGTACACGATATATATGAAATTGCTCTATATCTATTTTCTATACATCAAACTTGAACTACATCGGTACATTTATATCTAATTTGCATATTTTTTATTTTGCTATTTATTGTAAACTTGTGTTCTCTAACGGGCATGCCGAATACAAGTTTGAATTGCCATCAGCCAAGGTATTTCCAAGACAACTTGGATAAATTTAGCCAAGCGGTTTTAAAGAAAGTAAATGTTTACGAATGCATGATTTAGTGTACAATTCGAGCACGTACACGGTGAAAAACAATGCATTAATGCCGGATCACAGGTCACGTTTGACTTTGTATGAAATCAACGTACGATAATTTATGTAGAGTTATTTTGCAAAGATTATGATACGATGCTAAACAATAATGACATCCGTAGCATGTTTCACCTTCAACCTTTTACCCTGCCACTGTAGTCCAAGGAAATAGAAACATCTACTATTCTGCTCTTGCCATCTATAGGGTTATCCATTGACAAACTCTATATCATGGTTAGTTGACATTTTGTGCAGCAACATCAAAGTGTGTTGCTAATTCACCAATTACACAGACGATAACGTAAACAGTTGTCTCCCATTCGATGCGCGGATTCGGCACGCAATGAAAAAACCCGAAATTGTTTTCTGTCTATGATTCCATTGTTGATTATATGTTATTTAACATATATGTTTTATGTTTTACAGAATACGGTTTAAAATTTAAACAAACGTAATTAAAATGGGTGAAAGAAAAGCCGTGATAAAAAATGCAGATATGACAGAGGATATGCAGCAGGATGCGGTTGATTGTTCAACACAAGCGTTAGAAAAATATAACATTGAAAAGGATATCGCCGCTTACATTAAAAAGGAATTCGACAAAAAGTATCATCCAACATGGCATTGCATTGTGGGAAGAAACTTTGGAAGTTACGTCACACATGAAACAAAACACTTTATATATTTCTACATGGGACAAGTTGCTATTCTATTGTTCAAATCTGGTTGAATAAATGCTAAACATGTATATTTATTTTTTCGCTGTTAACATTTTGCTTACAAAAAAGGTGACATTATATTACCATTTAATTAATGATAACCTATGGATTCAGAATTCCATGTATACTTTAACTTTATAAGTGTCAACAATGTTAAAGAACTTTGCCATTTTGGTATGTTCTTAAGGTAGTTCCATACTTTACAAATCGTCTGAAAACACATATTGAAATTTTGATATGTGGTACATGGGCATAAACCATTCAACATGCCAAAATTTCAGGGCAGGTATTCGACTTGCTTAAGAAGTTCTGAAGCGCAACCTGGTGGCCATTTTCACGACATAAATGATCAAAGTATAACTACTGTTATCAACAAATAAGTTTTAATAATTTTTTGTCATGCTTAGAAACCAAAAGTCTCTTGATTTAAATTAACCATTATGTCATGAAGATTATTTGGACCAATGGAATTTTACTTTCGGTCACGTGGTACTTTTCTACAGCGCCACCTATCAAGAGAGAACATTAAATATCCGGAAAACTAAAAGTAACACCCTTTCGTTATTTTTCAGATTTTTAAAAAACTAAGTCGAATACGACCGCTTATTTTCACATATATTGCACATGAATATATAAGTTTGATTTTCGGAAACAAAAAATAGGGGGTCGTCAAGCTACTTTTTTCATAAAATTGCATCAAAATCCTGAAACAAGAAAAAAAAACTCATTCCTTATTGTCTTAGGATACTATTATGAACTCAATTTTTTTCGTTTGGTATTAACAAATAAACAAAAACACTGATTGTGAGCTGTTTGGCTGTGCAAAACAAAACCAACTTAAATTTCATATGGTCTGTCACCCATAGCAACCGTTACCCAACACAGATCAGTTAAAGTGGAAAGGGGATTCGTATACATTGATGAAGCGTTTTGATTCTAGGCCTCTGAATGAAATGCAAATATAAGAGAATAGTCAAACTGCTAAAATTTGACACCCAGAAAAATTATCATACAGTATGTTTATTGAAGAATCGTCAGTTTGTGTCCTACTATTTGTATTTAAAATCACAGAAAAAAAAAACAAACATAAAGCGGCATTTAAAATACCGTCTTTAAAATTTAAACAATGTACTCAAATCTTTCAATTATTTGGAATAGTACTCTCAACAGTGTAGATCTACCTAATTTCCGTTATGTACAATATACATTTTCTCCTTTAAAAATAGTGCACAGAATTGGTATTGTGAATTCTAATCTTTTGTGAATGCAGAAAATTATTCTACTGAATGATATCATAACAGCGTTCCCGCCATAATTCTGTAGGCGCCGAAGACCACACATTCGTGACGTCATAGACAAAAAAGACGTCAAATCTGACATTTCGACCGTACGCACAAAACGACGACGTCACCATGGTATGGAACTACCTTAAGAAAGCCATTTTCACTGCGTTCTAAAAACACTGTACATTTTGTACCATTGTTTACATGTTTTAAATATAACATACACTGGTGAATATTAATATTCAAAGAAATTCAATAATAATAATAATAGTTTCGCAATGCCGATCACTCATTTAGTGTCATGGATTGAAAATCCAAATCCAGTTATTTCGGAGAAGCATCAGTATGAATATTGAATTTTAAAAGACAAACATTATACATATTATTTTGTTTAAGATGCTCTCTCAATTCAGATTCTTGCTGAAACCAGTAGTTCTTGTAATGAATTTTGTGATTGCAGTTACACAATTAAAATTTAATTTCACCTATTTTTTGTTAAATTTTTTATAGTTTCGATTACTAGTATCTAAAATTTATTTTTTATTGTTGATAAGTTTGATGTCCCTGTTTCCAGGATTACCCTGGATATATTTTACGTCCATAGTTCCATGTTTCTTTCACAAAGTTTTAATTACACACGTGGCGGGAGTAGCTAGATGAACAGGAGATTATTGCACTTTCGGAGCACCCGGCCTTACTTCCCTGACGGAAGTTCACGTGTCAGTTTCAAACATTTTACTTTGCTTATGGGTTGTGGTTCTGACATGGATTAGTATGTTTGTTTTTTATCAATATCAATATCAAATTTTATTTCCAACGTACACAAGTGTCTAAAGCTCTGCATATTATAATCATTGGTCGAAATATATGTTTTATTATGATATAGCAATATATGCTTCGCATAGAAATTAAACGATAAATCCCGGGGTGTTAGCGTGCATAAATACCGATATTTGCACGCTAACTTTGTCCTATTTCGAGGTTTCCCGAATAAGTTTTTTTTTTTAAACTGCACGCTCAAGTTGTCACATGACGCTGTCGTTTGTGACGTCATTTGATTTTTGTCGACGTCATCGCTGTGTTGTTGATGTACAAAGTGGTATTTTAGAAATACTTGACGGAAGTAAACGATTTTTTTCTATATAATAAAAAGGTTATTGAACTGGTATTATAGGGTTATTGAGCTAATATTGTGATATATTGTGAAATATGACAGCAACACTGCGATTACGTCTACAACAATCGTATGACGTCATAAATGACAGCGTCATATGACAAAGCGTGCAGTAGGAACGAATTGATTCGGGAAACCTCGGACTGAAACAAAGTTAGCGTGCAAACATTAATATATATTGCACGCTAACACCTCGGGACTTATCGTATTATTTCTATTCGAAGCATATATTGCTATATAATAATGTGAAATATTGCACGACAATATTTCACAATATCCGTTCAATAACCCTATATTATTGTATAAAGTAGACTTAAAAAATTTATAACTTAAGAATGTGCAACAAAACAGCATAAAGGAAATTACTCATTCGAAACATGCTTAACAATAATTTATGTTCCTCTCAATTCTTGCATATTCAACTTTTATGCCTTGTATTACTGTTGCAATCCTAATATGAGTTAAAAATGTGAAGTAGTATATATTTTGTATATTCCTACCAAACATTTAAGCATCATCCAAACATGTATTAATTAAAACAAACAAGCACAGCACTCCATGTAAAAAATCAAAATCCCAAAAGCAAAGTAAAAACTTTGAAAACAGACAAATTAAGTTAAACACGACAGTCGTAAAGTTCCACAAATGAAGAGAGACTGAGTTATTCGCGGCGAGAACTACTTTATTAATCTTTATGGATTAATCTATGAACAAGTTCATGTATGCATGTGATGTGCAAGTGTGTTTTGTGGTCTACTTTGTACTAGCGTGCACTCAGGACAACTTTAAGGTGCTAAGCTCACCGAGTCAGTACGCCGTAGACAAGCGTACCACTCACCCAGTCGCTTGTACTGACACAGGTGAGCCAGTAAAGATCAACGGCAAGGAATAGCTACATATAGTATTGAGTATACAATTAAGACAAGCCACTATTGTCTGACCTAAGGGGCACCTTATGGGCGAAACGCTCACTTTACAAACGTACGACCCGGGTTCGATTCCTCATGGCATCAAGCATCAAGGGAGGATTTTTAACTAATGCATTGTAATTACGTTTTATTGTTTGCAGTATACAAA
This sequence comes from Anadara kagoshimensis, assembly GCA_021292105.1. Lineage (NCBI taxonomy): Eukaryota > Metazoa > Mollusca > Bivalvia > Arcoida > Arcidae > Anadara > Anadara kagoshimensis. The sequence continues at coordinate 23,422,000 of CM037874.1, forward strand.
TGATTTACCGATAAATGACATCGTTGGCCATTGAAGTCCCAATGATAATAAAAATGTAATATATGTGTCATAGCGATGCTATTTATTTTAACTGTTGTGATTTTATTGTTGTCTAAATTGTTGACTTGTTGCTTAAAAATTCTCTAAATTGAATCATAAGAAATGAAAATACATTTTCTTTTTTGTTTAGGAAAATTGAAAGAATTTGAAATCTTGCACACGTAATATAAAGAAATGTGAAAAATGTCAAATTATTTTTCCATGACAAAATGAAAATTTAATTTCATTTTATAATAATACACGGTTTTAAATAGTTGATAGTTGGTCTGTCATTGTTGTGTTGGGTAGAACAAAGGAATTCGTTATTTTTACTAAGATAACATCATTACAGGTATTCATCTCTGTTACAGCATGTAAAAATGGTATGAGAAAGTACGAGTTAGTTCGCTTTCAATGTACATGTTATTTCAGATTCATATTTTTATTTACATGCTCCATATATGCATAATCTCCATACACAATACGGACAGTTCCATATAACTCTATAACATTGTCACATTATACATTTATAAATGTTCATGAATTTTCTGAAGGAAATATTCAAAAAATTATTAATACTTCAGAAAATTAAAATATAACAATATACTTTTTATCGTCATTTCTAATGCCATCAGTAATATTTAGCTAGCATCCCTATAATATGTTTGTCCTTCTGGTCTTGTTAGCGTGTGTCTTAAGGTTTCGTTTGTTGTTTCGTGTTATGATCTTCGTTGCATTGACATATTTTTTCTATTTTAAATCTAAAGAAAGTTGACATACTGTATGTAATAATAACAATTCAAAATCAGCACATGACAGGCTAACACTGCACGAATATAAATCAATGAGTAACAACTTTACATAATAATAGTATATAGCTGATCCTTCAAAAAATTCTGATTATGTGCAAATTTAATCTTAATCTTGAGCAAGTGTCCCTTTTGTTTTAGTTTAATCTTTTCAAACAAAATAAAAAACTTTATACTCATCAGATAACATAGCTTAAATCCATTCAAACACGGGGAATGCGTGTCCTTATTGTTTTTAAACCCATACTCCTTTTACCATCAATTCTTGTAAAGCGAACAAATCAGAAGAAATCGGAGTGTATGCATTCATAAGAAAACCAACGAACTCTGTTAAGCGAAATGACAAACCCACTCACTTTGAATGGATTGTTCGAGTGTTATTCTAGGCAGTTACAGCATTGTGTTTATCAACGGGTACATATTGTCATGTGCTATATTTGATTTTCACAAACTCCATATTATACAGTTTTTATTTTTTTATTTTAAAGCACTAGACGGCCGTTTCGGAATACAATTCCTCATCAGTAGTGCTTTGTGGAAAATTGTGAAATTAAAATGGTGTACCAAGATGTTGAAAATATACCCAAAAGGACCAAAATATATTTTACCAAATTTAGCTATGGAAATACTTTGCATGAGGTAGTATACCTTAGTTTTTGAGGAATTTCAAATTTTAACCAGCAGCAAATTTAGACATTGGTATATTTCTGACAATAATAAAGTTAATTTAAAACAGTAACTGAATATTTATTAAATAGTAACATATACACATTTCTTAACAATAAATACTAATTGATATATTAATAATAATGTCATTTATAATAGTTACAATGTTGATATGAATGATATGTAATGTACTTAAGTTTTAAAACTGGGTCCACATTAGCATATTGGCAGTGGCGTAGCGTACATATAGGCCAATAATCCTGTACTTGCAGTAAAAATAGTGAGAAAAGAAAGGGTCCTGATTCAGCTCAGCTAGATGTGACACGAATATCAAAACTTTTTTAATCTCATTTTTGATTGAAGATGTTTACTGTCTGAATAAGAAGAAACAAAAGATTTAAATCTCTTTTCACTCAGGCCAGGTAAAAATTGTTTTAGAATGCATAAAAATGCACCATATTACTCATTGTTTTAAAATTTTCCTGGGAAGCATGCATACAGACTATACAGTGTGTATGGTGCTATTGTCGCCAGGCTTGCACATTCACATTTTTCTGGCTACGACACTGATTGGAACAGTTCTTAACTTACTCCACTGGATATAAGGTCAAACAGATATTGAAATCAAACAGCTATAAAAAGAGACACTGTATCACAAACTCTGAATATTGAACTCTACAATACAATAACATTCTTGAAACAAATACGAACGAATAAGGTAATTTCAAATTTTATGTTAGATTTTCTATGCATAGATTCCATCGAAACAAATACAGGTAATGCATAAGAAATACATTCCATGCCTAGGCGAACCCATTCCACAACAGAAACTACCAATACAATTAACATATTAATATAATCGACATTTTCTTAGAAAATAAATGTTTCATCAATCCCCTCAACCGGATTTAAACAACAAAATTGCGACTTGCCCAAGGTAAAAATATATGAAGTGTTTTGTCTCGTGTGTGACGTAACTTCCAAAGTTTCTTCCCACAATGCAATGCCATGTTGGATTGTACTTTTTGTCGAATTCCTTTTTGATGTAAGCGGCAATGTCTTTTTCGATGTTAAATTTCTCTAGCGCAGTTGTAGCAAAATCCACCGCTTCTTGCTGCATGTCTTCACTCATGTCAGCGTTCTTGATCACGGCTTTTCTGTCAGACATCTTGTATCAAGTCACCAGTATTGCGTAGTTCTTTATTATTATTATTTTCGCTGTAAAATATATAATAGATATATAATATGTTGACTCAGGGATATTGCAAGCCTAGGTTTATCAAGGTCTTCAAAAAGTTTTATGGTCGTCATCACCTGGATATATATTTGACGTCCAATAGCCCCATGTTCCTTTCACACAATTTTAATTACACACGTGGCGGATGTAGCTAACTAAACAGGAGAGGTGCTTTCCCTTCCGGAGCACCCGGCCTCACTTCCCTGGTGGGAGTTCACGTGTCTAATCTAACTTGTAAGTTACAAAGTTTTATACTATGCTTCTGGACTGTAATTCGGACCTTCGTGTCTAACTTAATCAGAACGTTTACCGAAATTCAGTACGGGATCAGCATTAACAGTTGACTGTGGCCATGTCAGAAAGTGCAATGGTCAAATAAAGTTTATGTCCTTTGAAACGGTTTAGAGAAGGCAATGACGGACATTTTATACATCATTCTTTAGCGAAATAAATGTAAAAACGAATGGTATATGTTGTGTTTTTGAATTCTCAGGCATTACGTAAAAAACAAAGAAAAACCAAGGGGTCAACATTTTGGATAGCGTGGAGATGGATACCTTGTATTAGTGTTATTTTTTTAATATCAGAAAAAAGTGCCTGTGGCTGCTTATCTTTCCAGAAAACCAGACCTCACTTCCCTGGTGGAAGTTCATGTGTCTAACTTAGTTTGTCAGTTTTCAATGTTTTTACTTTGTTTTTGGGATTTTGATCTGGACAGGGATCTGTAAATATGTTTTTGATGCAGTACAAAGTGGAAATGGTACAAAAACGTTTTAGAGAAATCATATACACTAGCTGTATAGTACCGTGTTGATAACGTTTTAAGTGCTTTTAGATTTTAAGATTTATACTGCGCTTCCGGGATGTTCGCATTATCGCAATCAAAGAACTGTTTACTTCGAGTTATCTACAACGTTAACAAAAATACACATACTCTTTAGTTTGAAAGACACGCGAAAATGATTTCACATGTAAGTCTCTGTAACGTTTCCTCCGATTGCATGATGTTATATATAATTAAATAACTAAATAACTACATTAAAATTATATATTCAACTTTAACATTCTCAGGTAACAATACTCACCTGTCTGGAGTTGACTATGTTAACCAAACTGTGCGTGAAATAACATTCTCAATAGTTGTGTAAAATTAGTAAAGTATACAAAAAATAAAGTCAATTTTTATTGGATGCACAAACACAACTGATTGGTTGAAAAGAGTTTGCTTCATATTTTTGTCTATCATCCCATAATTCTTCATCTTGACACACATTTATGATTACACTATCATCATCCTAGTATCGATTTAAATGAAAGCAGATACATTGTACATGTATATCAGTAAATAGACTTACTTTTAAATGATAACAAAAATATAGAGCTCGCTTATGTTATATATTGTATATGAAGTATATAGACCGAAACATCCGATGATTTTATCGTCAATCTTCTCTCTTCTACTATGTTTTAAAGTTGAGCTGAGTAATGGTGTTTAAAGTCTCAGTCAAGAATGTTTCACTTATATCGAGACGTCGCTAGCTATAGGCGAAAGTGCAGAATTTTTTCCGTTCGTTGCGCTGATGGCATTATACAGCAGAGTTCATTTAATTAGCTTGCAAAGCATACCGTGACACGGGACCTCGTTTAATTTAAGTTTCCATCCGAAAGAATCGTGACTTTCAAGCCGTAATGCCGAGTGCTTGGCGAAAGAACAGTCACTACCCGCTTTCAAGTCTTGGGTCAGACCCGGCGGGGGATAGAATCCACGACCTCCCACTTACGGAGCGAGCAACCTAACAATATCTAAATATGTGTACCTCACTATAGCTCTATCTAACACTGATACATGCATGTATAATGAAATGGCTAAAGCTGTAAGTAAATCAGCTAGTCGTGCTTTAAGCTTGCTTATTGTTAAAAGCAAAGCAAATGGTGGTTTCCAATATAGTACATTTACTAAGCTTTTTGATACACTGGTTTGGCCAGTTATTAGATATGGTGCAAGTATTTGGGGCTCCAGAAGTTTTTCTTGTATTGATAGTGTTCAACATAAAGCTATTAGATTTTTTATGAATGTTGGAAAATATACACCTAATGATTCTTTAAATGGTGATATGGGGTGGAAGCCTATGATTGTTAAACAGTGGACCAGTATTTTTCGACATTGGTCAAGATGTAAAGATATGTCGAATGATAGGCTGAATTATAAAGTTTTTTATTGGTCTTTTAGAAATGCTGTTAATAATAAGAAGAACTGGTGTTTTAAAGTAATGGAAAAATTTAGAAGTGTAAACTGTGAGCAATTTTGCAAATTAGATAGGTATTTTAACAAAAATTCTATTTTATATATTGAAAATGTACTTTTTAACGATTATAAAGAGGAGTGGCATAAAAGAGTTAGTTCTTATAGCACTGGTAAAAAGCTGAGAACATATAAGTTATTTAAGTCTCATTATGGTACAGAAAGTATGTATTAAGCAATATCCAGCGAAGGTATAAGAGTGCATTCGCTAAATTTAGATTTGGTGTTGCACCCCTGAAAATAGAAACGGGTCGGTATGAGAATATGGCTGTGAATGATAGGAAATGTTTTATTTGTTTAGATGATGTAGAGGATGAGAAACATGTGATTTTAACTTGCCCTTTATATGCAGATCTACGCCGTATTTTATATAATGAATGTGCTAGTTTTAATGTGGATTTTAATAATATGTCTGATGATGAAAAGTATTTATTTTTATTTAGCAATAATGACGTGTCAGTTTTAGTTGCCAAGACCTGTTTTAGTATTTTAAGTAGACGTAATTCATTTTTATATGATTAATCTTTTATTGTGTTTTAGTGCATAATATTTATTTTTAAACATAAATAGTGTCTCATAAGTCTTTTATAGATTGGATGTCATAATCTTATGTATATGTAAATATCTTAAATGTACTATATTGTTTTATGACATGTGACACTTTAATAAAATATTTGTATTGTATTGTATTGTATTGCATGTACATTTCTCTCATTTCTATTATAAGCACTTAATAAAATGGTTGATGTCAACTCATCTTTAAAACAAAAATCCAAATATATTCATTCAAAACACCCTAGTTTAACCATCATTTCGAAACTAAGATTTTTCTTAACTTAAATTTGGCAAATTTTGGCAATCTTGTGGATCAACAAATAACTAAATAGAATCCGTATGCTTGATAAGATCTTCAAAATACACATTCATTAATTCCTAAATGTTTTGAAAAGTCACAAAAATTATTTTGATGTAAAATTTATCAAATCTGAGTTAAGGAAAAAGTTAGAAGATTAATTGCTAATTTGGGGCCAGGTTCGAATCGAGGTACAAATGTATACACGCAGTATGCCGAACTGATAAAATACATTAAACAAACGCATATGAAATATACATTATCGATCAGAAAACCCAGCCTTGCACTTGTCCATGCATAGTACAGCGTTGATTGACAGGTCTGGACAAATCTATGTCAATTTTCAGCAGTTTTGTATGCTTCAACTTCACTGATAACTTATTGACAAGAATACGTGTAGTAAACAATATGTAGCATGACCTGTCAAACTAAAATCAAGTCCGATTTTTGCGGGGCTACATGCGTTGACGGTATGAAAATCTTGTTTATATCCGTAAACTGTGGCAAATTGAAAGTTATTTCTAAAATAAATGTCGCTCAACGTTTTGCACAAATGAGAAAAGAGACAGTGTGGGTTTGAAAGGATTTCTTTGCAAGTCTACCTTAACAATTTCATACATGTGTTCTATACCATTTTTTTTAATTTAATCATAAAATACATTAAAAAAATGGTATATGACAATGACAATTTTTTAATGTATGTTATGATTAAATTAAAAAAATGGTATATGACACATGTATGCCAAATATGAAAAACGAGGAGGGGTGGTTCCGTCTTTGACAATTATTATCACATTGTTCTCCTAGGAGAACCAACTTTTACGATATTGTTTCTTAAAATATTTTCAAAATGCAATCTTTACGTACGGATTACGTCCCGTAAGGTGATATGTGTAAGAAATGTTATTTCGTAATTTTGAAATACTATTTCGTATAAGTATTTCGAAAATACAAAATACATGAAATTATTGCGAATATACAAAATAGTACATGTACAGAGTTGCGCAATATATATTCGGACACATTGTAAAATCCTTCTTTAATTTATTTTTAAGTTTGTAGTTTTTCTTAAAAATAAATAGAAAAGAAAATGTTGTTGTTTTTAATAGATAAACATTTCAAATTCAACGGAAAAATTCAAAAATTGAAATCTACTACTAGTATATAATCATGCTTCACATGGCTGTTAAAAATTTACAATGCTGTTCAGATTATGTTTTCTTGACAGTTATAAGACAGACAGTATTTTGAAAATTACTTGAAGAAACTACAACTAATTTTACATTTAACTGTCAAAAAATCATGGAAATTGACCAAGAAATAAATTCTTGAGAATTTTTTAAAACTATATGGTTTTATATGAAATAAAGAAGGATTACAGAGTGTCCGAATATCGAAATTACGAAATACCGTCTTTACGCGTGTCACTATTATCTCGGTAATAAATCAAACTAGCATGAAAAAGAAATTAAACTACGAGTGTCCAATATCCTCTGTAAGAACAAATCGCATTCAAAACAAAAGTACTGACTAGCTTCGATTTTTTTTCATTTGTTTATTTTTGGCAGATTCGCTTCATATATAAAAATGTCCCTTTATTACGCATTTATAACAGAATGCATCTGTTATATATTGAAACAATAAGAGTTTTAATTTTGAATTAAGATGCTTTTAAAATTCTAGTAAAAGTCTGTGTTTGATTTTGAAATAATCCAATATTTTAAACATAGCTGATAGTTTCAATTGTCTTCTGTCCTGTATAGTACATTTCACTCAGATATAATTGCCTTGTATTTAACTCTATACATTTTATAACAAAATGAAGCTTTTATAATAGTCAGCAACTCTTTTATTTTGTATTTGTGCTTGCTGTGTCATATGCTGTTTATGAATGCATCATTTAAAAACGCTTGCCATTAACATTGTAATTAACTTACGATAGTTTTATCTGAAGGAGATTGCACTTTTAAGAACCCCTTGTAGCTAACTGTGAAATGCATGAAATATTTGTATGTAAGGTTTTACATTGACTTACGTATACTATGTGAATACGTCCAATCACATCAGACCTAGAGACAGGAAGTTTTTTTTCAAACTGACTGAACACACGTTTAAGAAGCAACCTGTTGTAGTTATATACATTAAAATATACGCCTTTGATTTAAAATGGTAGAATGAACAACATTTTATCTTTAACAGACACGTCGACGTATTTGCTAAAGCTCATTCTAGACAAAATATATATAGACCTAGAGTTAGAACGCTATCTCAATCAAAAGATAGGGGACCGCGGTGGCTAAATGGATAAGACGTCAGTCTTCAAATACAGTGTCTCTCACAGCTGTGAGTTCGAGTCCCGCTCAGACCACATGTGGGAAAGTGGATTTTCTTTGCCGTTGGTCTTTACTGGTTCACCTGGTATCAGTATAATGGACTGGGGGAGTGGTACGCTTGTCTGTGGCATACTGACTTTGTGAGCTAGCGACTTTAAAGTCGCCATGAGTGCGTGCTCATACAAGGCAGATCATAAAATTAAACACACTCGTACTTCACATTCATACAATAAACTGTTCATAGATTAATCCATAGAGATTAATAAAATAGTTCTTGTCGCGAATAGCTGAAAAATTGCTGATGCGACGTTAAACAACAATCAATCAATCAAACAATCAAAAGATAATGTAAGATTGTAATATTCTTTATAAGGATGTTATCTTAAACCCAAAAGTCGGACACTTTCAATTTCAGTCATGCGTTCAAGTATATAGTCTTCCTACTGTAAACGTATTTAATTTCGCTTGTATTTATTTTCAAGGTATATAAATTTTTTAAAATATCCACGTAGTTAACTTTTCGCGTTTTTTAAATATGCACTATAACACAAATTACGCATAAACCAATTTTCACTCTGTATTAATTATCGCACAAAACAAACAACTGCGAAATAAGTCAAAATTTGTACACTGCGAAAATTAAAATAAATACGTTTACAGTATTTATTGAATAATATTAAGGATATTTTAATGTGGTTTTAACATCGAAAGTAGTTTTCTGAATACACATCCTGATTTAACTGTTAAAATTCATTCATAAACGCGTATCTTCATGATAATCGGATTTATCACTTCTCAATTTCACTTGAAACTTTGGACGTTCGAAAAGGTTATATACTTTTATGGCATTCGCTTTCATAGCACCCATAGTTACAACTAACTCATAGTTTGGAGTTAACGCAATGCCTTGCGGGCGAGCTATTCCATGTCCGAATTCCAAAATAGTGTTTAAAAACACCCCGTTCCGTGAGAAAACAGAAATTCTATTGTTGTAATGATCTGCCACGATGATATTGTTACTCGAGTCGCAGACGACACCGTACGGACATTTCAATTCTTCATGGCCAAAGGATCGCAAAAAGATGCCATTGTTGTTAAACACCTTTATAAGATTGTCACCGGCGTCAGATATTATAATGTCGTCTTGCTGGTTGACCGTTACATAGCGTGGACGGACAAATGTGTTCAGATCACCTAGATATTTCACAAATGTGCCGTCCGGTTTATGGATCGAAACACTTGCGGATATAGTATCTGTGATGACAAAGTTACCGTTACTGGCGACAGCGACACCTGACGGGCCACGCAGCATGTCCTCGCCAAAAGATTGAATAATACCGACATCAAGTGATACTACATAAACGCTATGGCTTTGCAATGACGTCACTACAATATGTCCGTCGGATGTTAACGCTGAAGACACTGGTTCTTTTATTTCGTGTAGTTGGTTGACATACCAAGGACGACAACCTTTACAAAGAATACACAATCTACTGTTGTTCATATCCGTAACCAGAACTTTACCATTCCCAATGTAACTGACATCAGTGGCGTTTTTAAACAGGCCGATATCTTTATTGTTACCCCCGAAACTAGTTTCAAATTCCCCATACATATTTTTGACATCAATGTCGATGCGTTCTTTTGTTCCTGGTATTGACATTTTTTCTGTTGTTGCTTGAAAACTCGTGTATTTCAACTGTGACACTTAATATAATTGTCGTTATCCAAAGTTGGCAAATTTTGTTGCTTGAAAACGGCGATACTTATAATCCGATTATCCACAATTGACAGACGGTAATAGGTATTGGTCACTTCTGAAACATAGGACATACAAATACATAATGATAGGTAACTCCTTTTTTGAAACCACGTATTCGAATATGAAAGTACCCCCTGCAATTATCACTTCAAATAAAAGGTTTTGCCGTCGGTTACTTTTTGAGAAAATGACTCTAGAATCGGCAATTCAGAGTTTTTAAAAATATGTAATTTAGAAATGGCATTCATTAACCATTAAACTGTCTAGAAATGACGTTTATAGTGCTATAACTTACATGACTAGTTTGCTATGCACGGCAATGGAAGTTATAGCACTATAAACGCCATTTCTAGACAGTTCAATGGTTATATTAATTTTACATTTCGCATTTTTTGAAAATCTTATCCTGAACAAATTTAAAACATTGTTGTATACGACATGCAATTCCAATTCCTGGAACAGCCTATCAATGACGTCAAGAGCATAGGTGTCAGCAAGAAATTAGTGACGTCACATTAGCAAATGTAATTATAGTCCTATAACTTCATTTGGTCTAAAACAGAGTTTAATACAATCAAACACCATAAATGTAAATATAATCGAATAAAGAATACTAAGCAAGATAGGCTTTGTATTTAAATTAATAGGGGGTCACCGCTGTACCACGTTATGAATACCTCTTAACTTTTGTGCGGAACGTTTTGGAAAACGTCAACGTCACAAATTCCCGAAATGACGTCGTTATGCGAATCCATATCTATTGGAAATAAGTGTTCCGCACAAACATTAGAGGGTATCACGTGATACAGTAGCAAACCCTAATGGCTGGTCGCTAATGTTTTAACCCAGTAACACGAAGCAGAATATTGTTAGCAGTGATCGGATAAAATTTATCCAACAAATAACTAGAACCACGAAACTCAAAACTGTTTAAATTTGTCGATAAATGTAACTCATGGAGCTGTAAAATTTTAAAATTACACAAATAAAAAACACAGTAAAATTAGTCACAAATGGATTTTTTTTAGAAAATTAAAAGAAATTACCAACCTGAAAAAAGAAAAACAATGGACTAATTTACAGTTCCATCAAGGTTAAATCACGGTTATCCGGTTTTGTATTTTACTATGATGTTTTTCCAACGATAAAAGAATTACAATGGACATGCGTTTCTTGATAACTACAACATTCCTCTAACAACAAAAGAGATAGTACTAGTACTTAAGCACCGGCTGTTCCGGAAGTAGATCTGTCCGCCAACGGAAGTAGGTTTTGTTCGCCAGCGAATTGAATAGTTCTTATGTTCGATGTTTTCTCCACTACAAGAAAAGTAAAAACACTCAATATTTTCCACGAAAACGCATAAAAGATTAACACAAGTCAACAACCAGGCAATTTATATTATTACTTCTATTAATTGTTTATAGAACAAATAAAATTAAATAATATCTTGACTTTGACAAAGTGAAATATTTCTTCTCTGAATGATAATGCACTTTTAATCGTTAAGTGTGACATACTTCCTTAAGAAACACATTATTGTTTTATGCCAACCTACATAACACGGAGATTTGAAATAATTATGGTATTTCTTACATAAGAAATTTCTTTAATCATAACGTTTTAAACGTGTCTTATTCACAAACACGGTTACTACAACTGATCCATGTGCATCTTAGGAATTTTGAGTCCACTCACTCTTAATCGGGACTTCAGACGGTAGTTCAGTTGGTGTTCGATCCGTATGCGGGAAGTCGTGGTTCGAAACAAGATTTAAAAATAGTAATTGACGGTAATTTCGTCAAACACTCGGCATTTAGAATTGAAAGACATGGGTCTTTGATAGAGAAATTGAAAACCGATATCGATGTTTCTTATCACGCTTAAAAGACTTTCTTTCACTACATATATATAATATTATATATATATATATATATATATATATATATATATTATATATATATAAGTGAGATATTTTTTATGTGGATGTTAACCCCTATTCAATCAATCAATGCGTGGATTGTACATTCCACGTGTTTATGTATTACAGTCTGTACGTTGGTCGACAAACCACGTGTACATGTAGATGTAAAATTCTGTTTGTCTGTATTACACGTGGTCCTATAAATCCAGAAGTAGCTAGCTTCATATTGAACGTTTTCCTGATTTTACAGTAGTTTATTGTTTAGATGCGTTTGAAAAAGCCTTCACCTTAAATGTTACTGTTCTTACTGTGGTTTATTATTTAGATGCATTTGAAAAAGCTTCAATTACCTGTAATCATTATACAAGTCTAGGGGACGTCTAGTGACATACATTGAGACGGACTGTCTGCTAAGAGCTCCCATGACGATCGACAAGTTGAACAACTCCAATTAAAACGGGCATGGTGAGCTAATTCGTTAAGGTTCTGATCCGTAAAATATGTCAGAACATTCTTACTAAATTTTATAGTTAATTGTAATTTCACAATGTTCAGTGAACACCTGTTTCTTATCCTATTTTTACAATCCGTTAACAGTTTAGAAATAATCTGTTCATTACATAGACGATGTGTATACTCGTTTAAGAATAAAACTATTTTTTATCGTGTAAAGTTACACATAATTATGTGTAAATGAGTTCAAATGTTAATTGCAATACGTGTTTAATGAACATTTGATTTATAGCAGTATAGATAAATAACACTGGATAAAATTAAATCCCTCCCTCCCTCTCTCTCCTCTCTCTCTCTCTCTCTCTCTCTCTTGACCGCTCGTATTGTATTTACCACGTGTATGTATGTATTTTATGTACGTTTTATATCCCGGATTTGAACACGTAGTTGATTTTATGCAAATAGAACCCGTGTCCTAAAACATACAACACTTTTGTAACCGATGATGACAACCAAATACACACGTTCAGGTATGCGGATCTCGTATATGAACTAGTACAGTACAGACCTGTCGAAAGTTTAACACGGTAAGGAAAAGGATTCGAAGCTCGGCTGTGGAATGGCTGAGGTATGGAAAGGTAGTGGCTAAAAAACCTCTGTTGAGAGATAACAGGTGCCGAAAGGCTGTTGGGATAAGGCAAAGAAGAACTGTCGATTCGACACTAATTCGTTTGCTTGGGGTTAAAGTTTCGACAGGTGTGTACTGTGTTTGTTTTATTAAGTCAATAAAACTATTTTAAACAACTTACCAATCCATACAGCATTTTTTCAAGTACATTGTCATATTTCATTTTTTAAAAGAAATTATCATTCAGTATATTCAAAAAATGAATTATAACACATTTTCTATATATGTATTTACAAAACAATCCATGCTCAATTTCCTGCAGAATATTAAACATAAGCTTCTACATGTAAATTATAACATCATTTCAATAACATCTGTTTCGGCGCATTTTCAGTAATAAATCAGTATACTTTTACCACGAGAGACAGATTAACATATTATAAATGTTTTGAAATCCAATTAGTCAGATTGGCGCACGTAAGGATGGCAAATGATGTGTAGAATACGGTTTGAATGCATTGGACTTTTAATATAAACACCAGGATGTGTTGTTGCAAAACATAGGTAAGCGTATATAGGTTTTTTTCATTGGGGAATATTTAATTCCGGTGCTTTTTTTCAGAAAAATGCCTATGCATATAGTGTTTCATTGGGGAAAGCCATCAGAAAAATATTTTATGTGTGTGTTTTAAGGACCCATTCCTGAAAAATAAATCAGACAGTTTGAGCCAACTAAAAATGTTTCCGGGATCATGTAAATACGCTGCGTTTTACCAACAACGTAACATCTTTTCGAGGCATGCCAGCATGTGGATAAAATACAATTACTATTGGTTTAAATGTGTAACGGCGAATTATGCCACATTTTCATAGAAAACGTCTAACATGAATAAATTTTAGTGTTTTCATTTACTTGAGCTAGTCATATTGATGCATCATTATGCACATCCTCAGTCATTTAAGCAACAGCTGCGGTAGCTCAGTTGGTAGAGTGCTCGCTCTATAAGTGGGAGGTTGTGGGTTCAAGCCCCGACCGGGTCTGACCCAAGACTTGAAAGTGGGTAGTGACTGTTCTTTCGCCAAGCAATTACGAAATGAAAGTCACGGTTCTTTCGGATGGGAACTTAGAATAAACAAGGTCCCGTGTCACGGTGGGCTTGGCACGCTAAAGAACCCTGTTGTATAATGCCATCAGCGCAACGCACAGACAAAATTTCTGCACCTTCGCCTATATCTGGCGACGTCTCGATATAAGTGAAATATTCTTGACTGGGACGTTAAACACCATTACTGAACAGTGTAATAATCACTACTTTCAACATGCAGAAACCCAATAAATAAAAATTCAAAAGTAGCACTTGCTACCATTGTTGGAACCATTGTTATAATAAACAGATACTGTCCAAAGTAAGAAATTAATTTGATTTTATCTTATTTTGTTGTCTGGTCTTGTTTCTTTTGTTTTCTTTTGACCTCTTTGTTAGCTCTGAAAACATTTTCTGCAAATCTCTCTCTTTCTCTTTCTGTTTGTTTATAAATAGACACGAAATTACTAAAGGAATACATGGAACAAAGGTGTGGGTGTGGGTGTGTGTGTGTGTGTGTGTGTGTGTGAACAGACACGAAATCATGGAACAAAGTCTCGACTTTTTATATTTGTACCAGAATATGCAATTGTTCCCAGCAATTTTACGTGAAAGATGACACGTTTTTAAGTCGGTTACGCCAAAAGACAAATCATTACGTGGATGCTTTAAACGTGGCTTCTAATCATGTCTTCTAATCATGCACTGAGAAATCTTAAATTCATACTGCTCAAAATATAAGACTAACAGAAAAAATAAGTAAAGAAAATGATCCACTGTAGCACCAAATCATTGTATCTTACTATCCACCGACGTATACGTAAGCTTTTGACGCATTTTTGTCTTCTGAGACGAGTGTATCCTTAATTAAAAGTGGTGATATCTAGATTATACAGTCAAACTTGTCTATAAAGGTCACCCAAAGAAACCAGTAAAAGTGGCCTTTATGGCCAGGTTGCCCTTATAAACAGGTTCAAATAATATGAATAAAGAACAATTCGGGTACAATTCTACTGGCCTTTATAAGCAGATGGCCCTTATATAGAGGCGGCATTTAAGGCAGTAGTAGTACAAAAGAAAAAAATCAATTATTCAGGCCGATATATTTTCACTTTTCCACACGTTTTGCCGATAATTAATTTTGATTTTGATTTTCTTTTTAAATTGCTTTTGCCACAGAAATTTAAAAAAAATCAACAAAGGAGAATTTGTCTTTTTCATGCACAGGTCATTTTTTACTTTAACAGTACTAGTAACATCATGTCAAAGTCCTCATCTAATCGACACAAGAAAATTATGACATATACAGGGACCTACATAACACACAAAACCTAATCTGCATACATAAACCACTTACACAAGTATTTAAATAGTTACAAGTCATGCATGTAGATATTGTGTTTGTCACGCTCTACTGAACACAAAAAACACATATTGTCTTTGTTAATTTTAATGTAATTTTTGGACTACATGATGTTACGCCACCGTCATCAGTCACTCCACACAACCTCAAAACTCGATTTCATTCAGACGAGCATGTAGATTGATTTTCAGCATATAGTATTGTTTTAACACCTGTATCAGGTATCGTTTTTAATACACACCTGTTACAATTTTCCAGGTAAGTTTTATTCGTAATTTTAATTAACGGTACAAATATGTTTAATGTATTATGACTTAACTAAATGATCTAATATGTCATGAACGGGATGCTACGCTGACGTTTTATTTCTCTTTCCTTTATTATGTCTGATGTCAACACGGTAATATCTTTTCTAACAACTTTTTCCTAAATTTATTTTACTTATAATATTGTCTACTGTTTTAATATTTATCTAGTATTTTAGTAAGTTATCTAACCGACATGAAGCAGTGTTTATAAAACGTTGATGTTGACAAGTTATTGATCACTGCTCAGTTGAAAGTTGATTTGTCATCACCGTAGCTTAACATTTTTTTTTATTTTGTCGCCCGTCTTGTTATGCAGATCCTCTTTATATCACTATAAATGATAACATGTGCGAAAGTTTTCATTTTATAACGCACTAATTCTTAAAGCAGACGTTAACTTTTTCAGAATAATTAATTATTTTTGGTTAAAAAAATAAATCATAACGTGACAGCCGTAAAATGTGTCCTCCTCAGTTAAAACACAATTTTACGGTGTCTGAGTTGAGTTGAGTAATGGTGTTTATCGTCCCAGTCAAGAATATTTCACTTATATCGGAACGTGGCCAGCTATAGGCGAATGTTAAGGTATTTTGCCTGCGAGTTCTGATGATGGCATTATATACAGCAGGTTCTTTATCGTACCACGCCTACCGCGACAAGGGGCCTCGTTCAAGTTATTTTAAGTTCCCGTCCGAAGTAACCGTGCATTTCATTTCGTTATGTCGAATGCTTGGCGAAAGAACAATCACTACCCACTTTCAAGTCTTGGGTCATACCCGGTCGGGGTTCAAATCCACGACCTCCCACTTACGGAGCTAACACTGTACCAACTGAGCAACGGCACTGGTTTTACAATGTCTGGAGTTTATGAATTACTCTTAATAAACGTCTGCTCTTATGTTAATACAACGAGACCACATCAACGATTGATTCGAATGGGCGGTAAAGCAGGCCAAAATACACTATAGGCTTCCTGCTACTACAAGCTGTGCTTAAACTGAAGTCTTAAAATTAACGGTTACATTCAAACTTCATTCGTTCCGCCAGGTAGTTCATTGGTCCTATACAACAAATATTAGTACAAAAAAACCCGAAAAACAATGTATATAGGCAAACAACCTTGACCTGTCAGCTCGACCTTTCATTAGGAATATTCACATAGGAAGACCCACTTCATACATGGGTAGTGTTTAGATTCGCGGTAAATACATAATTATGCTCATTGGCCATGGTTGAGTGTTCTCATCATAGATAAAATATTTTTATAAACTTATATTCACTCGTCCATAATAAATATTTAAATCAAAGGTTAAGCGGACAGGTCAATGTTGTTTGCCTATACTTCTACTTCTGAAGCGGTTCTATTGTCTGTGGTTTATTATAAAGATATGTAATGCTACCCAACTTTTAATCCTAAGACCATCGATCTTTACACTTACTATGAAATGCATACGCCTAGGTGTATTTAAGGTTTCATGGTGACCGACTAGATGAACCTTTCCAATCAAACCGAAAACAGTAAGTTATTTTGATATACATGTACTTTCTTACCAGTTTTAATTTTACAGCACTAGGCGCCTTTTTCGGAATACAATTCCTCATCGGTAGTGCTTGGACCAAAATCGTGAAACGCAAATTATTTCAAGATGTTGAAAATATATTTTGTATACCCAAAGGACGAAAACATCTTTTACAAAATATAGCTAAGGAAATACTTTACTATACCTTAGTTTTTTAGGAATTTAAGATTTAACTAGCAGCAAATTTAAACAATAAGCAGTATATTTTTGACAATAATAAACAGTTATTGCCTACTTAGTTTGTGACATCCTGGGAGAAACATCCACCAGCAGAGGTTTAAATTACATATTTTATTCACTTTATTTGGTAAAAACAGTTGCACTTTTACTGAAAACTAACTTAGATATTTCATGGTATAGTTTCTATGCGATATATCATTATCTTCTTTGGCAATTTTTTTTGCTCTTCAGATTTCTTCAGCAGCTTTAGTTTAGTATTTTTGGGTTTACCAATTTACATTGAAATGATAAGTTATAGGATGTAGAAGGTTCTAGAGAGTGCTTGATGAGATATAACCATAACTAATAATGTAAACAAAAAGCAAGTTTGTCTTCGATTAGATAAACAATGTTATTTACAAAATAGCATACCGTTTCTGGATTGATTGGAGATGATAATCTAGTCACCTTGAAATCTTATATACATCAATATGCATTCCACAGAAAACCATTAAACGCACCGAAAGTTGGGGCAATATTTAAACCAAAAATATCAATAAATATATACTTATATGTCTTGAACTGATCGCTTCCACGTAATACAATTCGGACAAGACAGAAGCCCGTCTAGAAGCAACAGTACGCTAATTGGTAAAGGTAAATGTAGAGGACCATGAAACCAGTACCGGAATTGTGACATCTGCAAATTGAATAATGCGCGCTAGCACATTATGATTAGTTTGCTTTGAACGACAATGGCAGTTATAGCACTATAAACGCCATTTCTAGACAGTTCAATGGTTATATTTACATTTCCCATTTTTTGAAAATCTTTTCTTGGTATTTTAATTCTAAAAAACTTAAAAACACTGTCGTGTACGACATGTATTTCCAATCGCTGGAACAGCCAATCAATGATGTCACGCATATAGCCGCAAGGAAGAGATGAGTTACGTCACATTAGCAACCTATAATTGCCATCTGGTCTTAAATTAAAACATCACAAAAATTTAATGTAAATATAACTTCGTACAGGCGGGCTAAAAGGCTACATAGTTACTAACTAGTTACTAACTATGTATATAACATAGTATATAAGGCAATTTAATCAATTTTTATATATCAACATTATCCTACCAGTGTACATTAATATAATCCTCTGTAACATGTGTTTCTGACTTATGGGGATTATTTGCACATCAATAGTTTGTAGTTTGTACTCAACATTATTTAATTCCATGCTTGACGAAACAGGTGAAAACAGCAAAATACTACATCTCATATTTAGGAAAAGACGATTTAAGTCACATGCTGATTAGGGTCTGGCCCCAAGTTACGGTTTACATAAATTCGGAAAACCTCGGACAGAACTTGAATGCCTATACTCCACTCAAATAAATTGGATTTTCTGGTCTTTCAGAAACCAAGAATTGCCAAAACTTTTGAATTGAGTATTTGTTTGACCTGCATATACAACACAAGACGGGATATTCAAAATAAGACTTAAATCGTCATTTCTGTTTCCATGCTCTGAACTGTTTCTTGTTTATTTTTAGGGAGTTAATCACATGAAGACTTACCGTGCACGCTTATCATTCTCCGAGTATCTCAGATTTCTCCCAATGAGGAGAATCAGGCTATGGATTATTGCGTCACTGCTCCTGACTGCTGGGATGTTTTTACTCTTTATGACAAGAACAATGGAAAACATGAGGGAACAACAGCGACTTGAGTCTAACAAACGGAAGTTACCATGGGACACACTGAAATATTACCATACACAACATAAGGGACCATTAGCCTTGCACAATAAAGTAGTCATCCCGGTTCCCAATGGCGGATCAAAGGTCAGAGAAAAAGCACGACCCCTAGCTCCTCCAGTTCTTGTAAAACCAAACAACGTTGTTAATTTCAGACAACAAATTCTACCACCAGATTTTAATTCGTTTAAAAAGAGTAGCGTTCACGAAAAACAAAAGAAATTACAGGATCTACATCAATATCAAAAACTGGATAAAAAGGCAGGTATACATAATGTCAGGAAGAACATCCAGAAAAGACCAAAAGCAATGGAGGTAAAACAACAGCGACTTAAAAACAATAAAAACCAAATTGTCTTCCATGTCACTAATGCCAACCTGCTACCCAAAAACAAACAAATGGCGCGTTTTCCGGATGTAAAGTTTTCTGCGAAGAATGCAAAAATGGTGTTTAGGCCTAACAAAAAAGCCAATTTGAGGCAAATTCCAAATCCTAGGTTGTCTGCTTCAAATATCAATGTTTTGCATCCCCCTAATGTAAGACAACATGCTATGAACGGCAAATTCATACGTTATCCAAATAGCAGATCTGTTGGGATAAAGGGTGATATAGCACGTGTTGCACCACATGCTCCTAATGTAAACGCCGCTGTTTTGAATGCGAATATGGGACATGGCTCTATTGGTAGAGCACATGGTAATGCAAGACAGGCAAATATAGCATATGTACCTAATGCAAGGAAGGGAAACTTTGCAAATGTTCGAAATGTAAGGATATCTGCAAGAAAAGTTGTTTTTAATAACTTGTCGAAATCTGGTGCGGTAAGCGCCTCAATGAGCGGTATGACAATCCTTAAAAGAGATGGGAACTCATGGATAAATGCTGATGATTTATGTCAAAATACTTTGTCAAACTTGGAAACTATTGCTGTTCCGTCTCCACTCGGAAATGTCCTTATACATGGATCGAAAACGGAAACGTTCGAATCTGAGAGTGCAGTGGAACATTATGAAATGCGGATATTATCTGGATTTCAGAAAACAGTAATGGATAACCCTAATTCGTTAGTAATTGACATCGGATCTGGTTATGGTGTCTATTCAATTATGGCAGCTCGTATGGGCCATCTTGTTGTTGCTGTGGAACCAAATTTAAGTGCAATACCAGGATTGTGTGCAACTGTTAAATTTGCAAATTACTCACAAGGGGTTATAATTACACATTTAAAATCAAACTCCAATATTCAGCCTTTAAAAGAAGGCGATCCGAGTTCACAAGTCTGTAGTAATTATATGGATCTAGATGCTTTAACTGAAATAAATTCTTTACATTCACACGAAGATGCCATTATAAGAATTAGTCCACGGATTAACAATGCAGAAGAAATCATCTTATGTTTAAATAAGTTAGTAGTTTTATTTAACATAAAATCAGTAAGTATGCCATGGATAAAAACGTCTAGGAGAGATGCTGAAAACATTCTAAAATTGTTTAGTAGACTGAAAATGTCTCCACATGAACCGGACACACAACAAGAAATGTTACGTTCTTCTGACATGTCACAGTGGCCAAATATTGTAATTTGGAAAAGTGATTGATTGTTTAAAATAAAATTTTATTTTTTCATTTTGTTTTAACATGTAAAGAGGATTTCCAAATCGAAGTGCCTCTTGTCCACTACATGCAGCTTCGCATCTCCCCAAAAAGGAGAATGTCGAGTTGTTTTACTACGGGTACGTCAGTTTCCTCTGTCGTGCTGATCGATATGCCGGTCACCTTTGTAATACCAGTGCGGAACTTGCTTTAACATTTCAGTATTCGTGAAAAATATCAATGCATTTTGGTGTTGTAAAAATGACCAATGAATGGGAATAATGTTAAATGTTTATCAAGAACTTTGTGTAGAAATAACGTCTAGAAGAGATGCTGTGAACATTCTGAAATTGTTTAGTTCCGCATGAACCGGGCACACAGCAATAAATATTAGTTCTTCAGATATGTCACAGTGTCCTAGTATTATAATTTGGAATAGTGGTTGATTGTTATTTTTCCCCTTTGTAAAAGAGGCTTCCGAAGCGCTTCTTACTCACTAGGTTCGCATGAATGAGGATGTTTGTCTGTTCGCTTGTCGAAGGCCAAGTGGTTTTACTCCCGGGGTACGCCAGTTACCTCTGGCATGCTGATCGATGTGTCAATCACGTATGTAATACCAGTACGGAACTTGAATAAACATTTCAATATTCGGGAAAAAATATTGCATTTTGGTGTTGTAAAAATCAACAATGAAATCGGTTTATCAAGAACTCAGTGTAGAAATAACATCTAGAAGACATGCTGAGAACATTCTGAAATTCTTGTGTGGATTGAAAATGCCTCCAGATTAACCGGACACAAAAAGTAGCCAGTTACTAATAGCTAATTATAACTTTACCCATATCATCTTTCATACATTGCCATTTACATACAGTATAATAGCAATCAAAAACAAACATACTAATCCATGTCCGAACCACAATGCAGAAGCAAAGTAAAATTTTGAAACTGACAAATTAGGTTAGACACGTGAACTTCCACCAGGGAAGTGAGACTGGATGCTCCGAAAAGGGTAAGTGCCTCCTGTTTAGCTAGCTACACCCGCCACGTGTGTAATCCAAACTGTGTGAAAGGAACATGGAACTATGAAACGTCAAATATGTCCAGGGCAATCCTGGACACAGAGACATCAAACTTATCAACACTACTGTGATGACGGCTATAAAACTTTTTGAGGGCCTTGATAGGCCTAGGCTTGCAATATCCCCGAGTCAATAATTTATTTGCAGGTAACCTGCTTCGTTGTACAAAGTCCCTGTAGTGGAAACAAGCTCTACCATAGCGTATTAATTGGGAAACAAATATACTATAAGCAGAAGAGGCAGGTATATTGCTGCATAGAAAAGAAAAGTTCACAATGGAAAAATTAAAGGAAGCCATCACGTTTGTCATAAAGTTTTAAATGTAGCATTTCGTGGGCGTCATAATTTAGGTTTAAGTCAAATATGAAGCAGAACTTGAGGAATCAGTCGTGTCTTTTCAAGTTCACTGTGAACATAGTCTCTAAATTTAGGATTGTTAAGAGACAGAACGTCATCTATATATCTTTATGTTTAGTTAAATGATTTACAAGGTTCTGCATAAACTCTGCTTCATAAGAATAAAGAAACAAATCAGCAAGCAATGATGCATAGTTTGTACCCATTGGTATACAGATTGTTTGCTGAAAAACTATATTACCAAACACAACAAATATATAATCTATCAAAAACTCCCAACATTGTGTCGATGGTGTTTTCAGTATATTTTTGTTTGGAATCTGTATGATGGATGCTTGACAAAATAACCAGAATCCCTGTTCAGCACTAGATATTTGTATCTTGGCTTACCGTTTTTGTAAAAGAATGACAAGTGGATAATTTCTTTAAGGCATTCTTTCAATTAAGAATGAGGGATAGTGGTGTATAGTGTAGAATTTACATTTCAGCAAAAAGAAACTTACCAAGACCTGACAAGACTTGTACATAAACTGATTGGTATTACGTTTAAATCAAGAATATTCCACTTATATCGATACATAATCAGGTATAGGTGAAGAAATACTTTATTTTTGCAGTGCGCATAAGGCAATGTGTAGGGAGGATTCTTAACCTTTCAACACTTGGTCATATCCGACCGGGGTTCGAAAACCGACCTCACGCATACCAATTGATCTATGAAGCAGGAGTTGAAATGATTGCTCAATTTTATTTCAAATGTCTCAAAACACAACTTATTCATAAGCCTTAGTACCTTCATAATTTGAACATCATTACTAATTGTATATCAAGTATCAACAATTTAATTGATAAAGCATGATATAAACGTTGATTTGAGAGCATGGAAGGCTCAGCTCTTGCATAATCAAAAACAAACATACTAATCCATGTCCGAATCATAATCCAGAAGCATAATAAAAACATTGAAACTCAAAAGTCAGATTAGACACGTGAACTTCCACCAGAGAAGTGAGGCTGGGTGCTCCGGAAGGGTAAGCATCTCCGGTTTAGCTAGCTACACCCGCCACGTGTGTAATCAAAATTGTGTGAAAGGAACATGGAACTATGGGACGTCAAATATACCCAGGACAATCTTGGACACAGAGACATCAAACATCAACGATACTGTGATGACGACCATAGCAACCTGCTTCGTTGTACAAAGTCCCCGTAGTGGCCATGGGAACAAGCTCTACCATAGCGTATCAATTGGGAAACAAAATACACTTAAAGCAGGAGAGGCAGATGTATTGCTGCATAGAAACGGAAAGTTGACAATAGAAAAATTAAAGTCAGTTTGTCATAAAGTTAAAATGTAGCCTTTCGTTGGCGTCATAATTTGGGTATAAGTCTAAATATGTAGCAGACCTTGAGGAATCAGTCGTATCTTTTAGGATCTTTTATCTCTCACTTGGATAGATGATATATTCACGTAGCCTCCAAATTTAGGAGAGACAGAACGTCACCTATATATCTGTATGTGGATTTGAATGATAACCGATTTACACCAAAAACTCGACAACAGAAATTGCTGAAAACAAATATCATGTTCTTGATTAAACCAATGTAAAATGTAGGTTAATTTTCAATTTAAAACATTACAAAAGTGACCCATAGAATTCTGTCCCACTGCTTCACAGAAATAAATCGGGGACCAATTATATGGTTATTTACCTTGTGTTTTACAAAGTTCTAAGGCATTATATAGTTATTTTATTTTTTACTTTAAAATATCAATGAACTTCCAATGCTAGATTATATTCAAAGACTTTTTAATGCACTTAGTATTAGTGAAGATTTTGTAGTGACTACCTAGATGAACACCTCTAATCAAACTGGATACGATAAGCCATTTCAATTACATGTAGATTATTACCTGTACTTCTGGCCACCAAATATTTTTATTACTATCTTTTTATATTACATGCATTTACAAACTACCAGCGCTGTTAATCCATGATGATAATTGAAATCAAGGTTATAATCACTTAACGATGAGCACGCCTTCATTTTCAGGGACCTCGTTGGCTGAGTAATCTAAAAGGCGCACAAATACAGACCACAGTGTCTCTCGACCCCTAGGCTCAAAATCCACCCAAGACATATTCTAGTGCCAGAAAGACTGTCAGTTCGCTTACAAAAGGTCAGTGGTTCTTTCTTGTTTCCTTTACCATCCCCGAGCTGATCTCCTTGATACTAGTAAAAGAATCTTGACCTGGGCGTAAAACATCATTACTCAACTCCACCCCTTGTGTCAGTGTTTTTATCTGCTATGTACTTAATCACTCCCATCAGTCACAATTTAAAATTTGTGAACTATTTAGTCTAGTTGTTTGAAGTTTGTTAATATACATTTGTAAGTTGGAGGTCAGCATGTTATGTTTGACCCGAGGACCAAACTGTTGACTGATCAGCATGAGGTGCAACACTGGAGGCAACAATTTGCTCTGAGGTTACAACACAACACTGGAGACAAGAGTTTGCTAAGAGGTAACAACACAACACTGGAGACAAGAGTTTGCTCTGAGGTTACAACACAACACTGGAGGCAGAAGTTTGCTCTGAGGTTACAACACAACACTGGAGACAAGAGTTTGCTCTGAGGTTACAACACCACACTGGAGGCAGAAGTTTGCCCTGAGGTAACAACACCACACCGAAGGCAGAAGTTTGCTCTGAGTCTGAGATTATAACACCACACTGGAGACAAGAGTTTGCTCTGAGGTTACAACACCACACTGGAGGCAGAAGGTTGCTCTCAGGTTATAACACAACACCTTTTGACCTCAAACTGAGTACAAATGTTATATTAATCAACTGATAAGTTAATATATTTTCATAATTTTAAATTTAAACTTTGTTCAGAGGATATAATAAATGGTAAACACAGGGCCTTGAATGCTCAGCTCAACATAATTTGCATCTAGAATGATTTGCCATAATGTAGCCTGAACAGTTTGCCAATGAGTTTCTTTTTCTGATTAGACACATTGATCTACTTTTCCATCTAATGTGAGCTATTTATAAACTTCAACTTGCTTATTTCAAGAGGATCAATCAAGTTAAATTTAAAAATAGGCAAAATGTGGCCTCCAGGGTGATAATGTTTTTCTATGATTTCACTTAGTGATTCAAGTATTGACACAATATGACCCATACGGGAATGTGACCTATAGTCCAAAATCTAGGTGTACGAGGCCAAAAGGTCTGAAAGTTGATTCTTGTAGGAAAATGTATCTAGTAGTGATAACCAATTTGCACAAAAATCTACAAAAACTGTTTCTCTGATTGAAAAATCAGAAATGAGTTGACGCGTAAGAAATTGGTTGTCAATAACTAGAGACATTTCCCTACAAGAATAAACTTTCAGACCTTTTGGCCTCGTTCACCTGGATTTTAGTGCATGATCTCTCAGACTACTAGTTTTCATCAAGAGAGTCATTCTGAGCCATTTGGAAGGTGATCAGGTAAATATGGTGACCTCTTAAATGTAAATAATTACTTACTAAACATGACCTATATATTAGGTTGACTTGTTTTTGGCAAGAGATTCATTCTAGGCAAGTTTGAGGAAAAATTGAGAAATTATTTGATCAAATGACCTACTTATTGACCCAACATGACCCATATAGTATTAACAAACATGTAATTTGTGTCAAAGGGATCATTTCTGAAAAGTTTATGCAAACAATTTGGCCTCTAAAATGTTAATCCAGTCAACTACACATACATTTCAACCATAATGACCGATATATACACTTCACTTATGTTTTGTCAAGAGGATTATTCTGAGCAAGTCTGATAAAAATTGAACAAAAAACATGGCCCGAGAGTGTTAACAATAAAATGTTGATGAACAGAGCACAAAGATCAATCACAATAGTTTAACTCAGCACTTTGTGTTCAGGCCAATTAAAATAGCACAACAATAAGTCTAAATTTTATGCAGATTTGTGTTTTATTATAATATACAAACATAGCCCCTATGATCTATAGCATGGGGTGTATGGCTTTTCAGAATCGCTCCTATAAAAAAGTCCAAAACAAATACCGGAGCTAATTCACACTAGTACTAGTAACATAAACTGCATATCTAAAATTATCTGAAACAGATGTTATTTTAAATTGTGCCATATCAAATTCAGCTTCAATGTCTTCTGTGTCAGCTTTAAAGAGGACTCGGACAAAACAATAAATATTGTTAACATTCATAAAAAAAGTTCTTATATACATGTATATAATGTATTTATCTGTATAAATGATCTGCCTGTATATTTGCTGCTATTTCAACTTCCCATTTATCTCCGTTACTAAGCAACTTTTCTTTATTGTATAATAATTCTTCTCTTGTTTCTGTTGAGTATTCAAAGTTGGGACCCTAAAACAAAGAAAAAATAATATGTAAAGATTTCTCAATTCAAAATATCATCTTCACTAGAATGCAATTAATCTCTAATGGAATAAATAGTTTCTGTTCCTCTCGCTCACCTATATGTACATCCAAGATCTTAACAAAATACATGGCCTTGATGGCTACGTGATCTAAAGCATAAACTCACAGATCACAGCACCCTGCTCGCTTGCAAAAAGTCATCGATTTTCTCAAAATACCAGTTTCATCCACCATCCCAGGACTAACGGCCTCAATAAGTGAAATTGACTGGGGCATTGAACATAATTACTTCATTTCACTCCATTCTTGTCCACTCAATGCCACTCTGACAAAATTCAAAGGCAGATAAATGATTTGAAAAAAAACAAGAGGCCCATGGGCCTGATACGCTCACCTGATAACTAATGGCTAGCTGATAGATTTAAAGAAAACATAAATACTAAACCCCAATGACTTTTTTTTTACATCATGATAACCGTTGTATTAATACCTACAACATTCTAGTATACATGCCTATACAAAAAGTTAATAGTTTTCAAGATAATTAACCATTTCAGTATTGCTTCACATCTGTGACCTTGACCTTTGAACCCATGACCTTTTTCTATACATCAAAATGATCATTGTATCGATACCTACAACATTCTAATATACATGCCTATACAAAATGTTTATAGTAACGAGATAATTAACCATTTTGGTATTGTTTTGCGTCTGTGACCTTGACCTTTGAACCCATGACCTTTTTCTATACATCAAAATGATCGTTGTATCAATACCTACAACATTCTAATATACATGCCTATACAAAAAGTTTATAGTTTTCGAGATAATTAACCATTTCGGTATTGTTTCACACCTGTGACCTTGACCATTGAACCCATGACCTTTTTCTATACATCAAAATGATCATTGTATCAATACCTACAACATTCTAATATACATGCCTATACAAAATGTTTATAATTTTCGAGATAATTAACCATTTCGGTATTGTTTCGCGTCTGTGACCTTGACCTTTGAACCCATGACCTTTTTCTATACATCAAAATGATCGTTGTATCAATACTTACAACATTCTAATATACATGCCTATACAAAAAGTTTATAGTTTTCGAGATAATTAACCAAATCAGTATTGTTTCACATCTGTGACCTTGACCTTTGAACCCATGACCTTTTTCTATACATCAAAATGACCGTTGTATCAATACCTACAGCATTCTAATATACATGCCTATACAAAAAGTTTATAGTTTTCGAGATAATTAACCATTTCAGTATTGTTTCACATCTGTGACCTTGACCTTTGAACCCATGACCTTTTTCTATACATCAAAATGATCGTTGTATCAATACCTACAACATTCTAATATACATGCCTATACAAAAAGTTTATAGTTTTCGAGATAATTAACCATTTCGTTATTGTTTCACATCTGTGACCTTGACCTTTAAACCCATGACCTTTTTCTATACATCAAAATGATCGTTGTATCAATACCTACAACATTCTAATATACATGCCTATACAAAAAGTTTATAGTTTTCGAGATAATAATTATAATCAGAGATAAAAAAAATTAGGTCACGACCTTCACAATTGACCTTGACCTCATTTTGAAGATACTAACAAGAAGATGTCAAAACTGAAAACCCCATGTCATTATCTGGTCAAATAGTCAAGTTATAACAATTTGAAGCTATTTTACGATTTTTTCAAAATTAAACGCAAAAACGCGTAACCTATTTTTTATCCGATTTTTACAAAATGAACAAACTATAGGCTTAAGACCCTAGAGAAGCCAAATATCACATCAGATTTTTTCTCCAATCAGTACTTTCGGAGAAGAAGATTTTTTAAGATTTTTGCACCCCTAGGTCACCTTGACCTAGTTATGGTAGCCATGGCAACGCCACGAACAAATCTGAATTGCACCAGCCCATATATACTTCTGACAAAGTTTCATTAAAAACTGTCCAGTAGTTTCAGAGGAGAAGTCGAAAATAGGTGTTAACGACGCACACACGCACACACGCACACACGCACATACACACGCTGCGCTATGCCATAAGCTCACATGACCTTCGGTCAGGTGAGCTAAAAAAAGTGAATGGTGAAAGGTGAAAAAACATTGAGATTATTTCTCAATGAATCTTGACTGGGATATAAAATATAACAATGTCACGTCATTTATCTATGCATAAACCAGGCAGATTCACGACATATATTTTGTCATATAATATCAACATTTAGCTTACCTCAACAATCGCATCAACTGGACAAGCTTCCTAACAGAAGCCACATCTACATATAAGATATACATGTTTTGGCAGGTTACAGCCCATGTACCCTGTCAAAAGATTTATTAACCTGAGCCGCAGGTGCAGGTTACATTCATCTTTGACGGGGTACATGGGGTCGTGTAACCTGCCAAAACCCTGTAAAACATTTTTGTCACCCTTTAAAGCGGTACTAGTTTCATCTTTTTAACTTCCATTTCGTATGTTGTGTGACTTGCGTACGTTGACCCCATGTTTGTTTACAGTAAGTGGACATCCGTGATGTACGAGTTACTTCCCTTTTACTTCTAAACTTTGTATGTGTTTATGCACCCTGGCAGATTTCCAATTGTAGTTCTACGCAAGTTAACCAATCACTACGCGAGAAATTTCTTTGAAGGGTGATAATTTGTCAAATCACCATTAAGTTTACCTCAACAATAGCATCAACTGGACAAGCTTCCTGGCAGAATCCACAATATATACACTTTGTCATATCAATATCATATCGCGTTGTTCTTCTACTACCGTCTGCTCTCTCTTCAGCTTCAATAGTAATGGCCTGAAACAGAAGAAATAATCATATTTTAGCATATTACCATGGATCAAATAAGAGTAAGAAAATTAAGTCAAACTTTTTAATCTTTAATTCTTAATCTTTATTTCTGAATCTCTCGATAAGTTGGTTAGGAGTTGAGTAAATATTGGTGTTTTATGACCCCAGTAAACATTAATATGATATGTTCTGGGATGGTAAAGGAAACTGGATTGGCCAGAGAACCAACCTTTGGCAAGCAGACTGAGAAATTACCATACTTTTCTCACTCAAGTTTGGGCCTATGAAGTAGGAAAAACAAACAAATTAATGTAAGTAGGCTTAGGTTTAATAGCATTAACATCTTCTATCATTGTTGACACTGTCGACCAAATTTAGCTAATTTCTGAATAATAGTTTTGGATATGAATTTTTCATTGAAAACTTATATTGCACTTTACTTAGTTTAGTCTTGGTACATTTTGACCAGTCTAGCAAATTACAACAAGCACCCATACTTAAAACTAAAGTTTACTGCAAAACTTGTCAAATTTCAGTTTATATCAGGAAAATCTTGATTAACCAGAATTCATATCTCGCGATAGAACAAATGTTCAATTACAAAAGGCCCACTATTTCTCCAAACTACTGTTTGATAGTAAAGAAGCCTGATCTTAGCGGAAAGAGATAGCATTGTACGCTTTTACTGATGTGAACGCAGTACATAACGAGGCCGATGTTATTACCACATATTTTTTATACCTGTATTATACTTCATACATCGATTGATTAGGATTAAATAGTCAAATTTAGAATTAAATCAAAATTGATTGATATTGATTTTGAAATGATAATTTTTTTTATTTAAGTGATATTTGTTAAAATAGCCTTCCAAAAAACACTGTCTTAAATGATTGGTCATCCGACCGTATCCTGAAAACAAAACGGCTGATCTACAAACGTATTTATGCTTTTGATCAAAATGATGTATTAAGTCAGTTATAACGTTATATAGCCCATAAAATATGTGGTAATACCACATTTTTTATTGCAACGTACAGGGCAATAACCATTTCATAAAAGCAATTGTAAAACAAAGCTGGTTGATTTTTCTAGTCAATTTGGCATCTCACTTGCTGATGATCTGTAGTTTTCTCTGGGTAATCTGGTTTCCTCTACTATCCCTGAACTGATCACCTCAATAGAAGTGGGGTAGTTATGTAAAACACCATTACTTCACTCACTGACTCATGAGAAAAATTTAGATAACATGACCAATGGATTTTAAGATAAAGGGATATTTCTTATGATAATCAAAGGGAGACTATTATAAATATTATCATGGAAGATTTAAATATGGTAAATAATAGTCATTGAATATGTGTAAACAAACATTATTTGTATTGATTGCATTTTCATTTGCCTTATTTATAAATACTACATACCAGAGTTCAAGATTACCTATTAAACTGATTTTGGTTAGAGTTGAGTTGAGTAATGGTGTTTAATGTCCCAGTCAAGAATATTTCAGTTATATCAAGATGTCACCAGCTATAGGCGAAGGTGCAGAAATTTTGTTTGTGCGTTGCACTGATGGCATTATACAGCAGGGCTTTTTATCATGCTAAGCCTACCAAGACACGGGACCCTGTTTATTTTAAGTTCCCATCCGAAACAACCGTGACTTTCATTTCGTAAAGCCGAGTTCTTAGCAAAAGAACAGTCACTACCCACTTTTAAGTCTTGTGACAGACCCGGCCGGGGGTCATACCCACAACCTCCCACTTTATTTTGGTAAAAGAAAAACTTGTCCTAGATTTTCAAAAGAAGTTTTGTTTAATCAGGACATTAAAGATATTGAGATTTAATCTATTTGGTGCTGAACTAGGCTTAATTAATCCTGCAATTAGCAACATGGTTAAGATGTCTTATTCCCACACAGAGGCATATAGTGAAGTGAAGTGAAGTGGAAAAATAAAAAAATCTTCATCTTACACCAATACCAGTTCTTGGATGGTTAAGGAAACAGGAGTCTGAAGAAAACTATGACAGGTCTTTAGCAAGTAAACTGGCAAACTTTCTCATAGTAGGTTCTCTGTGTGAAATTTGAACAGCGAGAGGCACTACTCTGCCACGAATGCTATTGGCACAAGTAGTTATGGTCATGGGTCAATTCTATTATCCAAAAAGAATATATGTATATATTCTGAAGACTTTAAAAAAAATGTACCTGAGCTGGACAAATTGCTTCACACAATTTACATGCAATACAGCGTTCTTCCCCTGATGGATACCGTCTTAGAGCATGCTCACCACGAAATCTTGGACTGAGAGGACCTTTCTCAAACGGATAGTTTATAGTGGCTGGTTCTCTGAAATGTTGTCCTAGAACTGTCATCATACCTATAAAACATAACAAGAGGCCAAATAGTAATGCTCATCTGGCAATTAATTTAAAAGTACAAAATCATCTAACATTAGATACAATACAAAACATCCAGAGCGTTTTCTATATGACAATAGATCATTTGTATAAAAAATTGTAATACTAGTATTTCATATCATGGAGGGGGTACTAGTATTTCATTTCATGGAGGGGGTTTAACAGTGTACTGTTCATGATCCTCAAATCAATAACAAGGTTTTGTTATTTAGCTAACAGAATCAACTGCAAAACTTGCATATTTTAAATAACCAGAATTCAACTTCCTATCTTTAAAATTTGAACTAAGTTGGAACAATAAAACTATAATGTACAAAATTGCCCAAGCAGCAGCTTTAAAAAAAAATTAAAACAAAAAACATTATATTTACTGTATTTGCTTAAGTGAAATATATTTTACAAACCTTTCCCCATTTCTGAGAAAAGTGCAACTCTAGCATTAGTCTCTGTGATTTCTTCTAAATTCATGCCATCATGTTTTCTGCTTACATCAACTGAAAATACAATATCAATATCATTATATATTTTATTATGGGTAAAGAAGTATATGACTTTGGTTTCATACTTAGGTTTCCACAAACTTAGCTACTGTATAACGAGAAATATTCGCGATGTATTAATATTCGCGGTTTTCACGGTCAATTCTCAACCGCGAAAATAAGTACACCGCTAAGTTTTCTACATGTGAAAGAATAAAAATGGTCCCTACAAACACTGATAATGTCAATCGGCGGTAATTTTAACACCCCCCGGCCGGTGTCATCTTTTATTGCATTCAACACCCTGTTTGAAATAAAATATCAGAATAAAATAAATGAGAATTTATTAGTCTTGTTAACGTTTATTTCACATATTACTAATGTTACTATATCCATTATTTGACATCCGAGGACAAGTGAACAGCTACGTACCGTGACTTTCAGAGTGTTCACATGTAACAGGAAGCATGTGCATACTCTCGCACCGCATATATTTATATAATAAATAAAATCAAGTATTATAAAAATAAAATGGTTACTTCATTTAAATGAGAATTTCGGGACATTACAATTTCTCCATACTCACTCAGCTATGTGTAAGCATCATCTGTGTATCATACTGAATGCAAAAGTTATATTTTGAATTTTACTGTGCACTTGAGATTGAAATTTATAGTAGATTTTGTGTGCAATATATTTTGAAATTTCGTGTTCATATTTTACTGTATTTCCTCGTTTTTATTTTATTAAAAAAAAAAATGCTGATGTACGTTGTACATTTTACCTGGATCGATCTTCACGATTTATTGAACACAACAGTGGTCAATGTAACGTAAGTGATTAGAAGGATTAAGTCCTGTGTTTATTTAATAGATAATTAGTATCATTAGTATGAATTACTCATTACACAACATTGACACCTGCCAGCCAATCTTATGATGTAAGGCTTCAATTCGGCATTTTATTTGCCAACTCGTCGGTGAATTTTAGTAGATATCGGTAATTTAATGTTATTCCTACCAACTCGTTAACTGCGAAAGTAAGTACACGCGAACAAGTTGCTGAATGAAAAAACCGCGAAAGTTTCTACCCGCGAATATTTCTCGTTATAAAGTATATGATTATTTTGGATACTGGGAATGATAGCATGTCTTACAAGTTAATATACATGGCTGAGGGAAGACTGGGGACTAATGATACAAATGATGTTCGGAGCCTGAGTGGGAGCCGAGCTGTGTAATATCTATAAGAGTATCAGTGGCACCCAGGCTATGTTTGTTGTTGAAAGTTCCAGTGGCTGCCAGGTTGTGTTTGTCGTTGACATATTTCCATGTTCAAACAATGCACTATAATGGAGGGACAAGGTCGAATGGTACAGTCACTGGCTTCAAAGTAACACTTTGTGGGTTTGAATCTCACTCTGGACTTAGAAATTTTCTGAGATGATTTTCATCTCCTGTCCATACTAAAGCTGTAATCAAGGTACTGAAAGTACTGAAAGCAGATGGCTCATTAATTGCAAAGAACCTCATTACTGAAAAGAAATTATTGGTAAATGTGTATTCAATTCATTATATTTAATTCAATATTGAACTGATGGGAAAATTAACATACACACAAAATATATATATATATATTGTTTTACATCCTTGGGACAGTAAAAAAACAAAACTTTCAAAGTATCAAAATCCCTGGATTTGAATTTCTAGTCAATAGAGTGGAGAAGAGATGTCATTAAGGCCTTACTATAAAACATTCATATACTTTAAACAATTCAGTTTACAATACATCTAATTCCTCACATGCATTGTCTTATGTCGTCTGTCATTTTAATTAAATTTAAGTAACAAAGAAATCTGATTTTGGTTTTAATGCAAATAATCTAGACTTCAATTTTCTGGTCTGATTTTTATTAACATCATCACAAATTCTCATGCCACATCACCATCACCATGAATCATCATTATAAGCTGCAGCAACAGTAGAACTCATTTCATCACCACCACCACCAGTCATCATAAATCCCCTTGCAAAATCATTAACTGGTTACATCATCATCATCATGTCACATCATCATCATCATCATCATGCCACATCATCATCATCATCACCATGTCGCATCATCATCATCATCATCATGTCACATTATCATCATCATCATCAAGTCACATCATCATGAACATTGTGACATCATCATCATCATCATCACCAGATGTCATCACCACCATCATTATCAACTTAATCAGATCACCATCATCACCATCACCACCATAACTTCTCATGTCATCATCATCATCAAGTCACATCATCATGAACATTGTGACATCATCATCATCATGAATCATCATCATCATCACCACCATCATTATCAACTTCATCAGATCACCATCATCACCATCACCATCATAACTTCTCATGTCACATCATCAACATGGTGACGTTATCCTTCTCCTCATATCACATCATCATCATCATCATAATCATCATCAGCAGCAGATGTTATCACCACCATCATTAACATCTTCATCATCGCCATTATCATCATCATCGTCATCATCAGCAGCAGCAGCAGTAGAACCTGTGTCACATTATTTACGTGGTTACTTCATCATCATCATCATCATCATCATGGGCAAGAACAGAACTCATGTCACCATAATCATCATAGCTTGTGTCACATCGTCATCATCACCATCATCATCATCATTGGCAGTAGCAGAACTTAATGTCATCACCTCCATCATTATCATCATCTTCATCACAATCATCATCGGCATCAACCGAACTCATGTCACAACCAACATCATCATCAACATCATCATCATAGCTCCTAATGTCACATCATCATCATGGTGACATCATTATCATCATCGTTATCAGCATCAGCAGAACTGAATGTCGCCACTATTATCATTATCTTCATCAGATCATCATGCCACATCATCATCAAGTGTCATCATCACATAAACAAGAGGCCCATGGGCCTGATACGCTCACCTGATAACTAATGGCTAGCTGATAGATTTAAAGAACACATAAATACTAAACCCCAATGACTTTTTTCTTT
Organism: Anadara kagoshimensis; assembly: GCA_021292105.1. Taxonomy (NCBI): domain Eukaryota; kingdom Metazoa; phylum Mollusca; class Bivalvia; order Arcoida; family Arcidae; genus Anadara; species Anadara kagoshimensis. The sequence goes on from CM037874.1 coordinate 23,457,533, forward strand.
ACACCATGATAACCATTGTATCAATACCTACAACATTCTAATATACATGCCTATACAAAAAGTTGATAGTTTTCGAGATAATTAACCATTTTGGTATTGTTTTGCATCTGTGACCTTGATCTTTGAACCCATGACCTTTGACTATACATCAAAATGATCATTGTATCGATACCTACAACATTCTAATATACAAGCCTATACAAAAAGTTTATAGTTTTCGAGATAATTAACCATTTCGGTATTGTTTCACATATGTGACCTTGACCTTTGAACCCATGTCCTTTTTCTATACATCAAAATGATCATTGTATCGATACCTACAACATTCTAATATACATGCCTATACAAAAGTTGATAGTTTTCAAGATAATTAAACATTTCCATATTGTTTCACATGTGACCTTGACCTTTGAACCCATAACCTTTTTCTATATATCAAAATGATTGTTATATCAATACCTACAACATTCTAATATACATGCCTATACAAAAAGTTTATAGTTTTCGAGATAATTAACCATTTTGGTATTGTTTTGCATCTGTGACCTTGACCTTTGAACCAATGACGTTTTTCTATACATCAAAATGACAGTTTTATCAATACCTACAACATTCTAATATATATGCCTATACAAAAAGTTTATAGTTTTTGAGATAATTAACCATTTTGGTATTCTTTCACATCTTTTACCTTGACCTTTGAACCCATGACCTTTTTCTGTACATCAAAATGATCATTGTATCAATAACTACAACATTCTAATATACATGCCTATACAAAAAGTTTATAGTTTTCGAGATAATTAACCATTTCAGTATTGTTTCACATCTGTGACCTTGACCTTTGAACCCATGACCTTTCTCTATACATCAAAATGATCTAGGTATCAATACCTACAACATTCTAATATACATGCCTATACAAAATGTTTATAGTTTTCGAGATAATTAACCATTACGGTATTGTTTCGCATCTGTGACCTTGACCTTTGAACCCATGACCTTTTTCTATACATCAAAATGATCATTGTATCAATAACTACAACATTCTAATATACATGCCTATACAAAAAGTTTATAGTTTTCGAGATAATTAACCATTTCAGTATTGTTTCACATCTGTGACCTTGACCTTTGAACCCATGACCTTTCTCTATACATCAAAATGATCTAGGTATCAATACCTACAACATTCTTATATACATGCCTATACAAAATGTTTATAGTTCTCGAGATAATTAACCATTACGGTATTGTTTCGCATCTGTGACCTTGACCTTTGAACCCATGACCTTTTTCTATACATCAAAATGATCATTGTATCGATACCTACAACATTCTAATATATATGCCTATACAAAATGTTTATAGTTTTCGAGATAATTAACCATTTCGGTATTGTTTCGCATCTGTGACCTTGACCTTTGAACCCATGACCTTTTTCTATACATCAAAATGATCGTTGTATCGATACCTACAACATTCTAATATATATGCCTATACAAAAAGTTGATAGTTTTCGAGATTATAATTATAATCAGAGGTAAAAAAAATTAGGTCACGACCTTCACAATCGACCTTGACCTCATTTTGAAGATACTAACAAGAAGATGTCAAAACTGAAAACCCCATGTCATTATCTGGTCAAATAGTCAAATTATAACAATTTGAAGCTATTTTACGATTTTTTCAAAATTAAACGCAAAAACGCGTAACTTATTTTTTATCCGAATTTCACAAAATGAACAAACTATAGGCTTAAGACCCTAGAGAAGCCAAATATCTCATCAGATTTTTTCTCCAATCAGTACTTTCGGAGAAGAAGATTTTTTAAGATTTTTGCACCCCTAGGTCACCTTGACCTAGTTATGGTAGCCATAGCAACGCCACGAACAAATCTGAATTGCACCGGCCCATATATACTTCTGACAAAGTTTCATTAAAAACTGTCCAGTAGTTTCAGAGGAGAAGTCGAAAATAGGTGTTAACGACGCACACACGCACGCACGCACACACGCACGCACACACGCACGCACATACACACGCTGCGCTATGCCATAAGCTCACATGACCTTTGGTCAGGTGAGCTAAAAACCTTCACTATGACCAGCTACTTCCCTTTATTTACATTTGACACAAAAACTTGTTTTCCTTTCCAATGTTTAAGTCATGAATTTAATTCACTATATTCACAATTAATTTGAAACAAGAGGCCCAGGGGCCACATCGCTCACCTGAGCAACTTGCTAGGTAGAAGCCGAAATGAGTTCAGTATTGAAGTGAGTGCAGGGGAGGGAGGTTTTGTACAAACTGAAATCTATACTTCCTACCGATGCTTTTCACTAAACAATTTGTAAGTATTTCTATGTACCGTAAAAGGTTGATGTTTCGACAAGCCTCGGCTTATTCCGTTACCTTTTTCTTACAGCATTTCAACCAATGAAATAATTTTAAAAAAAATTTTCATCATGCAATCTACCAATCTCAAAAGAGAGAAAATGCATAGGCCGAATACTGTAGTCGGGAAATGGCAAATAGAAATTATAGAATACAGCAGGATTTACATTAACAAGAGGCCCATGGGCCTGATACGCTCACCTGATAACTAATGGCTAGCTGATAGATTTAAAGAACACATAAATACTAAACCCCAATGACTTTTTTCTTTACACCATGATAACCATTGTATCAATACCTACAACATTCTAATATACATGCCTATACAAAAAGTTGATAGTTTTCGAGATAATTAACCATTTTGGTATTGTTTTGCATCTGTGACCTTGATCTTTGAACCCATGACCTTTGACTATACATCAAAATGATCATTGTATCGATACCTACAACATTCTAATATACAAGCCTATACAAAAAGTTTATAGTTTTCGAGATAATTAACCATTTCGGTATTGTTTCACATATGTGACCTTGACCTTTGAACCCATGTCCTTTTTCTATACATCAAAATGATCATTGTATCGATACCTACAACATTCTAATATACATGCCTATACAAAAAGTTGATAGTTTTCAAGATAATTAAACATTTCTGTATTGTTTCACATGTGACCTTGACCTTTGAACCCATAACCTTTTTCTATATATCAAAATGATTGTTATATCAATACCTACAACATTCTAATATACATGCCTATACAAAAAGTTTATAGTTTTCGAGATAATTAACCATTTTGGTATTGTTTTGCATCTGTGACCTTGACCTTTGAACCAATGACGTTTTTCTATACATCAAAATGACAGTTTTATCAATACCTACAACATTCTAATATATATGCCTATACAAAAAGTTTATAGTTTTTGAGATAATTAACCATTACGGTATTGTTTCGCATCTTTGACCTTGACCTTTGAACCCATGACCTTTTTCTGTACATCAAAATGATCATTGTATCAATAACTACAACATTCTAATATACATGCCTATACAAAAAGTTTATAGTTTTCGAGATAATTAACCATTTCAGTATTGTTTCACATCTGTGACCTTGACCTTTGAACCCATGACCTTTCTCTATACATCAAAATGATCTAGGTATCAAAACTTCAACATTCTAATATACATGCCTATACAAAATGTTTATAGTTCTCGAGATAATTAACCATTACGGTATTGTTTCGCATCTGTGACCTTGACCTTTGAACCCATGACCTTTTTCTATACATCAAAATGATCATTGTATCGATACCTACAACATTCTAATATATATGCCTATACAAAATGTTTATAGTTTTCGAGATAATTAACCATTTCGGTATTGTTTCGCATCTGTGACCTTGACCTTTGAACCCATGACCTTTTTCTATACATCAAAATGATTGTTGTATCGATACCTACAACATTCTAATATATATGCCTATACAAAAAGTTGATAGTTTTCGAGATTATAATTATAATCAGAGGTAAAAAAAATTAGGTCACGACCTTCACAATCGACCTTGACCTCATTTTGAAGATACTAACAAGAAGATGTCAAAACTGAAAACCCCATGTCATTATCTGGTCAAATAGTCAAATTATAACAATTTGAAGCTATTTTACGATTTTTTCAAAATTAAACGCAAAAACGCGTAACTTATTTTTTATCCGAATTTCACAAAATGAACAAACTATAGGCTTAAGACCCTAGAGAAGCCAAATATCTCATCAGATTTTTTCTCCAATCAGTACTTTCGGAGAAGAAGATTTTTTAAGATTTTTGCACCCCTAGGTCACCTTGACCTAGTTATGGTAGCCATAGCAACGCCACGAACAAATCTGAATTGCACCGGCCCATATATACTTCTGACAAAGTTTCATTAAAAACTGTCCAGTAGTTTCAGAGGAGAAGTCGAAAATAGGTGTTAACGACGCACACACGCACGCACGCACACACGCACGCACACACGCACGCACATACACACGCTGCGCTATGCCATAAGCTCACATGACCTTCGGTCAGGTGAGCTAAAAATTAGCTTTTAAATACAAGTACAATTAATATATTTCTCATGAACAATATATTTAACTTTATATCAAAATACTTATATAAAAGAATACAGCATGGAAAATACACTATTATTTAACCATGATTTGAACAAACTTGAATCTACACTACCTGAGGATGCTTCCATTTTAATTTGAGCTTTCCTGGCCTAATAGTTTTTGAGGAGAAGATTTTTAAAGATTCTCTCTATATATTCCTGTGTAAAACTTGACCCCCCTCTTGTGGCCCACCCTACCCCCAGGGACTATGATTTGAACAAACTTGAATCTACACTACCTGAGGATGCTTCCATTTTAATTTGAGCTTTTCTGGCCTAATAGTTTTTGAGAAAAAGATTTTAAAAAATTTTCTTTATATATTCCTATGTAAAACTTGATCCCCCTCTTGTGACCCCTCCCTACCCCGGGGACCATGATTTGAACAAACTTGAATCTACACTACCTGAGGATGCTTCCATTTTAATTTGAGCTTTTCAGGCCTAATAGTTTTTGAGAAGAAGATTTTTAAAGATTTTCTCTATATACTCCTATGTAAAACTTGATCCCCCTCTTGTGGCCCCTCCCTACCCCCGGGGACCATGATTTGAACAAACTTGAATCTACACTAGCTGAGGATGCTTCCATTTTAATTTGAGCTTTCCTGGCCTAATAGTTTTTGAGGAGAAGATTTTTAAAGATTCTCTCTATATATTCCTGTGTAAAACTTGACCCCCTCTTGTGGCCCCACCCTACCCCCAGGGACTATGATTTGAACAAACTTGAATCTACACTACCTGAGGATGCTTCCATTTTAATTTGACCTTTTCTGGCCTAATAGTTTTTGAGAAAAAGATTTTTAAAAATTTTCTTTATATATTCCTATGTAAAACTTGATCCCCCTCTTGTGACCCCTCCCTACCCCCGGGGACCATGATTTGAACAAACTTGAATCTACACTTCCTAAGGATGCCTCCACAAAAGTTTAAGCTTTACAGGCCGAATAGTTTTTGAGAAGAAGATTTTGAAAAATACCAACAAAGTTTCAATAATTCTCAATTATCTCCCCTTTAAAGAGGGTGTGGCCCTTCATTTGAACAAACTTGAATCCCCTTCACCTAGTGGTGCTTTGTGCCAAATTTGGTTGAAATCTGCCCAGTGGTTCGTGAGAAGAAGATGAAAATGTGAAAAGTTTACGACGACGACGACAACGACGACGACGACAGACAACGGACAAATTGTGATCAGAAAAGCTCACTTGAGCCTTTGGCTCAGGTGAGCTAAAAACATAGCACTGCAGTGCTGATCTACAGCATAGTTGCAAATATGCTGTAAAAGGGAAGAAAATTGAAATCTACCCATTCATACAGATATGGGGGTTTTGAAAGTTGTGACTGGCATATTACATAGAAGTTGAAGGAAAATATCCCAGCATATTTCAGTAACTGGCACAGATTTTTATTGGACTTGTGTAAACTTTTAAACACACTCAAGATTGATGATCAAATGATGTTCACATACTTGAATTATCAATATGATGTTTCGTATTCAAAGTGTATCAGATCTTACATTCATTAAATACAAAGAAATGTATTGATGGACTATACTCTGAAAATCGGAAGGACTTCACAAAACACTACAATTTTCTTTTGATGAAGACGATTTCTCCATGTTGATGATGATGTGACATTAGCAGCAGCAGTAGAACTTGTTTCACAACCACCACCACCATCATCATCAAATTCATCACTATCAGAAATCCTTATGTCACATGATTACAATAGTATCATCATCAGCAGCAGCAGTAGCAGCAACAGAACTGACATATCACCACCACCACCACCATTATCATCATCATCATCATCATTCCTCATGTCATATCATCATCAATATTGTGACATTATCATGAATCATCATCATGAATCAGCATCATTATAAGCAGCAGCAGAACTCAATGTCATCCACACCATCATCATCATTATCAGAAATCCTTATGTCACATCATCATCATCATCATTATCATCATCATCATCATTGGCAGCAACAGAATTCATGTCACCGTCATCATAACTCCCCATGTCACATCATCATCATCATCACCATCATCATCATCATCATCATCATCATCAGATCATTACCATAATCAGATTTACTAATGTTATCATCAACACAAGCATTCTGAGAGTATTGCAAAACAATACATAGTCCCCTACCGGTCGCATATTTCACTAATCCCAAAGTTTTAGGTAAAATGTACATTATTATATGGTACAAAGATTTATAGTTATAAATTATATGTGTTGTTGAAGATGAAAGCAAAACTTGATCATAGTAAAATAAAAAAACCAGCAATGGAGTTCTCAAAGATTCATTATCTGCAAGCATGTAGAAAAAAGTGCAAAAAACTGAAATTTCATTAAGTTCAAAGGGCCATAACTCCCATAAAAACCTGTGGAATGAAACGAAAAGTAAACTTGATCTGTAACTCATCATGGTTGACCTGCATACCAAAAAACAATTCATTAACTGCAAGCGTGTAGAAAAAAAGAGCAGAAAACTGAAATTTCAGTGAATTTTCAAAGTTCAAAGGGCCATAACTCCCGTAAAAATTAGCAGATGGAAACGAAACATAAACTTGATCTGTAACTCATCATGGTAGACTCATATACCAAAAATCAGTTCATTATCTTAAAGCATTTAGAAAAAAAATGCGGAAAATTAAAATTTCTGTGAATTTTCAAAGTTCAAAGGGCCATAACTCCCGTAAAAATTAGCAGATGGAAACGAAACATAAACTTGATCTGTAACTCATCATGGTAGACTCATATACCAAAAATCAGTTCATTATCTTAAAGCATTTAGAAAAAAAAATGCGGAAAACTAAAATTTCTGTGAATTTTCAAAGTTCAAAGGGCCATAACTCCCGTAAAAATTAGCAGATGGAAACGAAACATAAACTTGATCTGTAACTCATCATGGTAGACTCATATACCAAAAATCAGTTCATTATCTAAAAGCATTTAGAAAAAAAGTGCGGAAAACTAAAATTTCTGTGAATTTTCAAAGTTCAAAGGGCCATAACTCCGGTAAAATTTAGCAGATGGAAACGAAACGTAAACTTGATCTGTAACTCATCATGGTAGACTCATATACCAAAAATCAGTTCATTATCTAAAAGCATTTAGAAAAAAAGTGCGGAAAACTGAAATTTCAGTGAATTTTCAAAGTTCAAAGGGCCATAACTCATGTAAAAATTTGCGGACCAGAATGAAACGCTAACTTGATCTGCAACTCATCATGGTAGACTCACATACCAAAAATCAATTCATTATCTACAAGATTTTAGAAAAAAAGTGTGGAAAACTGAGGTGTGACAGACGGACGGACGGACGGACAGACAGACAGAGCGCAAACCTAAAGTCCCCTTCGGCTTTCGCCGGTAGGGGACTAATAAGGATGTTGTCATCATTATCATCACATTATAATCATAATAACTCATGTCACATCATGATCAACATGGTGACATTTTCATGAATCATCATCATCATCATCATCATGAATCAGCATCATTTTAAGCAGCAGCAGAACTAAATGTCATCCCCACCATCATCATCATAATCACTGGCAGCAACAAAACTCATTTCACCATAAATTATCATCATCATCATCATAACTCCTCATATCATCATCATCATCAGATTTACTTGTGTCATCATCAACATGAAAACATCATCATCATCATCATCATCATCTTCATCATCATCATATTTACTCATGTCACACCATCATCAACATAAAGACATTGTCATCATTATCATCATCACAAATCTACATGTCACAAATCTTTATGTCACATCATCATCCACATGGTGACATCATTATTATAATGAATCATTGTCATTATCGGCAGTACCAGAACTCATGTCACCACCATCATCAGCAGCATCAGAACTCGTGTCATCACCACCTTCATCATCATCATGTTGCATTACATTAACATGGTGACATCATCTGCAGAACTCAATTTCATCACCACCACAACCACTATTGTATCATCATCATCATCATCATCATCAGAACTCCTCATGCCACATCATCAACATGGTGTCATCATTGCATGAAAAACATATATATTTAAACCCTGCACCATGACCAGTTACTTCCTTTGAAATAAGTTGCTTTACTCCATTGTTTAAGTCAATGATTTAATTCACAATTAATTTGAATAAAAATGAAATAAAATCTTAGTTTTATAAACTTAAGTGCTAATTTAAATGTTGTTAAAATTATTGATGAATATATATAAATTGACCAAGTGAGCTAAAAAGGCCTGAATTGGTATAAACCATTCTTGCACGATTTTGTTTTGTTGCGAAATTTTTGACACCTGAGATATTGTGTGTTAATTGTAAAAATTCCAGGTAAAATGTGTAATACACTTAAGGGCCGATTTTCGGGTAAATCCTTTTAGAGAGGGGTAAATAAGTTTTTATTTCCGAAGGGGCTGCAATTAATCCAGGATCCTGATTTTCTAGGACCAACCAGAAAAAAAAGAATTATCTTTTATTCGTCGTTTGCAGCAGTATAAAAATACCAAAAAGTTGATCGATGATTGCAAAAATATTTAGTATTTTTTTTTTTTTTTGCTGCATATATATTTTAATTCTTCACTTTTGTATGATTATTTTAAGATAAAATCATAAAAATTCATTAAGTCAAAGCCCCTCGGAAAACCCAACAAAATAGACGATCTTGTCAGTTCGTGCCGACGTTCTTCTTTTTGACCTACATGTGGTTGTTTACAGTCGTCGCCATATTATTGGATTTTTAAATTTACGCCAAGTGATATCGATAAATAAACACAAAATATGCTCTTTATACAGCATTTTAAGTTGAATAAAGTTTATAATCAACACAAATATATTTAAAGCTTTCAGTGTTGAAAGCGGTTTTAATTTTTCTGGACGATTTTGTTATGAAAATGAAAATATGATAATTTTGAATATGGGAAAATCCGAGTTTGTTGACTAGATATCGTAGTGTGATTGAAATCGGGGCAAAATATGTTGCAGAGATCCGAGAATAAAGAATAAAAGCTTTGACATTTAATTGATTATAAAAAGGACAGGGTATCGCGATCATTTTAAAAAGTATCAACAAACGGGCAGGAGCTAAGCCATTTGTTAAGCATCGATATCGTAGTTCATGAATATATGCAAATTAGCCATGTGGTTGGGGCATTTGCCGATGTAAAATAGTTGTTTACATACGGGCTAGTTTAACCATCCTAAGATCTACTCAATATTTTATAAACGGAGGACGTGAAATTAATTTTATTTATTACATCTATATGCTTCAGTAGCCAAAATATCGTTTGAAAGTGTCATTTTAATTTAGCATGTAGTACAATATGAATCTGAACCAATGACCAATCAAATCCATTGCCTAATATTATATGCATGTTACAATGGGAATTCCCGGAACTTTGCGTCCTGTGATGTCTTTTATAATAATTGAATGTAAGACCTTAAAATTATATTTTTTATTTACAAAAAAATGGTAGATGTATTTAATTGATTCTATATGGAATTTGCGTTAATATTTTTTTTATTTCAACGTTAGTGTCGAGGTCTTTCTGTGAAGTATAGTGTGCAAACTTACGCACATTTTTGCCAATAGGTTTGCTAAATTTCATATTCCTGTCAAATCTTCCTGATCGCAATAAAGCTGACGCTGTTAGCGTCTGCTTTAAAAAACTCGTTAATACAGTAGTCTTTTAGACATGGTTTTGTAATTCATCAGAGGATTTAAACTTAATTTTAACTTACTCCAACGAGATCTAGATGGAACCTGTGAAACACTGGACACTCTTAAAGTCTGTCTCAAAAATCTGTGAGCTGAAAAGAAACAAACAATGTTGAAGAATGTAAACTAGTAATAATATAAAAATCCATAATTTAACAATCAATTTATTGCTATTACAAGTTACATTAATTTTTATAAATGCACTGTATAAATGTTTAAGTACAAGGTTTCCAATAAATTTATTTATAACAGGGTTTATATTCCAATCAAGAATATTTCACTTATAAATATCAAGACATCACCAGTTGTAGGTGAAGTGGCATAATTTTTTTCCTTTGCAGAGCACTCAAGGCAATGTGCAGGGAAGATTTTTTAATGTGCCATGCCTGCCTTGACACTGATGCATAATACACACTATCAGTCATGGTTTAATCAGGCTAACCCAGTGTAATCTGGCTGCCACTAGAATTTGAATGTGCCATAACACGTCTAAGGCTTGCTAAAGGTGTCTAAAACAGTAAAAGTAAAAGATTGGACCATGTGCTAACAATTCCAAATCCATTAACCAATCAAATGGCAATGCAAAAGTTAACCCAAGTAGCAGAATTTAGTCATAAGGTCAGCAGATATGTGAAATGTAGTACAGAGACGTGCAAAAAGTATTCGGTCACTTTGTAAAATCCTTTATTTCATATAAAACCATGTGTTTTTAAAAAATTGCCAAAAATTTATTTCTTTGTCAATTTCCATGATTTTTTCACTGTTAAATGTAAAATTAGTAAGTTTGTTCTAAAAATAGTTAGAAAGGTAATTACATTGTTTTAAATAGTTAAACATTTTAAATTCAACTGATTTGTTTTTAAAAAAAATGAAATCTACTATATAATCATGCTTTATATCTCAGTTAAATATTTAGCATGCTGTTCACCTTATGTTTTCTTGAATATTATAAGACGGACAATAATTTGAAAATTAGTGAAAGAAACTACAACTAATTTTTGATTTATCAGTGAAAACTTTATAAAGATTGACAAAGAAATAAATTTTTGAAAATTTTTTAAAAACACATGGTTTTATATGAAATAAAGAAGGATTTTACAAAGTGACCGAATACTTTTTGCACGTCTATGTACCTTGCTTAAGCTGCCAAATGGATCCGAACCAACAATAATTTCATCTGAGGCCTGACCCTGACGTTCTACCAACCGAGTAACATCCTTCCACATGCCCCCCCCCCCCCCCCCCCCAAACTGGGACAAGTTCATTTACTTCATTTTGCGACATTTACACCAAATATCCTTAAAATGTCTCGTTTGTATGTTAAAAAGTTCAAGCACCGCAGGGGAAAAATCGACCACAGTCCGTTTCTTGTCAAGTTAAAAGAAGAGATTTGGCCAAGGTTATCCGGTTATTTCGTTTGTTTTGATTTACATAACAGAAGGGTGAAAATCAAAGTTTCGCATTAATCGTTGTTGACAACTTTTTGTTTGAATAAAACACATTAAATGAGAATTAAAGTTCATTAACTTTTGTATTATTTGAAGCTTATTGAGAAAACTATAAGCATTTTACCCGTTCGGCTCGCAGAAAACAGTTTCACGGTCGCCATCTCTCACAAGAGAAGAGCTCTTTTAAGGGGAAGTAACTATAATTTACTCGAGCATGTGCGTAGTTCCTTCCTTAAAACCAGATTTCTTCGCACAATCTTAATCGTATCCACAATTTACCTAGACCTTAGTATGCATAATTCCATATGTGGCTATGGCACCAAAATTAATTGTAATCAATGGGTTTTTTGAAAATGAAAAAACCTAAAAAAAAAAACCCTGGCCTTGAGTGTAGGTCAAGGTCAACCAGCTTCCCAAACTTTAGGTTCAGATGCATTCACAACCTGATTCTATAAATGAAGTTTCAAGTTTCGAGGCCTGTTAGTTAGTGACAAAAAGGTGTTAAAATTTTACTACTATAGGTCAATACGACCTTGAATAAAGGTCAAGGTTAACCAGTTTCACTGAATTGATCCTGAAGCTTTACTTCTATGAGTCTTGAGATGGCATGTTCTTGTTCATGAGAAAACGTTGTTTTATGGTTTAATTACTATTTAGGTAACAATGACATTGAATGTAAGTCAAGGCCTAGGTCAATCAGCTCTGTATACATGTACATGGTAGAACTTCTGCATGTCTTGATGCTGTATATGAAATTTCAAGCCTCAAGGCTTTTTCGGTTCATGATAAAAATGTTTTAGGTTTTAAGGTCACTGTGACATTGAATGTAAATCAAGGTCAACCAGATTTGCAAACTTAGAAGAGCTTCAGTTCCTGATGATATATACAAAGTTTCAAGAACTTGTTTCATGACAAGATGTTTTAGGGATTTACTGTATTAGATTACTGTAAATGTAGGACAAGACTCCGTAAACTACACTCATCACCATTGGTTTCAGACGATGAAGCTCAACTACCTTTGCAAACTTGGCAGAGTTTTATGCACTGATGTTGTATATGAAGTTTTTGGCCTCTAAGGTTTTTGGATCTGGACAAAAATGTTTTATTAATTATTACTTAAGGTCAATGTGAGTTAAGGTCAACCAGCTTAATTCAGAGTCGAATTCAAGTCAATTCGCCCTACTGTAAATTTGCCCCCGTCAAATTTGCCCCCACTTTCAACAAATTCGCACCCATGTCAAAATCGCCCCCTTTCAAAATCGCCCCCACTTCTTGCAAATTCGCCCCCATTTTTTTCCAATAACCATATAACAGAGACATATAAAACAAGGTTTAATATGTCTCTGCATATAACAAATAATTTTTTTTATTTTTTATTATTTTTTTTTATAAAAATAAAATAAAATAAATGCTACTTTAGAAATAAAACATATCAATTTATCCATTTAATAATGGATTATTAAACTTTTATGTTTAATTGTATTATTAAACGTAGTCAATGTTGCTTTTGACAAAATAATTTTTATAAAATACTGACATATCGTAGAAACCATTTTAAAAGTGAGCAATGCATTTGATGTTACCAGTAACAGAGAAATTGTTTCGAAAGGAGCACCTGGTATGTTGAAAAAGATGTTTTTTAATCATTTCTCTCAACGGTGTAATCTATCAATACTCTAATGTTATTCTTTAATAAACGTTAAGTATTTTGTTTTTACTGTACCCACTGTTATGATTATAGCAAAATCTTACAAAGGACTTTTGATTTGAATGCGCGACAAAAAACATTGCAATAAAAACAATACATGTGCCATGAGTTATTTAGGCATATCCGAGGTCGTAAAAAAATAATTTTATGGTACTTTTACAATCTCAATAAAAGAAGATGATTTTTCAAAATTTGGGGGGGAATTTGACAGTGAGGGCGAATTTGCAAAAACAGGGGCGATTTTGAACGGGGGCGATTTTGACATGGGGGGGCGAATTTGATGAAAGTGGGGGCAAATTTACTGTGGGGCGAATTGACCTGATACCTCAGAGTCTTGGTAGAACTTTGTGTCCTGATGTTACATATGGAGTTTCAAGCCTATAGGACTTTTTGTTTCATGACAGGTTGTTTTAAGGTTTTACGACTTTAGGTCACCACTGTAAACATGCTTGTTGGTCAAGGTCAACCAGCTTTGCACCCATGGTAAAACCTTTTACCCTGATGTTATAGTAGTTTCATGCCCTGATGATATAAATGAAGTTTCATTCAGTCTCTAGGACTTTGGGTTCATGACAAGATAAACGTTTTATGGTTTTACTACTTTAAGTCAATGTGATTTTGAATGTAGGTCAAGATCAGCCAGCTTCACAAACTTGGCAAAAGCCTCATGCCTTGGTATTAATTACATGTATATATGAAGCTTCAAACTTCAAGGTCTTTGGGTTCATGAAAATAAGATATTTTTATATAGTTTTTACTATTTTGGGTCAAAGTGATCTTGAATGTAGGTGAAGGTCTGAACCAGCTTTGCAAAGTTGGTAGACCTTCATGTCCAGATGTCATTATGAAATTTCAAGATTCTAGCTAGCCACATTGTTTCCTCACAAGAGGTTTAAAGTTTTTACTATCGAAGGTCATGGTGTCCTTCAATATGGATCAAGGTCAGCCAATTTCCAAAACTTGAAAGGACTTTGACTAAGAAACATTCATGTCAAGTTTCACTATCACTGGCTCAGTAGTTCTGGAGAAGTTTCTTAAGTGAAAGTTTACAAATTTTGAATAACAGGGTGTTTGAACAACTCACCTTGAGCATTTTTTAAGGTGAGCTAAAAAAACAAATATAAGATATGACAGGAACAAATATGATGATGCCCCCGTCTTTTTGACTGCTATTTTTGACACTCTTTAGACGAGACAGCATGGGAGATTTGAAGTACAGCATATTGGCGAGTTGTACATCTAGTCAATTAAAAACTTCATCTGAAGTCTTTGATATGTCCACCAAAAAACTTCAACATAAAGTCCTTTGAAATCAGTAGAGAGGAAATAAAGTGATTCATGCTTCAGCCAAGATTCCTTCAGTAAATCCACTTCCATCAGGCAATTAATTCTGAAGTCATTTTTACGGTCCAGTAAAGATTATTTCACTTATATCAATGTGGTATTTTAGGGAATGTGGAGGAAACAGGAGTACCTGAAAAAGCATGACCTTCAGCAAGTGAACTGTGATCTTTAAGCATGCAAAGGGCTTCTGACTGCCTATGTTCAAATCACGCTTGGGTCAGATCCTAGTATAAGCTAGAATGAGAAAATTTGTTAATTTGCTTGTCGAAAGTCTCCAGGTAAAAAAAAGAGAAAACTTGAGAAAACTCTGAACTTCAGATAACCTTTAAAGCAATGAATGACACTGCTCACAATCATGATCCCAATGAGGCCATGACATAAACTACCAGTGTTTTGTAGTTTCAGGGATTTATCAGGGTCTTTTGGGAAAAGGTCCTAAACTAAAAATTGGGAAAACTATCAAGTTTTTGCTAATTTTGGGAAAACCTCATGTCAGAAGTCGGTTTACTCACGACATCGGAAGCCTTTGATGTAGAAGTGGTATCTTCATCTTCAATTGCAGATGTTGTTTTAAAATAATCTAGAATCTTTTATTTGATTTTGCTGATTTGGAGGGTTTCACAAAATTTACTTTCGTTTTCCTTTAAAAACAACACAATTTTGTAATTGGGAATTTTCTCTGCCGATTTTGGGAAAAAATCAACGTTTTTTTCATTGGGAATGGGGCAGAATTTTGGCCCTAAATACAAAATAGGCCCTTGATGAATCCCTGAGTTTGTACAGATAAGCTACAAGGTAATGTATTAATTATCTTCATGTTTATTTCATATATCTTTATTCTAAGTTGCAATAAACAACCCTAGCACATATTTATAAACATAACAATATGGTCCATATTTTGACTACAGTTCATATAAATAAATGATATTATATAACCAAATGAGATTCAAAAATGTCTTAAAATGATGATTATAAATATATAGGCCATTTCTGACACAAAACCATCTGTCAGCAATGTCCTTATCTAAAGATCACAACTGATAATACTCTCTGTCTCTATCTCTCTGTACCCTTGTCTACAGATCACCATTGACAATAATCTCTCTCCCTATCTCTTTCTCTCCACAAATTCACAAAGCAAAATTTATATCCATACCCCATTTCAAATGTACAAACAAATTCAAAAGAAGAAAAAAGTATTGAATTGTGTGACATTTGTTACTCAAAAAATTGAAACTAAAAAGACATTATTCTAAACAGACTGACTGCAGACCAATGTGGTCAGTTTCCAATGTGTGCTGTGTTGCCAATGTCCCTGAGTTAATCATATAAGAATTTATAATATATTAAAATTAATGAAAATGGTCTGGAAGCCTCAACCTCTTTATATTAAAAGATCATTACACCAACTAAATGAACATCTCCAATAAACACAGAGACAGTAAGCTTTTATTTAATAATTGCAGTAGTTGTTGTATGGTTCTAGTTCATCATTCATTTATTTTCATTTTATTTTCATTTTATATTTTAAAAAAAGACACATTTTAATGGGACTTATAACCTTACACATAAAAATGTTGAAAAAAAAATCAAATCTGAAGTGTCATAAGAAAAGCAAGTGATCTTGTCACACATAATAATTTTTTTACTTGCTGACCAACAATAGTGTCACTCATGTTATTTTTCTTTCACACAATCAGAGTTGTCTCCCTTACAACTCACTTGTGCACCATGAGCATTATAGGTATACAAATATATATGCTAATGAAGAATATTTCACATAAAATATTTGATTAAAGATATGATGACTAACAAAGTACACTTTATAACTATAAATAATAGTGACAACATAAAACTGAACAAACTTAAAAATCATAACATTATAAAAACTATATTAAATAAACCATAAACCCTGGGTTTCCAATCTTTCCCTGTAAGGACTTGTCATTTGAACTTTGAAGTGAGGCTTATGTTGAACATCTAACACAGTTTAGTTGCTATATATTTCACCTCTCTATAGTGGTCATTGTCTAAGTCCCAAAGTCATTGTTTACATGTCTATAACAACCAGTGCTTAATTTGGCAAGTTGTTTTAGGTCCCAAGAAACCTAAATTGGTTCTAAATTGATGCCTCTGGTATAACAACCAATAATTCATGTTTATTTAATCACAATTATCCCTTGTAAATACTAATATAATTTTTATGGAGTTTTGCAAGTCAATTTTGCAAGTTTAGCAGGAACGTATGTCATTGATTAATCATCATGCATATGTAACACAAGGGCAGATTAATTTATAAAATAATTTAATTTTTCTTTTTTAAAAAAAATAATAAAAAAAATTAAAATGTCTACGTCTGTATTTGTAAGATTACTACATTTAAACACTTTGTAACAGTTGGGGCCTCGTTCTTGTGCACGAGAAATGCACCTATTTTTAAGATTTATATAGGGAATTTAACTGGTCTATTGACAGAATACACTAACAAACCTCTGGTCTGAGCTAAATATCTAAAATCTGATATCAAATTTACTAACCTTAAAGAAAATATTGTATTATTAGCTCACTATCAGATAAAAAGAACTTTATTTATATATTAAAATTAAAATATATTTTTCCAGATCAAACAAAGCATACATGTATATTTACAAAAATAATGTCCAACTGCATACATGCATCTTCCATTTTCTGGACGGAATCATTATGCATAAACGATAAGATCTACTAATAAACATGTTAAAGTTGCACTACAACAGAGTTGCATCAAAAACATAAACTTGAAACCATAATTAATACAAATAACAAATTTGTACTTTAGAAATACAAAATGTTCATGTATCTTAACAGTCATCTGAGAATGCCCTTTGCCTTAAAAATCACCTTAGGACACTAAGACCCAAGTCCTCTGCTTGAATGAGAAGGTTTTTACCACCTAAAATCGTGACCTAGAAATTAAGTCAAGGTCAATTGCAATAGGTTATCACAACCTTTTTGTTATTAATTTTGTTTTTAGAACTGAAGTTTTTCAGGGTTTTTTTTTCTTTCTTTTTTTTTTTGCTGTAGTATAGTGCTTGAGTCAGTATGAAAAGAGCTTACAAAGCAATACTTGTGATGACAAAGGACTTAAAAAACATGAAACAAAAGTAATTATCATGCAATGTATTGATGCCATAATATTTAACCTGGAAGAATCCCTAGCTCCAATGAATCTGAAATAAAGGATTCCCTACTTCAACATTGATTACAGGTAGTCATCAACTCAACTTTTCAATCTGGTCAAGTGTTAAGTAAATCTGGTACAGAACAGACCTGTCAAAACTTTAACACTAACAAAAAGGAGTTGAAGCTTGACTTCCGATATATGGAGAGCTAGTTGCTGAATAGTTGACAAAAGATACATAGCAGCTGTTGCTTTTAAGTTTTCGAGATATAACTAACGAGGGGTCTAGATGAGCAGCCTATTCGGCACTGATTTGTAAGCTCAATGTTCAACTTTCAACAGGCCTGTACTGTATGTTATTATGCTATTGACACTTTTAAATATGACCCTTTAATATATGTTTATATTCCAAGTCATGGACCTGGAAGACTCAGTTCTGGATCGATCATCGATTCCAAATAACATATCAAATAGTAGTACGGTAGTTACATATTGATACATGTATAAACATTTTCAAATCAATTGTAAACAACATACATTATGAAGCTTGATCAAGCTTTGAAAACTATTTTTATACAGCACTTCAAAATCTTTACAATTATAATTTTCAAAATTCTTAACTTTTCAGTAGGTACAACTTTCAATGATAAGTAATTACCAGTAGATATAATTTACAAGACGACTGTAAAATTACGACAATTAATTCACAATAACTTAAGGCATACATATATCATGTATAAAGAACAAGCAATCATTTGAATAAAATATGTATAACTTTATTTTATTTAATAAAAATAATACTGTTTCGTGTATCTATAGTATATCTCAAGTCTTTATTCATATATTATAATCAGAATCCTTAAAAACATTCCCTGGTTAAAACCTGACCTGCCTTCTTAAATCTATTAAATTTCTATATATGCATATTTGTTCATACATTAGTGGACCGGAAACTAGGACCTCTACCAATGGGGCTACGAGAGGGACTGGTCCGAAAGCTAGTACTGCCATCAAGAGGAATATGAGATGGACTGGTTCTGAAGCTAGGGCTGCCACCAAAAGGAATATGGGACGGACTGTGTCTGAAGCTAGGACTACCGCCTAAGGCACTTTGTGAGGGTATATGATCATCTGGACCAACCTCAACCAAAAAGAAAGTCTTTTGGTCCATGGTTATAATAGTTTCGTGGTTGAAGTCACTGGTAACTGGCAAAACCAATCTCCTCGGAAGCCTCCTCTCACCGCGGCTCATGCAGTGTATATTACAACCACAAAAATATAAATCTGGACATATACATGGGCAGTAAAAACATTCCTCCTGATTCTCATCATCTGGCTAAAACAAAAACAAAATTTATAATTACTGTCTTGCTAACATATGTATATCATAATCAACTCTACAGTAGAATATTTTTATTTAAAAATCTTGGCATTTAAAGTCAAATAATAACTTTTAATAATTATATATAAACCATGTTTTGATTTATTATAAACTGTTTTATAAATGAAAACAAACACTCTTTATTATCATATGGTGAAAAGTATTTAATTTTTATTTATCAAATTTTAACCTAATGTGCCTTTTTCTATTGAAAGGTACCAGTGCATATCAATACCGAAGCTAGTCATATCGTACCATAACCATTTCGTACCATGACCATTTCGTACCCAAATTTACCATTTCGTACCCAACTCTGTCCATTTCGTACCATGCCATATGACCATTTCGTACCATAACCATATCGTACCATGACTATTTCGTACCCAAATTTTCCATTTCTATGGTACGAAATGACTAGCAAATTTTTATTAAAATAATGCATTCAAAATCTGCACATACCGGAAAATACTACCATTTCGTACCATATTTATAAAATATAATGACACTATTTGTTGATTATATTTTAAAAAAGGTTCTTTATTGATAAGATTTTTTTTTAAAGTGTTACTTATTAGAGTCTAATACATGTATTAATTAGCCTGATATGAATAACAGGAAGAAAAAGAACATTGATAAGATTCTCCACTTTATCATTTGGAAATTTTGTGAACGGCCTTTGTTTTTGATCTGATGTCCCTAGTTCAGCAAAAAACATCGTTTTTTTAACATAGATTCTCAAAGTCCAAGTGTTTTTTTATTTGAAGATGTTCGTCTTATTGAGTTTTCATTGAAGAACTTTACTATAATGCAAGAACTACGTTTAGAGAGAGAGAGAGAGAGAGAGACTTTCACTATCATATGGTACGAAATGGTAGTTATGTAGTTCTTATAAATGGTAAATGGCTTGAGTGTATGGTACGAAATGGTCAAAGATTATGGTACGAAATGGTCATGGTACGAAATGGTAGTTGATATGGTACGAAATGGATGGTACGAAATGGTCATGGTACGAAATGACTATAATTCATCAATACATACTACATAACTGTATAAAATTATATGTCATAGATGTATTAATTCAACAACATTGGAGGATGACAACAGCAGATATTTTTTTATGATGTACCGTCCATAACGTCTAGCGCTGCATGTATCATAAAACATTACCGTAGATGTCCTAAATGTAATGTGTAAGTTAGATGCTATAGATGTATACATTTCACTACTTATAAGGGTTATACAACTTTTCTACTGGTATATTGTTATTTATTTCCAGACAAGCTACATGTTTTATACTTACCAATTAACTGAAATAAAATGTGTATTATAAATAATACAAAAAGCTGTCAAGTAGATAAAATGTGATTCAAAGGAGAATAAAAATGCATTTCATGTCAAATAAAACATGTTATACGGAGTATTCTTACCAGGTTTGGCAAAATGTTGAACGTTTTTCAAGTTATTATGATTTAACATATTGAAGGTATTTTTACTCATGTTTCGTTTTAATTTTTTTCTCTCACCGAGCCTTCTTCCTAGGTTTGGCACAATCTTGACGTTTTCCAAGTTAACATTGTTTAACATATTAAAGGTATTTTCATTTTTTCTCTCCATAAAATCAATAATAAGCCTGATAGTAGTTTGTTTCATATTAATTATTACATATAAAGAATGTTTTTAATTTGATATTATTAAAGTTGTATTTCTGCTTCAGGGATTTATTAAGGGCCTATTTAGGGCCGAAATTCGGCCCCATTCCCAATGGAAAAACCATCAATTTTTTCCCAAAATCAGCTGAGAAAATTTCCAATTAGAAAATTGTGTTGTTTTTATATGAAAACGAAAGTAAATTTTGTGAAAGTCCCCCTATCAGCAAAATCAAGTAAAAGATTCTAGATTATTTGAAAACAACGTCTGCAAAGAAAGATGAAAATACCGCTTCTACATTAAAGGCTTCCCAAGGTCGTGAGTAAACCCACTTCTGACCTGATGTCGAAGTTTTCCCAAAATGAGCAAAAAGTTGATACTTTTTTCCCAATTTTTAGTTTAGCGCCTTTTCCCAAAAGACCTTGATAAATCCCTGTGCTTGTAAATACATGCATTTGGATATCTGAACATTCCTCTAAGCTCAAGGGTCAATGCAAAAGAATTAAAGTTGTATTTCTGCTTGTAAATACATGTATTTGGATATTTGAACATTACTTTCAGCTCAAGGGTCAATTCAAGATATTAAAGTTGTATTTCTGCTTGTAGATACATGTATTTGGATATCTGAACATTACTTTCAGCTCAAGGGTCAATGCAAAAGAATTAAAGTTGTATTTCTGCTTGTAGATACATGTATTTGGATATCTGAACATTACTTTCAGCTCAAGGGTCAATTCAAGAGAATTAAAGTTGTATTTCTGCTTGTAGATACATGTATTTGGATATCTGAACATTACTTTCAGCTCAAGGGTCAATTCAAGAGAATTAAAGTTGTATTTCTGCTTGTAGATACATGTATTTGGATATCTGAACATTACTTTCAGCTCAAGGGTCAATGCAAAAGAATTAAAGTTGTATTTCTGCTTGTAAATACATGTATTTGGATATTTGAACATTCCTCTCAGCTCAAGGGTCAATTCAAGAGAATTAAAGTTGTATTTCTGCTTGTAGATACATGTATTTGGATATCTGAACATTACTTTCAGCTCAAGGGTCAATTCAAGATTTCTGCTTGTAGATACATGTATTTGGATATCTGAACATTCCTCTAAGCTCAAGGGTCAATGCAAAAGAATTAAAGTTGTATTTCTGCTTGTAAAAACATGTATTTGGATATTTGAACATTCCTCTCAGCTCAAGGGTCAATTCAAGAGAATTAAAGTTGTATTTCTGCTTGTAAATACATGTATTTGGATATCTGAACATTCCTTTCAGCTCAAGGGTCAATGCAAGAGAATTAAAGTTGTATTTCTGCTTGTAAATACATGTATTTGGGTATCTGAACATTCCTCTCAGCTCAAGGGTCAGTGCAAGAGATTCAATATTAAAGTTGTATTTCCGTATTTGGATATCTGAACATTACTTTCAGCTCAAAGGTCAGTGCAAGAGATTCAATATTAAAGTTGTATTTCCGTATTTGGATATCTGAACATTACTTTCAGCTCAAAGGTCAGTGCAAGAGATTCAATATTAAAGTTGTATTTCCGTATTTGGATATCTGAACATTACTTTCAGCTCAAGGGTCAATTCAAGAGAATTAAAGTTGTATTTCTGCTTGTAGATACATGTATTTGGATATCTGAACATTACTTTCAGCTCAAGGGTGAATGGCAAAAGATACTGGTACAACAAAGGATCATTAGTACATGAATTCTGCATGAGCATAAGTGGTGAAGAAAACGAGTGTTCACATGCATTTTTTCGTATTAATATGCACACTTTTCAACAACAAGATCTTTATTGTCATTTCTTCAATACCATTTGATCTGTTTTAAAGACTCTTTGTTTTTACCCCTGAATACTACTACCTGAAATGATGCTGTGATACAGCTTAAAACATTAATTCACTCACTTAAAGAATCATATGCATATCGTTGCTATCCATTTTATTAACTGTTGTAAATCACTCTTATGTTTCACCAAGCGGGTAGGACAATTTCTATGTTTGGGTCTGTCAAAACCTAAGTTGACGTCTTGGACTAGTCTATTCCATCATTATCTCACAGAGAAATTGATTATATCTCACAGACAAATTGATTATATCTCACAGAGAAAATGATTATATCTCAATGATTCTTTTATAATGTGACTAATGTGCATTTAGTTCTTTCATGCATGTGTATTACAAGGCATCTGTTCTGTTTTAGCACTTTATAAATGTGTTTGCTAAACATATTTTTCTTTAACCAAAATTACCACCAACAAGGGCTTCAAACCATCACCATTAATATTGACTGTGAATTTCAAATATGGTAAATTCAAAATAACATTTAGAAGTGTAAATAACCAAAGCATACATCCAATAAACGTCTGGTCTGGTTGTCATAGTAACATCCCTCAACCAAAGTTCATACAATAAATATTTGAATCAAGCAGGCCATGCAAGGAAAATAACTCGGAACTTGTCTCCTTACAATAGATATTTGAATTATGTGGGTCATGCAAGGAAAATATGTTGAATTTGTCTCTCCCCACAATAGATAGTTGGATTATGCGGACCATGCAAGGGAAAAACCATTTTTCTTTTTATAACAACCAACATATCATTACAAAAACCATACCCATGCTGAGAATTTAATTTTTTACCCAGGGTAGAAAACTAACAATTGGAAGTCTCATCTTTCGGAGCTGGAGGAAGAGGCCTTCTGGGTCTTTTTGTTTTGTCACTATGGGGGCGCTTTTGTGGCTTGTCTTGTGAAATTCTTTTCTTATTTCTGCCATCATTTTTCCTTGATGGATTCACAATAGACTCTATTTCTTCTAATTTGTGTTGGTCACTTTTCACATGCTTGGTTTTGGACAGACTACTTTTCAGTTGCTTGGTTTTAGTTGAATCACTTTTCAGTTGTTCTGTTTTAGATATATTGCTTTTCTGTTGCTCTGGTTCAGATACATGTACATTAGTTCTTGGTTGTTCTATTGTTACTTGAGAAATTTCCTTCATCTCAAAGTGTGCATGCTTTAATGAACTACCAGAAGGTACATCTTGTGTAGGTGGGCAAGCACGGTGAAGTGGGGGTGAGGGAGTGAAAGGCACAACAGGTGATTGTGTTGAAGTCTGTCTAAGTTTAATTTCAAAACAGCAACAACTTATAGTAGAACACTGAGGACAACTGATAAAGTCACACTCAGAACAGCTACAGGTACATGGTCCACATATAACATTATCTTCACTCTGTAATTACAATACAGGGTAAGGGTAAAAGTCTTCAACCTAAAACTACGACTTCAATGACTTTTGAAGCTAAAGACTACAACTTCAATGACTTTTGAAGCTAAAAACCTGTGACTTCAATGACTTTTGAAGCTAAAATCTACGACTTCAATGACTTTTGATGCTTAAATCTACAACAAACTCAGGTTTATGACATGCACATCTCCTATCAATGTTGATGCTTTGCATCAACTTTTATAAAATAGTGCTTCATATTTTTGAAGAAGAAGTGCACAAGAAGTGTCTGGACAGACAGAAGACAAATTTAATGAAAAATATGTAGGAATATTATCTACAATAGTGGGGAGTAAATGTTAATAAGTAATAATGACAGAAAAGCATGTGATACCGGTATAATATCATCAATTTACATGTGTATATAATTTGTAACTGAAAAATTATTAATAATACCTGTCTATAAAGGCCACCCTAGGGAACCAGTAAAAGTGGTCGTTGTGGAAAGGTGACATTTACATACAGGTTCAAATAATATGAAAAAAGAACAATTGGGACATAATACTACTGACTATTATAAGCAGGTGGCCCTTATATAAAGACAGGTTGGACTGTAACATATATTTAAGTTGTGAATGGCTTTTCTTTAATTATTACCTATTTGTTTCTATATTTAAAACTTACCATTATCACACAAATTAATGGTTAAATCCAACAAGAATAAAACTGGCACTTTGTGATTAATGTCAACAAACTATAAACAACATTTATATAAAGCAGGGTGTAAATGATAGCACATAGAGTCACACTCAGTGAAAAAACAAGTTGCTTGTTGCCATCAGATTTTCTACTGGGCCATGAAATCTGCAAAAATTAAAAGTCCAATTGGCTTTTAAATTTTCTGGGATGCAGGTCAATGATCATGAACACAATAGCACAATGATTTTTTTTTATTTATTTATTACAAGTATTTATTTTTTGAGTAATATTATAATTATTTTTTTTTTTTTTTGGAAACTGATTTCTTAAACATGGTCCAACTTTTTTGGAATAAATGGGTTGTGTGTAACACACTTGACATTATATTTAAATGTTTAGTGGTATTGAGCTGTTGTCGTGATAATGGTTTTGAATATTTTTTCTCTTGATCCAGAAAATTAAGCTTTTGTATAAAACTTTGGGAGAATTGTTGATGTTAAAGAAGCAAAATGTTCATTTAATAGCACCATTTTGTGTGTATGTTCATGATACATAGTTTCTATTTGCTTTGGAGCACCTTTTCAGCAACAAGATTTTTCTAAAGATACTTGGTCAAAAGTAAATTGACAATATAAAGTCAACTCTTTGTCAATATTTCGGCTTTACAGCCTTTATCAAGATACTAATACAGTTGAACCTGCCTTAAAGGTCACCTCTATATAAGGGCCACCTGCTTATAAAGGCCAGTAGAATTGTATCCCAATTGTTCTTTATTAATAATATTTGAACCCGTATATAAAGGCCACCTGTCCATTAAGATCACTTTTACTGGTTCCCTTGAGTGACCTTTATAGATAGGTTTGACTGTCTATTAGATTGTAAATTGTTAAACTTTTAGAAACAGTTTTTTGCTTGCCTTCATCACTAGTAAAAACATATACAAATTATTAGTTAAATTTTTGTTAAGTTTGACAATCCAACACCAATCTTTACAATGCTGTTTGTGGTTCCTTTTTGTAAAGAAAATTCTTTCATAAGACAGGTTTGACTAATGCAAGAATAACTTTAATGTGCGTTTTTTTTTTAAGAGTGCAGGGTGATCAGAAAGAGAGGTTGACATTACAAACACAAACTATAGCTGCAGAATACTGTAAACGTATTTATTTTTGCGATGTACTAATTTTCGCTTATTTCGCAGTCGTTTGTTTTGCGCGAAAATTAATACCTAGTGAAAATTATATTATGCTTATTGTGTTATAGTTCATATTTCAAAAACGGGAAAATTTAACGTCGCAGATATGTTTAAATTTCATTTACTGCAAAAGTAAATACATGCAAAATTAAATATGTTTACAGTAATATCAATGTGAGAGGGAGAAATCAAAGTTTAGAAGTTGACACTACAAACACAAGCTACACGTGCAAAGTGATATGACAATTAGAGAGTGATCACATTTAGATTTATTGATTACAGTTAGAGGGTGATCACATTTAGATTTATTGATTACAGTTAGAGGGTGATCACATTTAGATTTATTGATTACAGTTAGAGGGTGATCACATTTAGATTTATTGATTACAGTTAGAGGGTGATCACAATTAGATTTATTGATTACAGTTAGAGGGTGATCACATATAGATTTATTGATTACAGTTAGAGGGTGATCACATATAGATTTATTGATTACAGTTAGAGGGTGATCACATTTAGATTTATTGATTACAGTTAGAGGGTGATCACATTTAGATTTAGTGATGACTGTGATACTACAAACAGATTAGCTACAACTGCAGGGTGATTTCAGTTAGAGGGTGCCATAAGTTAGAGGGTGACACTACAAACAGATTAGCTACAACTGCAGGGTGATATGACAGTTAGAGGGTGACACTACACACAGATTAGCTACATCTCTATAGTGTATAGTTCTATGTTGCCATACTTACATTATATAACCATATACCAACAATGCAGTACTATACATTTATATGTTAACATTTTGAGATTGTAGAGTTCCACATTCATTGCACCACTGGTATAGACATCACAAATAAAGAACAATAACTATTTATATAACATGTATATATAGAACAACTCAATCACATAAAGCAAACATATAACATTCAGTAATAATAAACATGAGTCATTTAAATTTTAAAATTTAATTTAATTAATTCATAGATTCAAAATGTGGCATTTCCCTTCCTGGCAGCCAAAATTGTCATTTACTTCTATTTTTTGTGAAAGTCTTTCAAGACATAACCTATTTTAGCAAGTTTTATAAAACATTGATTTCTTAAAAAAGGGCTATATTTTGCAAATTTTCAAAATCTGGCTACTAATAATTTTAAATTTGCAGATACCTAGAAATATAATTTGGTGGAAGCAGGGTAGTGTTTAGGTTTGTTTTTATAAAAAAAACTGTTTGTTTGTCTGTTAATTCAATACAGGTGTTGCCTTAACTTTCATATATACATATATGGAATTTTAAGGGGGCGGGTTTCACAAATTTCACTCTTTAAAGATTACTAGGCACTTAAAATTTTCGTCCAGATGTCAAACTGAGAAGTAATGCAATA
Source organism: Anadara kagoshimensis (assembly GCA_021292105.1). NCBI lineage: Eukaryota > Metazoa > Mollusca > Bivalvia > Arcoida > Arcidae > Anadara > Anadara kagoshimensis. Next base: position 23,485,011 of record CM037874.1, read on the forward strand.
ACCATTTGTTCTAATTACCATGATTATGGTTTATCACTATTTTATCTAAATTTTAGAGTTAACATGGGCAAATCATTTTAAGGAGTTTTGTTCTGTATATTAGTTCCAGTAATTTCCGGGAAACTCAAAGACGATACTCTACCTAACTCTTATTGTAATGGATGTGAAAAGTATCGGTAAGTACCAGTAAACAATAGCTACTGATGAAATAAATAACAAATTCATTTTCCCACAATATGTTATATGAAATGTGACATTTTCATGAAACCAAGGTGATACTTCTGCTTTAATTATAAAAAAATTGATTTGGAAGGTCATCAGTCCTAGATTTAAATATGTTTTGAATCTGAGAATACATAATGGCATGAGGCTAGGTTAATTCTGCTGCATTCAGAAGTCCAATAGCAAAACTCTACACTAAACATATAACAAAATCAACAAACATGCCATGCTTAACAAAATCAAAATACACAAATGTAGGCATATAAAGAATGATTTTCAGATGGGTTTTTAATCAAATTTGTATTGTCTATTACAAAATTACAACCTTTTACCAATGCATTTCTAACTAATAGTTCAAATTCTAGAATTTATTTTTAAAATGCACAAATATGTTTTTTGAAAATAACCAAGCTTGTTTTTTTCAATAGAACAAGCGAATTAAGTCCATATCTAGTTTTGGTGATTTACTCCTGACAAGACTTTCATCATTAAAAATTCAAAGGGACATAACTTTAAGGAAAATTATATAACCTACTCAGGTTAATGGTGATGCTCTGGACCAAGTTTAATGATTGCGATTCATAGTTTTGGAGAATTATTCTGGACAACAAGTGGAATGGACCAACCAAACTAAAAATTTTATATTAAAACATTTCCAACTTTTTCAAAAGGCAGGGGATAATTATAATCTATAATGATTATTACCGTCTAGTATATTTATGTACACAAATTAATAAAAATAAAAATTTAACCAACATAAAAATCTATAAACAAAATGTATAAAGAAAATAAAGAGCTCTATCAAAAACTAAATAAATTATTTGAGAAAAACTGTAATTTTGGTATGAAAATTAACATTTTCTAACCTTAATCAACACAAGGAACATCAATATTTTTCTAAAAAATGAAATGATAAAATAATAATACAAATCGGGATTAACAAGAAAAGGTACAACAAAACTGTAAAAGTTAAAAACTTACATTTGAGAAGCAATTTCCAAAACACTGACAGAGTAGAATGTCCACACAGCTTAATGACTGAAATTCAAATTAAATCAAGTTTATAATAACAAAGCGGCTGACAGGAAATTTTATTAAAATACAATAAAACAACAATAACTCAACCAATCATACTGACAATCTGACATGTTTTATATCGTCATGACAGCAATCACATTATAACATGTTTAAACTGAACACTATGTAAATTGAAAACTAAACTATTTTATGAGTGGAGAGGAGTAGAGTGAGGTTTTACAGTCTATTTATTTATTTTCATATTTCGACTATTATAATGTCTTGCCATGTTGACATATGCATGTATTTGTTTATGTGCTATAAGTATTATTTGTATACTTTATGCAAATAAAGTTTATTATTATTATTATTATTCAAGAATAATTTCTTATATCGAGCCAGTCAGCTGGTTGAGGAAACCAGTGTCCAGAGAAAACCACCAACCTTCAGCAAGGGAGTAAACAAACTTTGTCGAACCTAGATGGTGGGAGGCATTAGCTGTGATCCGTAAGTGAATGCTCTAGACCACCAGCCTACATGATCAATACTTCACAACATTTTTGCAAAAAAAAACACAAGGAAAATGTGTATGAAAAAATGTCCAACATACATGATTGTCTTCTACAGAATTTTTCTTCAAGTTAATGTAGATTTTAACATACCATAATTTTTATATTGAATGAAATAAACAAACTGTAAAACATACTGTTTTAATTTTATCTTAAGGCATTAAGAAATGAAAGTCACGGTTCTTTCAGATGGGAACTTGAAATAAATGAGGGTCCGTGTCATCACAGTGTATGAACGGAACTGTACGCAAAAAGGTAGCTACTGTTCGGCGAAGCGAGAGACAATGAGGTCAACGAGTATATTGCTTCTTATTTTCTTGTTGCGTAAATAGTAACTCGAAATCAAATACGGTAAATAAGCAGTTACTCTGTATCTTCTTCTTGGGCGTATTTGTATGTTTTAAAATCTCAAAATAAATTAAATATTCCATTAAGAACAGTCATGAACACGTATTTGAGCAACGCTGGACCTATCTAAAATGTAGATTTATGCTCATTTAATCGAAAATATTCGAGAATTTTAAAATACATGATGAAAACAAACCTTTTTCAATCAGTCTATATAGTTACAAAATCTACTTTGGCACAGAAACATTCAAAATATTGATTCAAACGATATGACTGACAAGATGTTACTGTACCGGTAGTTTATATTTTGTCTGTACCGGTAGCGAGTTTCTAGTAACAGAAACACTGTACCGGTAGTTTTTATTGTGATACTTTAACTTCAGTCTCTCTGGGATACTGGGGAATTTTCTCTTTTTCCAGTCAGAGATTTTTAGTACTTTCATGCTTATTATGCTACCATATGATTTTATCTAATTAGTTGTATAAATATTATGGTAATACAGCCACCACTTCCTTTTAAACATAACCCCTGGGGTAGCTTAGTTGGTAGAGTGCTCGCTCCGTAAGTGGGAGGTCGTTGCTTCGAACCCCGACCAGGTCTGACCCACAACTTGGAAGTGGGAAGTGACTGTTTTTTCGCCAAGCACTTGGCATTACGAAATGGAAGTCTTTCGGATGGGAACTTAAAATAAACGAGGTCCCGTGTCATGGTAGGCTTGGCGCGATTAAGAACCCTGCTGTAAATTGCCATCAGTGCAACGCACAGACAAAATTTATGCACCTTCACCTATAACTAGCGATTTCTTGATATAAGTGAAATATCATGACTGGGGCGTAGAACACATTTACTCAACTTAACTCTTAAACTTGTGACATTGCTTCAAATGGCCAAAAAAGAATGTCGTAAAATAAAATACTTTCATTTACACAGATGGTTTCTTACCATTGTTGTTACTGCAAATAGTCTTCATACATTTTTAATTTTTACGACATTAAGCTTGAACTTAAGTTTAAAACTACTCGCACCTTAAAGTCGCCCTGTGAGTGCGCAAGTACAATGAAAACCATAAACTTAACTTAATGTTCTCTGCGCCAGAAGGCGCATAAGGCTTCAACGCTGTCCTTCCATATTTATCTGTCCTTCGTTGTTGCTTTGGCCATCTACTCCATCCAGCAGTGTTTCTTGCTTTTTTCGTTGTTCTCCTCCATGTGGACTTAGGTCTTCCCTTTGTTTCCCTCTGGCTGCCACCCTAGTGTTGTCTTTCAGTCATTTGTTCCCTCTGTCCTTAGTATGTGTCTGAATCAGTTCCACTTTCTTCTCCTGATCTCATAGCTTATGTTGTTAAGTCTAGCTGTTTTCAATATTTTTTTCATTAGGTATTTTCTGTTGCCATCCTATTCTTAGTATCCTTCTGTGGCAATATGTTTGGAAGCCGTTTGTAAGAGGTGTTCATCTTCGTTCTTTTCCACGTTTTACTTTCATAAAACAATACTTGTCCTACTAAGGTCTTAAATAGGTGCATCTTTGTATTTTTCCAATATTTTTGGTGTTCCAAATCCTTCTAAGTGTATTTCTTTGAATTTAATGTAAGCCCTATCCTTGATGCCTCTTCAGTCATTTTCCTAGTCTTATCATTCAGGTATTAGAATTCGGAGGATAAAAGTGCTATATCTTCCGCAAACCCAAGACCTAACATTTACAGTAAATAATGTTGTAAAGTCACTTCTTATTTCTCTTCTCACTCCATTTGTTGTTTTCTTTATCATCCAATCTATAACTATTAGAAAGAAACCCTGATATTACACATCCCTGTTTTACACCACTTTTAATAGCGAACCACTCTGATGTTTCATTTTCTTCATTGACAGCAAATTCGAATCACTCATACATCCCTGTTATAGCATTAGTGATTTTGGTTGGAATCCCATAGCTTTTCGTTATCGTCCAAAGGCTCTTCCTGTGCACCGAGTCGAATGCCTTTTCAAAGTCCACAAAGTATGTGTATATTGGAGTACTAAATTCATTTGCTTGTTCCAGTATTTTTATCAGGATGCTCTGTTGTTACTCTCCCTGGTCTAAATCCTGCATGTTCCTTCATGAGTCTCTTGTCCACTCCTGTCTTAATTCTTGCAATGGCCATACAGCTAAATTCCTTGCTAATGACTGATAGTAAACACACTAGCAAATCTCACGCACATAGATTAATTCTCAGAGGGTAATAATTTTGTTCTCGTAGCGAATAGTAGCTTACGTTTAATAATATTTCTATATTATAGCTATCACCCCCTCAGTTCTTGCAATATGGAAATTTGAGTAATAAATTGCCAAAAACATGCAATTGCAAAATGTACTATAATTAAGGGGCTATTGGTCTTTAATATTGTCCATAGCATATTTTGCTTCAATAGAAAAGCATGATTTATAATTAAATTTTATAATTGAATTACAAAAATTTCTAGTATCAAACTAAAAATTCCATCTAACTCGCATGGATGGCATGGAAGAGAAAAGTAGCTACCGGTACAGAAACAATACAGATGTTGAAAACTACCGGTACAGTTCTAACTTTCGACCACGGAAGGAAAACTTGCTTTTTCAGTGTAAATACGAGTTTTGTAACATTCTGTACATGAGTTAGGGAATCTAAGAATATTTTTCTACATATAGGAACTGATAATGGAACATACAATGTGAAATGATACGTATTTTACATCATTTATCTAGAAGTGAGAAGCCCACGGCTCGACGTTTGATGATGTTCATCATCATATTTATTATATAAGTTGACACTTTTCTGAGAGCATATGGCTACCACTAAAGCTTTGTATAGTGAAGATGGATTAAATAAAAAGGATAAACTACATCCATTAAAATTGAGCTAGAAAGATAGATAATCAACAACCTCGCATCTCCCGATACACCTTCTTCTCGCTTCGACGAACAGTAGCTACCTTTTTGCGTACAGTTCCGTTCATACACTGTGGTCATGGTGGGCTTGGAACGCTAAAGAAACCTGCTGTATAATAACATCAGCGAAATGCACAGGCAAATTTTCTGCACCTTCGCCTATAGCTGGCGATGTCTCCATATCAGTGAAATATTCTTGACTGGGATGTTAAACACCATTACTCAACTCATGCATATATATATTCTTGGCATTGTTAAAGTGTTTGGTGATAAATGGAGCGAGACTTATAAAGAAAACAAGGATATCAAATGATCAAAGGGTGTTATAATGAGGTTTTACTGTCTGTAATGACACTGATGATATCATTGTAACAGTATCATCTACATATCATACCTGGCCCCAGTTTCACAATCATTCCTTAGCTAAGATTTTCCTTAACTCAAATTTAGCCAATTTTGGTAATCACTTTTTGGAAATGCCGATGAAAATTTTTGTAAAAACTAAATGCAAATGTTTTCATCTAGAAGTGACCACACAAATGACATCTTAATTTACTGAATATCTTGAAAATTAACAAAATTATAAAGTTTGAAATTTTGCAAGATTTAAGTTAAGGAAAATCTTAGCTAAGGAATGATTGTGAAACCGGGACCTGTTCTTAATATCTAAACAAGACAAAAGTTGTCTGCTGAATATTAATAACAAAATTCAAATTTAAAAATCAACTAAAATAAAAAAAGTTTCAAACATAAAAATAGAAAACTTACAACTGCAAAGAGAAAATTTTTGAAAACATTTAAAAATAAACATTTTTGAAAACATTTAAAAATAAACAAACAGAAGATTGTTCCTAAGTGATATACCTTCTTCCATCTTTCAATTATCTGACAAATAAGTAAACATACAGCTATACAGATTATATTTAGCCATAGTCTGTATGCAATATTTTGGAAGAGTGTTTATAAATATGGAAGACACTATATAATTTAAACATGGTAAATAGGGTAAAAGTAAATACTGTAGATCACTTATTTTTCACGAGTAGAAAATTTTGCGTCAAGACCATCTTGGCCTTATTCGCGAATACATATTTGAATTCGCATTTGGAATCTTACTGAATACAACATATTTATGTCAACATGGAAATGTTCATCTGAACATCTGTGTGCTGGAAATATTCGTGTGATATTTGAATGTGCGAATGTGATGAGTCACGAATTGAAGCGAAAATAAATCTCTCGCAAAATTAAAGTGATCTACAGAATGTTTTATGAAAGTGTGAATATACATGTATGCATACCATAAATCTGTATTAATACCTACATGTATTTGTGTAGATTAGACTCGCCAATATTTATAAACACTCTGCCATCAGATTGTGCACAACTTATAGTGTTGCATTATTTGTGATTTTGATTTTGATATTGATAGCAAAACCATGAAAACCTTCAAAGCCAGTATGGTTCCACTCATCCAAATATGCATAAAGAACATCTTATTTTGTATAATTGGGTGGAATTAATTTATTCTTAACATAATATGGATATGCTATCTAGTTTCATGATTACTGGATACTACTTAATAGAATCTATCACAACTTGTGGTGCCAGATTGGAAAATCTCAACCCGAGTTCTAATATATTTGGTCCAGAACGAGGCTTGCCGAGTTCTGGACCATATATATTAGAACGAGGGTTGAGATTTCCTTATCTGGCACTACAAGTAGTGATTGATTCTATTTCTTGCATCAGAAAGTACAACGTTTAATTTAAAATCAATTTCAACTTTCGATACACCTCTGATTTTGTTGATAAAATTTTGCGGGAAAAACAGCGTGTAGGCTATCTTGCACAGGGGGGTTCAAGATGGAGATATCTTGCACCTTTCTTTTTATAGATTCTTCAATCTGGGGTGCAAGAATAACATTTCCATCACAGACATGTTCAAGATGGACTTTGCTCATCACTATACTTGCACTCATTCATAGAAATATTGCATTGGACAGGCGTCAGCACTGGATTGACCCTTGTTTTAAGTTGTATTTATGATATTTGTACTGTAAATGATGCTGATAAAGTATACAATTCATAATATGTTGATTTTTTTCAGATTGTTAGAGTAGTTTCTGTAATAACACTCCTGTCTGATCTGGTGCTTCTAGAAACTGGTGGGCGCATAGTGGCGAGTGGTGGGAGAGTAGTGGCGAGTGGTGGGAGTGTAGTGGCAAGTGGTGGTAGAGTAGTGGCAAGTGGTTGGGGCAAAGTGGCGAGTGGTGGGGGCATAGCACGAGTGTAGTAGTGAGTTGTGGGAGAGTAGTGGCAAGTGGTAGGAGCATAGTGGCAAGTGGTGGGAGAGTGGTATCAAGTGTTGGGAGTGTAGTGGTGAGTGGTGGGAGAGTATTGGCAAGTGGTGGGAGTGTAAAGGTGAGTGATGGGAGAGTATTGGCAAGTGGCGGGAGTGTAGTGGCAAGTGGTGGAAGTGTAGTGCCGAGTGGTGGGAGAGTAGTAGCAAGTGGTGGGAGCGTAGTGGCAAGTGGTGGGAGTGTGGTGGCAAGTGGTGGGAGCATAGTGGCAAGTGGTGGAAGTGTAGTGCCGAGTGGTGGGAGAGTAGTGGCAAGTGGTGGGAGCGTAGTGGCAAGTGGCGGGAGTGTAGTGGCAAGTGGTGGAAGTGTAGTGCCGAGTGGTGGGAGAGTAGTGGCAAGTGGTGGAAGTGTAGTGCCGAGTGGTGGGAGTGTAGTGGCAAGTGGTGGGAGCGTAGTGGCAAGTGGTGGGAGCGTAGTGGCAAGTGGTGGGAGTGTAGTGGCAAGTGGTGGGAGCGTAGTGGCAAGTGGTGGGAGTGTAGTGGCAAGTGGTGGGAGCATAGTGGCAAGTGGTGGGAGCGTAGTGGCAAGTGGTGGGAGCCTAGTGGCAAGTGAGAGTGCATACATATCAATTTACCACAACAGTATTATGTCTTGTCTGAAAAGACTGTTGAATTCCATTACTAAATGTCAAGGTACCTGATTTACTCCTGGTGACCAAAATGGCTGCCGACTACCAACTTCTGACAAATTCTTTCAAAAGTACAAAAGTAACTTATTTTCTAAAACAGTCTTTAAGAGGGGCAATAGTTCCATTTATTTCTTTTTTTGGGGGGGGGGGGATTTGGTTACTAATAATTTTAAATTTGTAGATACCTAGCCAGGAGCTTGTCAAAAAAGGATATGTAGTCATTACTAATCTGTCAGTCTTGGTCAATCTTGGTATTCAATTTACAGAGGGAGCATGCTACCAACTTAGTGTACACAATGTATATGAAGTGTGTTACCTACCTTTCTATTAGGACAAATTGAATTCAGACATCCGTCTACACTAGGATTACAACAGTTACATCCTTCTGATATAGATATACAACAATCTGAACATTGTCCTCCGCCTTCTTTACCACATGGATTACAGCAACCTTCACCTGTACAAACCCCCTTTTTCTGAAATACCAGATATTATTGTATCATTAAGTAATTGAGTTGAGTAATGGTGTTTAATGTTTAACTTCCCAGTCAAGAATATTTCACTTATATTGAGACATTGCCAGCTATAGACGAGGGTGCAGAAATTTTGTCTGTGTGTTATGCTGATGGCATTATACAGCAGGGTTCTTTATTGTGCCAAGCCCACTGTGACATGGGACCTGGTTTATTTTAAGCTCCCATCTGAAAGAACCATAACTTTCATTTTGCAATGCCGAGTGTTTGGTTAAAGAACAGTCACTACCCATTTTCAAGTCTTGTATCAGACCCAGTAGGTGTTCGAACCCATGACCTCCCACTTACTGAGCGAGCACTCTACCAACTGAGTTACCACAGTGGTTATATTGTATCATTATAAACATGCACATTATGTATCCAACAGTTATTTCACTTCCATCCTCAATTTTGATATCACACATGGTGGTTGAAGCTAGCTAGACAGGAGGAGCTTACCATCCCAGAACACCCGCATCACTTCCCTAGTGATAGTTCACATATTCAATATAATTTGCCAGTTTTTACTTTGCTTTTTGGTATGTGATTTGACCATGGACTGGTATGTTTGTATTTGATGATTATATCCTACTGATATCAACATAAGAATTATAGCCATTGATGAGGTCATGACTTCCCTGATGATAGTTCACATGTTAAATACATGTATCATTTGCTAGTTTTTACTTTGTTTTTTGGTATGTGATTTGAACATGAACCAGTATGTTTGTGTTTGATGATTATATCCTACTGATATCAACATAGAAATCATAGTAATTGATGGGCCTGTAAATCTTGTTGTCTAAGTTAAATTTGTGTTTATACATTCTATACCCAATCTGGAACATAACTTAAGATAGAAAATCTAATGCAGTGATGTCACAGCAATGGATCATTTGATGTAATAGTAAGGAAATTGAAATACCTACATGTATCTTAAATCAAAGATACATTGATTGAATGGGGCTTTACATCCCAGTCAGGAATATTTCACTTATATTAAGATGTTACAAACTATAGGTGGCAGAAATTTTTTACCTTTGCAGTGCACTCAGGACAATGTGCAGAAAGGGTTCTTTAAGGTGCCATGCCTGCCATGACACGAGGTGTCACTTTTTAAAGTCTGTTCTGAAAGACCCTGTGATTTTTATTTCTAAATACTGAGTGTTTGGCGTCAGAACAGTCACTACCTATTGTCAAGTCTTGGTCAGATTCTGATAGTGTACCTCCAACATACAAAGTGAGAACTCTACAAGGGTTCGTATAGACATTTGAACTCCAAATTTAAGAACTTTTTAGGGTCTTATTTGCAAATTTAAGGTCAAATCAAAGGGACAGTTTCAGCAAAACAATTCTTGGCGCAAAGGTAATAAAATCAGTAAAACAACTACTTATTACATGTCCATAGTATTGACACTTGAAGTGGAGGTTGAAGTTGGACGTTAGGGAGAGCCATGTACCTTTAAATTGCTCAACTCAATGCAACTTATTAATTACTGTAATTAATTTATTTATATATCAGTGAGTCTATTCGCAACCACTTAATATCAAAATACAAACACCCAAATGGCCAGATTCAAGGGCTTTTTAGGGCTTCCAGGATAAATTCAAGGGCTTTTTAGGTTCAGACTTGTTTTTATGGTCTTTTTAGGGCAAACCTCAAAATTTCAGGACTTTTCCAGGCCTGTACGAACTGTACCAACTGAGCTACTGCAGTAGTATAGATCAAAGATACAGATACTACATATACCAGTACACAAAACATCAAACCTGGTATCCAGACTTCTCACCAAAAACGTTATTATGATTCTACTTACCACTAGAATGTACCTTACACATACTATAATGAGTATTAATGCTGTATATCCCCCAGCCGCCAGACACACAATGCCTGCTATAGGAAGATCTGCCATGTCAGTTACTCAGTGGTAGAGACTTTTAACAGTTACAACCTGTCAAAATAATCAAAAAGGCATTAATAAACCTAAAGATCTAGATAATCATAAATATCCAAACACAAACTTATCCTTTGTCATGCATGTAACCATGGTAACAATGACTATGGTCTAACTAAGGCTGTAACAATATGTACCGGTTTTTCAATTTTTTCATAACACTAAAATATTATCGTATCACTCTTTTGTCATTGTTTCTATTTCTTGTTAAATTATTCGGTAACATTGAAAACAAATCACTTTGAAAGTTGTCGGAAATAAATGTATGTCCGCATAAATTTCGTTTTGCAGGATGTAAACAGAAGTTACAGAACCATGTCTACCTAGTACCTACAGTGCCTTATCATCATGTAGCAGAATTAAGAGAGTATCATGGGCAAATATACAAATAAAGGATGAAAACAATTCAAAGTAAACATGGTAAAACACATAATTAACGAGACAAAATAAACATATTTGTCAATACATATTGCGTACTGCTCTAGGTATATATGATATGTGCCGTATCGAACCTGCCCCTCCAATACCCAGCCAACATTTAAAAGAGGAGATATAAGAGTTTGATGGCACATTTATGCCTTGCACCAATAATCCACTAGCTTCAGTTCAAGGTTGTATATATACAGTCAAACCTGTCTATAAAGGCCACCCAAAGGAACCAGTAAAAGTGGCCTTAATGGGCATGTGGTCTTCATATACAGGTTCAAATAGCATGAATAAAGAACAATTAGGATACAATTATACTGGCCTTTATAAAAAGGTGATCCTTATATAAAGGTGGTCTTTAGGGCAGGTTGGACTGTAATATATGATTGTGATTAGCAATTTTTTCAACAATTTGCTATGTGACAATTTTACTTCTTAATGTCAAGGATTAGTCCATACAACAGTTCATATATGATGCACAAGTTGTGTCAGTATTCTGATCTGCTTTCTACTAGACTAGTGAACACTATAGCTGCCTTTAGATTGTCAGTACGTCTGGCCTGTCATGTTGACAGTAGTAGATAACCACTACATACAAGGTAGTCCAGTTTTATTATTCATGTACCAAGCCAACAATTAAGAGACCTACAACATGGGAAACCCCATTTTTCACTTGTAGTAAACTAACTGCCTGCTGCATACCGGTAATTCTTTGAGTATGAAGGTATTTTAACCACTTACCACTATGCAGCTTCCATGTAAGGATCATTTGAAATAACATAATTAGGATGTTATACCAATTTTGATAGATGCTTTAAGTAAGTATGATCTGGCTTCAATTCTCAATTTAAAATCTATCACTATCAGTAATTCCAGAAATTTATTATTTATGTATTTACAAACTTTGTCCACACTTCATTAGTTAAATATTTCTACATACAGACTACTATTTATTTAGCCTATTTCAGAGAAAGCAAGATCGCAAAATATTCTATAAATTTCAATATGACAGGTATAAATCAATGATTTTTTCACTTACATGGGCCGAGTCGTTACTAAAAATTCCTGTTTCGGATCTATCCTTGCTTAATATATCATTTTATGCAACAAAATATAACCAGGGTGGGTGTTTACAATGGTAATCTTTTTTACTAAATGGCGGGGTTCTTTATGTTACGTAGTCATGATGAAAGAGTCGACCATTTACGTAGGTTAGTGCAGCTAAAGAACAGATTATGTTTTGCGTTACTGGGATGACCAAAATCGATTTAATAAAGTAATAAAGTGAACTAACTTTCTGCATTTTAAAACTGTTGAAAACATGACGTAAAATCAAACTTTTAAACTCAACCCAACCTTTAAGCTACCCTTCATTGTACCCCTTACGAACCTACCTAAATAATAAATTCTTCCGTCATCATTACATCACACGAAACACACCACCATTTTGTCAAAATTTTTACCATTGTAAATACCCATCCAAAATACATTTTGGTGTATTAAAGGCGTTATAATGCATGGATTAGATCGAAATTATGATTATTCGCGACGACTCAGCTCATGTAAGTAAATGATTAATTCATTTTTAACAGTGTCATTTAAATCTTTGAAATATAGTATTATTCCTTTCTCTGCAGCAGAGTAAACAGATAGTAGTTCAAATTTAGGCAACATCCCCCCTGTATGTTACCATACTTTAGTTTGTACGAAGACTAAAGGGCTGATGTCAGTGCTGATTCTGGGTTCAGTGTTTTGAAGTGATTAAATCATGGAGACAACAGTAATAATTCGGTCTTAATTTATCAGCTGTGTGTAGGCATGACATTAGTGCACTCTACAAGCCCAATATAACTCCTCAAGTAGGTGTTGAAAAACCCCACATTAGACCGGGTTAACTGTGTTAAACAGGCAGAGGCCTCTTTAACCATAAAAGATGTATAAAGGTATAAAGAAAGTGATTTGATTTACAGTGTTGTGTGAGTATTCAAATTACACATTTTTAATGATAAGATGTTCAGATCTACAGATGTTTTGTAGTTATAGGAACATTGACCAAAGTTTGTTCTCATTGACATCTTGAAAATTTTCACCTGGAGAACCATATCGCACAACTTCCGTGTTAAATCCACCCTAAGGCTTGAAAAATTCCCCAGAATCTGTCAAACAAGCACTAAAACCAACTGATCACGTTGCAAGCTAAATCTTGACATTTCTTCTTCCGCTCTTTCCGTTTACGATCACGTGATCAAACAAACCAGAAAGCAGTCGGATATATTGTCGTAAAATTAATCAACATCTTAAAGATGTTTTCTCAAATTGATTTCTTGGAATTTATTTAGAAATAAAAATCTCAATTACGAGGAAACATACTTAATAATTCATTTGAAATGTCAGAAAATTCGGAAGATTTTAATGCAATTAAGCCTTTAATAACGACATTGGCAGGTGCTTTCAAGCGTTATCAAGACGTTGATTAATGTAGGTGGCACTGCAGTAGAAGCAGACGCATTCCATCAGCAACACACTTTGATTACATTGACAACAACCATGTATAAAGTGAAATTACTTATGCTTGGGCCATGTGAGGTAACTATACACAATTTAAACGTGTTATTTTTTCATTCTAGCAGTTATCACATTGATATCTGTTTGAAATGACATTAGTTGTGGATAAATAATTTACAAACTTCTGCTGTTGTCAGTGCTGAATGCATTTGAAGCCATATATTCTGGCAAAATTGAAGTGATGAAGTGCATTCACTGATTCAGCAGTCCCATGTCAATTGAGTTGATAAAAATACTGTATGTGTCATGAACATTGATGACACTCATTTATCTGGAATACTATTTTTACCCAATTTCTCTATTCTAGTGCAGCACAGAGAACAGCTGGAAAAAAATGGAGTTTGTCACTGTACCACATGGTCAATACCTCTTAATGTTTGCACCAAACGCCTTAGTTAACTACATTTCCAAATGAGATTCAAACAACAATTCCGAGTTAAATGTGTGCATATGTCTCCCATGCTACATGCTTGTAGTTTATTTTAGAACATGCTGAAATTATGTTTGATGTTACAAGATAAATTTCCTGTTTCATTTATGATCATGAATCAAATTCTTGCTAAAAGTCTTCTTTTTCCCATAATTGCATTATACATTGTACATAGATTTGTTTTTTTATACCATAATGGGTGGTTGTTTACATTGGTATATAATTTTTAAAAATGCAACAAGTTGATTTTTCATTTGACACAAAATTTGGTGTGGAAGTCACTATATGAAAGTTTGTATCTCATGTGATATCTCAGATGGCCACCATTACCATAAATAGCAAAATCACTAAAATGACAAATGTGGATTCAATTTTCTACCGGTTTTCTTCAAATTGAAAATAAAGAAAGAAGTTACCTGGCCATTTAATGCACATATACATATATTAGGTTTTCCCCCAAAAAAATTTCCTTTGACCCAATTTTAGCAAATTATGCAAATGAGGTCAAATTTTGCCAGTTGAGTATTACAGGCCTTTTTTGGTCTCTTGTTTATGTTTGCAAACAAAAAGCACCAACATTTTTTAAGTATTTTTACTATGCTGACCTGTTTACTTGGTTGATCCATGAACAGTCACACTAGGTATAAAATTTTTACTTCAGATATGAGCTATTACAGTGATTCACAATCTCCTGTGTGTCATGCATAAACTTTTCACATTTGAAATTTTCTCTGATAAAACTAGTATCAAATTTGATATTTAGTGCTAGGTAATTATGACTATCTTTAACTGCTTTACCAGGGCTCTACAATGCGAGTAAAACACTCGCATTTGCGAGTAATTATTTGTAAATGCGAGTGGATATGTCAAATTCACTCGCCCATGTGCGAGTAGAAAGTCAAATCCGGATTTTTCTTTCTGTTTTCAACAACGAAATTACTCTCATCAAGCTTAATCTTTAAAGCGCTTTAGATCATATAGCTCCAATCTGTTAAGTTGTTAAGCAATTGTGTGATCACGTTTTCAAGCTATGAGTCGTAAACAAAATCGGCAAATGTATTTATTTTAAAAGCCACGAGTACGAATAAAAATCCAGAAGCTTCGAGAATTCTAATGTTATCAATGACCAGGAAGAAACGACCTCGTCTACGACTCGGTGCCATTGATCACTCGATGGAAAAACAAACGTAATCCTCTAAACTGACTAAAGCATTGACAAAAAGCCGGGTCCCGAGTTGGCCTGGAAAACAGTTTTAAACCGGCAAAAGTATGTTTAAAATATGCTGTTAAATTTTACATGAGGCAGATGTATCTAGCTAGACAGGAAATGCTTACATTCCTGGGGCGACTCGCCTCACATCTTTGAAATAAGTTTACATGTTTTTAACTTAATTTGCCGTTTTTCAAAGTTTTTGCTTTGCTTTTGGACATGCACTGCGATTTTTGTGTTTGATACCACAATAAAAGTAAATTGAATGAAAAATATTTTTTAAAAACATTGGGCCTATCTGCTGTGCCTGCATCTTCAAAATTATGCAATAATGGGAAATGTTTCCAGTCTAATAGAATCTCATTTAAATTGTATTTATAAAACAAATATGTGGCGAGTAACATTTTTGCTCTGGCTAGTAAACTCGAGATGTTTACTAGCCAGGAGGCTAGTGAAAAAATTTGCAATCGTAGAGCCTTGTTTACTGTTGCTACTTCAAACAATGTTTTATTTATATTTTTAACAGAGTGGCAAGACAGTGTTAGCAAACTTTCTAGCAGATGCCACAGACACATCTAGTGGTGAATACCACCCAACACAGGGAGCAAGGTAGGTGATTACAAATGTAGTACCATTTTTTATCAATAACATGAATAAAGAATGTATGTAGCATGCATTTACCAATAACATTAATAAAGAATGTAATCATGGGCTTATTTTATTATTTATAATGTAAAAACAGATGCATCGATGTAAAATATAAATTTATGAGTAAGATATTGTATACAGTCAAACCTGTGGCCTTTATATACAGGTTCAAATGATATGAATTAAGAACAGCTGGGATAGAATTATGTGGCCTTTATAATCAGGTGGCCCTTATATAGAGGTGGCCTTTAAGGCAGGCTGGCCTGTATATAAATTTATGAGTTAGATATTGTATAGCTATTTGTGATGACTGGAGTGTAGTGGGATGGAGTATTGGTGTTTTACACCCAAGCCAAGATTTTATCATGCATATCAAGGCAGAAAGTTTTGAAATGGTGAAGAAAACTGGAATGCCCTGACCTGAAAAACACTGACCTTCAGCATGCAAACCTAAGATCTGTTCCAAGTTGGATTAGAACCAAGGCAGTAAGAAGCACTGATCAGTAAACCGACACTTTAGATCACTTGACAGTGATTTTGTTATATCTGTAAAAAAGTACCTTTTGCCTTTGGGAAACTTTTGAAGTCTGAAATACAGTAAACTGCATTATGACATGCTGGCAATAGCTTAAGGCTCCTCATTGCAAAAATGTTATATCTAACATTTTGTGGGTTACTTTGAAGGACAAATAGATTTTAATTTGCTAGTACATGTATATCACAGTTGATTTGGGGAATTTTAATGTCAGTTTGGGAAATTTTAGTCATTTTTCCCAAGGGGAAACTACCTTTATCGGTTATAACTTTGGGCAAACAAAATCACTACTTGGCCACCGATACCCCTATTTTTGATAACTGTACAAATCAAGATTGATTCTGGAATAAATATAATGGCTGACTGCAGAAAATTTCTTATCTTAATGTAATTTTTAACTTGTATATATTAATCTCTTGCAGAATATTGGAATTTGAAACTAATTTAAATACTGGTGGAAAGAATTCAGTTGAAGTTGAATTATGGGATTGCAGTGGCGACAGGAAGTAAGTGTTAATAAGGCATTTACTATTATAGCCATGGTTAAGAAGCAGTTTTATCCATAACTTGATTCATCACTGTTTCAAACAGTGGGCCTTATTGCTCACCTGAAAGCATATCCAGTATCTCTTGCAGTATTCAATTAACTGTATTCATAAATTCAAATGTTTTCCTTCGTGGGGACCCACAGCAGCTGCAAAGAAATTACAATACTTGCCTGATAGATCCCTCTCATTCCGACAATATCTAAAGTCTGGACAGTGTGTGCTCACCAAGAAAATAATTAGTTTGAAAGGGGTCCCTCTACAGCATTCCTATTTGAAACTTCCAAGAAAAACAAAAACTACATGCCATAAGGATAATAAAATACATGCACAATATATCTAAAGCTTTAAGCTCTTCTTTATACATCAAATACTTTTTTATAAATACTTCATACTTTACTGCATAAAATGTTTGCAAATTTGAATGCGTATTCTCTCACCAATGTCTTTTTTTCTGATTCATTGTTTTTTGGAGAATGGACAGATAATATCATTGAAGTTAATATGATACACATGGAACCTAATTCTTAGACAAGAATATACTAATACTTGCTACCTTTTTATTCCTGATAACCAAAATCACCATTGACTACTAATAGGTTTAAGGAATTCTTTCAAAAAGTACTGGTAATATGTAATTTATCAGATTTGTGAAAAGCCTAAAAAATGCATACCGGTATTCATTTTTTTGTATTTAAAAAAATGAAAGGATTTGGCTTTTATTGATTTTAAAGTTGTTGAAACCTAGGACTGGATACTTGGATTATTTTGTGATGTATTAATTTTAAAGTTGTATTGTTTTGACAGATTTGAAGGCTGTTGGCCAGCTATGGCTAAAGACACAATAGGAATTGTGTTTGTTTATAATCCTGATCAACCAAACCATGATAAAGATTTAGACTCTTGGTAAGTTCTATATGCATGTATGTGTTACACATGTTATAGGGCAAGATTTATATTGAAAGGAGTTTAACGTTGCAGTCAAGATTTTTTAACTTATATCGAGACATATAGGTGAAGTGGTAGAAATTTGTGCTCAGAGTAATGTGCAGAGAAGGTTCTTACCTGTGTTACAGGTGTTACCTGTCTTGACATAGAGCATTGGTTTGTAAGGTTTCTTCCAAGTTCAATAAATCTTTATATTTATAAAAAAGGGAGGTAATTTTGTAATTTTACAACAAACTACAGTCCATCTTGCCTTAAAGGCCATCTCTATATAAAGGTCACCTGCCTATAAAGGCTAGTGGAATTGTATTCTAATTGCTCTTTTATCATATCATATTATTTGAACCTGTATATAAAGACCATCTGCCCACAAAAGCCACTTTAACTGTTTCTCTTGAATGGCCTTTATAGACAGGTCTGACTGTACTTGGTATTACTGGAGTTATTGGCCTTTTTTGGTTTAGTCTGCCAAAGCAGGTTTCTGTTCAACAACACTTACCTCAGATCTGTTTTTTCTATCTATAATTGTAAACTCCACAATCATTTACATGCATACTGGCATGTATTGCACCCCAGGATTGCCAGCTGGTTATAATACTTTCATATTTTTCTAAGTTGTGGGCAGTAAGACATATAATCTTTTTTAATTTTTTTGCAAAAGGTTTGACTATTTTGTGGAGCAGCAGGCAGTTAAAAAAGCTCAGTGTATAGTATTTGCTCATCATAAACCTGGAGTTGGTGAAAAAGAAAGAACACAGTTATGTAAGTTATTTTTGTTATTTTAGTAATCCTCTTTTTACCTGTCCAGTAAAACCTCGATTCATCGCCACCATTTGTTCAGTCAAATGTTGGCGTTATAAAGGGGTTTGGCAATAAATCGAGGGAGGCCCATAAAGAAAAACATAAAGAAAATGGATTTTGGGACTTCAAAATAGTGTGGCGATAAGCGAGGTGGAAAAGTTATCGAGGGGCATTATAACGAGGTTTTACTGTATTTCTAGATGCAAGAGCAGGTCTGGTGATTGCTCGGCTATGTCCATCCTTCCGTCTATCTTTCAATTTGTCCCATTTGAACAATGCATAGTTGTGTAATCTGCAAGGCCTTTAAACTTTTCCAAAATCAAACAAAATTTTATTCAGGTTTTTTTGTTTTTGTTTTTTTTTCATAAATCAGTGATGTGCACCTCTTATTTTGGTCATTTAAATCTGAAATATTTGCTTGTGGAACATTGTCATTAAAAAAATTATGTTTGTCAGAAAAACTTTTAGGTGCATAGATTGTGTAACCTGTTATTCCTACAGCTTTTTCTCAAATAAAATTTTATTTATGCATTATACATACAGTAAAAGCAGGTTCTGTATAGGTCTTATATATTTATTTTTCAAGTCAATTGAGGAAAACAATATAAATTTTTTTTAAGAGATGACAGAGCCGTCAGTTGAAAATATTCCCAAAATTCCCAAATTCATACTTAACCTGTGAGTGTACAGTCAAAACTGTCTGTAAAGGCCACCCAAGAGAACCAGTAAATGTGGCCTTTTTGGACAGGTGGCTTTATATACAGGGTCAAATAATATGAATAAAGAACCTTTAGGATACAATTCTACTGAATTTTTATAAGCATGTGGCTCTTATGTAGAGGTGGCCTTTGAGGCAGGTTGGACTGTATGTGATTTATCAGTTCCCATAAATTTATAATTGATTTGTAATAAATATTGTGTCAGAAGCTTATTTTTGACCTATTTCATTGATTTTTTCAGCTACGTTCTTCAAGGATATTCCATGTATACAAACAAACATAGAAGATGACGGTGACTCAGTGCGGAATCAGTTCAGTAATTATCTATCTGGTATTATGTCAGCATTATCAGATAACAAAGAACAAGAAGAACTCAGTATCATGAATCATAGATAAAATAAAAACTTAGGAAACTGTTAGTGTTAGGGGTGGGATAGGGTGGGAGTGGGGTATAGTGGAGTGTGAAGGAACAGAAATGGGGTAGGTTTAACATATTTCTATAAAATGCGGGATCAATTCAATATACATGTACATTTGCATTGCATCATGTCACTGTTATCGGACAAAAAGAAGAAGAACTCAATATCATGAATTCTAGATAGAAACTTTAAAATAACTTTTTGTGTTTTTGACAGAAGGGAGATGGTAGGGTTAACATATATAAGAAGGACTGAAAATGAATTCAAGTTCAGCAGTTACATATCTGTTCTAATGTCAGTAATGTCACAAAATGAGAACAGGGTTAAAGAGAACAAGAGAAACTCAGTATCAGAAATCATAGATTAAACTTGGAACTATTTGTGTTGTATGGAGAGAGTTGTAAAAAAGGGAGAACTTGGGAGATATAATACTGCTCGGTTGTGAATAACTGAAATTGGAGTGCAAGAATATTGCTGCAAGGCATTTTATAGATGCCTAAATAACAAGATCAATTGGTTTTATCACCATGTTTTTTTTTAGGAATTTAGCCCTCTCTGATATAATGATACATTCAAAATTTTGAATTAGGACCATGAATATATATGAGAATACCATGTTTTGCTTTTTTATCCCCTTGCAAAGTAAGTCTTTGATTTACTGACATCAGTTTTAAGTTATACTCTTTACCTTTTGATATACATATAATAAACCACATTGTCACACCAATGTTTTGGTAAATATGAACCAAGCTTATTGGATGTTTGAAACATTTCACAATTTCTGATCCATGAAGTACATGCATTATATTATTTTGAATGTGCACTTTACATTCAATTGATAAGTACATGTTACATGTGGTTAACACTTGTAAGTGGTCATGGATGAAGTTGATTTACAATAATGGAAAAGTAGTGGATTTTTATGTTTACTCACTATCTGCTAAAGTAACATCATGGAAAGATTTCAGTTGGTAAAATTACTCTTCAGCTGGTTTCTTAATGCTGAAAATGAATCTCTACTATAAAAGCATGTATTATGCTAATGAAATGATTTAAAAATTCATTTGAAATTTGTTTAGTATCTGCTATTTATGTATGCCGTACTTACTTTTAATTTAACATTATTAATATTAAATATTTATGTCTTTATAACTGTGTATTTTAGTTATTTTTTGTTAGTAAACACCTTTAGGTATAATTTTACACAATGCTGCATTGTGGGAAAAACTATAACATTTATCAGTCTACCTATTTTTGGCTAAATAGTTAACCAACATTAACATTAACCAACTAGCAATTATAAAAACCTGGTTTCTGTATATAGAGCTGGTTATTTTAATTTTGTGAAATCTTGAAGAAGTTGGACTCTGTTTTCATATCGACAAGATGAATATATGGGAAAATATCCTGACCGTTATAAGGAAGATTTGACTGTTATGTTTGTTTTTCTATGTAACCTGGTGACTTTGACCCTTGACCTATGCACCTAAATTTTGTATGCAATACATCACATCATGTGCTAAGTTTGATCAAAATCCATCCATAAACATGAAATACATGGAACAAACATGATATTAGGATGGACAACCAGGTGGATTGTACCCCTGCAAAAATGAGTTGAAGGTGATTCCTACACTGTAAATCAGCAAATACTCATGACAGTATATTTTTTGTAAGAATAGTCATTTCAAGATTTTCAAGTACTTTTGATTTAGCAGTATGGGATAGTAGAATTGCAAATGAATTACATTTAAATAAAATACTTGTGACTACTACAAAAAGTGTTCAGTAGTATACTACCTGATACCCCAAAATGTTTGTGTGAAACTATCTTCCCCAACAGATATGGGATTGTATAAGTTGCTATTTTGTGATAAAATCTATGTTGAATTGTTCCAGAAATTTGACATGTAAACATTTTCCAAAATGCTTTGCAGAAACATGAAGGGCTATTGATCACCAGATTCCCCATTGGGTTCACATCCATTGCAGTACTTAGCTCAGTTGGTAGAGTGCTTGCTCCTTAAGTGGGAGGTTGTTGGTTCAAACCCTGACCGTGTCTGACCAAAGACTTGAAAATGGTTAGTGACTGTTCTTTTTCAAAGCACTCGGCATTACAAAATGAAAGTCATGTTTCTTTTGGATGGAAACTTAAAATAAATGAGGTCAAGCATCAAGGTTGGCTTGGCACAATAAAGAACCCTGCTGTATAATGCCATCAGCGCAACACACAAAATTTCTGCACCTTTGCCGAAAGCTGGAGACTTTTGGATATAAGTGAAATATTCTTGACTGGGATGTTAAACATTATTACCCAACTCAACTCCCATTTGGTTCACAAACAAAAGACTTGAAATGCCAGATAATCATGGTGACTAGGCTCTTGAAAGTAGCTTGACGTCATAATTTAAAAGTCTGTCAGACATTATATAACTAAGCTTTATAAGAGGAGAGTAAATTTCTCTAGACAGCTTTAATGCATCATTTTATAAAGGTAGACCATAAACTTAACATTGGATGGTGACAATGGCACAGACACTAGAAGTACAGCAAAACCTCTTTTGCGCTTTGTGCAAGTGATCCAACATTGATAATACAAACAACTGATTATTTAATTTACAAATCATTTTATTAAATAATTAACAAATAATAAATAAAATATCAGTTATATTTTAGGCAAACAACACTGACCTGTCCGCTTGACCTTTAATTTAAATATTTATTGTGGAGGAGTGCATTTATTTATAGGTATCACACATGTTTATTTCACCTACAGGATGAGAAACACTAAAACGAACTCTGTTCATGTATAAACTGTGAATCCTAACACTGCCTGTGTATTGGGAGGATTCTCCTATATGAATATTCTGAATGAAAGGTCAAGCAAACAAGTCATTATTGTTTGCCTAAACAATATTAATATATCACAGTAGACTGAATTATTTTTGTCATCAACAGCCTATTATATTGATCACAGGGGACAGTGTCCTGTTAATCGCGCCTTTTTATTGATGATGGGGGACCATGTCCTGTTGATCGGCCCTTTATATTGATGACAGTGGATTCTGTCCTGTTGGTGACAGAAATAATTCTAATATCACAGAATGCTATTGCACAGGGTTGATAGATTTTTGAGCATGCTCCTTATTAAAATTTCACTAAAGCGTATATTCCAGTCACCCATAATCCTTATCAAAATGCCAGTTGAACAAGGTTCTTATTGAAATTCCAGTCAACCATGTTCCTTTTTGAAATCAGTCACAGTCAACTGTATTCCTGTTTTAAAATTCTAGTCTACCATGATCCTTTTTGAAATTGCAGTCAACCATGTTCCTTTTTGAATTTTCAGTCAACCATGTTCTTATTAAAATTCCGATCGACCATGTTCCTTTTTTAAAATTCCAGTGAATTGTGTTCCTTGTTAATATTCCAGTCAAACATGTTCCTGGTTAAAATGCCAACAAACAGGCTTATTTCATCAACGTAAGTGTATTATATTTTCTAAAACATTCTTCATTACTGTACATGTACCAGTATATAAATCACATTACTGCCTATAGTAAACTTTTTTGTTAAAAACATTAACATGATATCTGCATGATGAAACATGCATGTACATGATAGTAATTTCATAATTATTATGTTACCCAATAAAAAGAGATTTTCACTTTCATACAAAATTTTAAAATAAGGATTTGACACTTTAAGAAATAATTTTATCAATTTGCATATACCAGCACATGTAACTGTTAAGAAAATAATTTTTGATTTAGTTGTGACTATAATGTGACTTTTCAGGGGCGGATCCAGGATTTTTTGAAAGGGGGGGGTTGAGAATTATATCAATGCTTTGTGGGAGCGCCGAAGGCGCAAGCTTCCAGAGACGAGGGGTCTTGGGCAGACCGGAACAACAGAAATACAGAAAAGGGTTGTTATATTAACATATGGAGGTCACATAGTCAATAGTTTTCTCTCTCTCTCTGTTAAAATTTTTCTAAGGGGGGGGGATTGCAACCCCCCCCCCCCCCCCTTTAAATCCGCCACTGCTTTTAATGTATTTCTTTTCAGGTACAATTTAAACTTTCTCATAAATACTGCAAATGTATTTAATTCTGTGTGTATTTATTTTCGCAGTATAGGATATTTAGACATATCTGCCTAGTTAAATTTTTGTGTTTTTGAAATATGCTCTATACCATTATAAGTAAAATATAATTTTCACTTTGCATTATTATTTTCGTGCAAAACTAATGACCGCAAAATAAGCGAAAATTAGTACACCGAAAAAATAAATACATTTACAGTATCCAATCCATTTGAAACAACAGGGTTAGCTACTGTACCATGTGATACCCCCTAAGGTTTGTTAGGAACTATTACATATATTTCCATTGGTTATGAAAGCATTTCAGTTAACGTTTTTCCCGTAAAAACAAGGTCATTCCAGGATTTCATGATGTAAGCGTTTTTCAAAACCTTCCACACAAATGTTAAAGGGTCTTGATCAGTTATTACAGCTGGAAACTCCATTATCAAGTCACCCAGACATCTTTTTGATATCTAGAATTCTCTTCCAATTCTTTCAAGTACTGTACAGCATTTTGTAAGTCCATTTGTCCTTCTGACTGTAAGACAGACAACATAGCCTGATGGACATCATGTGCCATGTGTTTAGCATCTCCACACACATATATAGACGCTTTATCCTGAAACAATAATGTGTCATCTTAAGGTTAAAGGTTAACTTACACAAATATATACAGTACAACACAAACAAATACACAAAAAAATATTTTTTTAGACATTGGAAACATTTACAAACTAGAACTGTCTATCGAGAGCCAA
Organism: Anadara kagoshimensis; assembly: GCA_021292105.1. Taxonomy (NCBI): domain Eukaryota; kingdom Metazoa; phylum Mollusca; class Bivalvia; order Arcoida; family Arcidae; genus Anadara; species Anadara kagoshimensis. The sequence continues at coordinate 23,509,621 of CM037874.1, forward strand.
ATAAGTCCAACATGATTATTATCACTAAAGTTATTTTGTGCACTCGAACTCAAAATTGACCTCATGACCTTGATATTTGACCTACACACCTAAATTTAGAATGCAAATTTACATTTATGTTAAGTGTAATCAAAATCCATCCAAATATGTGGACGTTATGCAATATTATTATAAAAATCCTGTGTTTTCTAAAATATAGCTTATAAAGCTCAATATTTAAACAAGCAAATTCAGATAATTTGGATCACCTGCCAACAGGTCCAAGAATTTTGTCTCAACATTACCATGACTACATTATTGAGGCATTTTTCAATTTTGTCAAAATTGACCACATAAATATGTTACCAATTTCTTGACCCAATGTCACAAAATAAATAAATACATGTAATTAATTTAAGACTCTAGAGAAGCTAAATATCAAATCAGGTTTTGGCTCCAGTCATGCATTTTAGAAAATTTAACTGTTCTAGGTTTTTCAGTCAAGGGGCCATAACTCCAAAGAAAAATGAACAAACCAACTTGGGTTAACAATATTCCCATCTTTTATCAATATTAATGCTTTGCTCTAAGTTTGGTAAAAAAAAAGTGTTTCATAGTTTTGGAGAATTGGTGTATAATTCAGGACAGATGTCAGAAGGAAGGATGGATGGACCCAAACTGGAATTTAATATCTCCCTCATTCTTTGAAAGACTAGGGATAAAAAAAAAGAAGACTTAATATTACCAGTTCAATAAGCTGCCATAACAGTTTTGAGTCTTTGAGCAATAAATCTTGAACATAAACTTTTTGACTCTGGTCTCTAGAAAAGGCAACTTTTAATGATATCAATCCACTTTGTTCCCAAGTTTCTGAAAATTAAAACAAATTCATGGTCACATGTATTTTTCATACACTACTGATATATACTGTACAAGTATAACAATATATAACACTTTTAGTACCAATTCAAACATAAAATGAATATGTACAGTTGCAGCTGTCTAAACAAAATGCTTTCAGAACATAGATTTCATTCAGATAATACTAGTGCATTGTATTTGGCCATTAAACAATATTGATAGAGTTTGTCCCAATATATTAGTTCTGTTCAGAGAGATTTTCAGGTTACCATGGTTTTAGGTGTCACTTGTTTAAATATGTTTATAAAAGTTAAGAAAATTCAACTGATAAAACACACATGTAAAATTTATAGCCACTTCTATTAAACATTAAAATTCATGAATGAAAACATGCACATCATGCAAATTACTTGGATATTACTGAGAAATTTGAATACCCTGTAACATCAATACTTAAATGTTTTAATTAATCTGGTTTTGTCAGTGTGCAAGATATTGTGGAAGGCCAGACTTGATACATGGTCGGGTAGCTCGGTGTGTAGAATGTCCAGCTAGTATTTGGAAGGTCCAAGGTGTAAGTCCCAGTTTGTCTGCTGCATTGTTTTCCTTTACTTTTACATTTGGGGCTAATCCTACCCTTGGAAGCTGCCGAACCCACTGATTGGTCAAAGGGTGGAACCTGGTGGTTTCGATTTAAGGTTGAATCGGACAAAAGGAAGAATGGAATGTGGGGGACCAGGCTTGATAGGTGGGCGGGTAGCTCAGTACATAGATCATCCTGCTAGTATTGGGAAGGTCCTGGGTTCGAGTTCCAGTTTGGCCGCTGCATTTTCCCTTTCATGTTACAATATCAAATGAGATTCCTCTTATACATTTTATTTGTATACTTTTAAGTTTAAGCATACTTAGTTCTTCTCTGTATAAAAAGTCTTTCTCTTTGTGTCGACATCCAAAATATAAGTAAACGGGTCCTGGATTCTCCTGCTTTTCTGAAATTAATACTGTTACGTTAATTCATCTAAAACTTGATTATAAATGCTTAAAATTTATCTTACGCACTGTGTTTGTTTTGGTTTATTTGAATTGATCAGAGATTTAGAAAGAAAAAAAGGATGAAACTAAATGTTTATCACAACGCTCGGCTTTCAAATCCACTAGAATGAACAATTTTTGTATCTCTTGAACAAAAAACCCAATAACATTGCATATGAAATGGTGTCTTTAACATCAAAATCATCCAGATGCCTTGTCATTTATCTCCCTTAGTTTTTGTATTATTGTGTAATGATCTGGACACAGACACAGAAACTGTAGTACAATTGCCAAAAAATAACTTGTATATGGCTATGCACAAGTTGTGTTTATGTAATAATGCATACCTCATTGCATGTTTGCATGCTGGTGTCAGAATTTATCAAAATCATTCAGGGTTCGTACTAGAACTTTTAATGGGGAGGGAGTGCATATTCAAAATTGTTTGTCTAAAATACCATTACATTAATGATTTTGCATTTAGGCCAAAGTACCAAACCCATAGGGTCATTTGGCAAAATAAGAGATAAGTGGCAAATATTTCTACTACAATTGTGTCTGGAATGCCATGGCCACCTACCCTTCTCTTGTATAAATGCTCTAAATGGAGCAATCCCTGTTCCAGGACCAATTAGAATAACTGGCAACTTGTTGTTGCTAGGCAACCTAAAATCTGGATTCCTGCTCATAAAAACAGGACATCTGTCTTTTACTTGAAGTCTGTCCTGTAAGTATGTGGTGGTCACTCCCTCTCTAGGCTGACCAATAAGTTTATATCTGACCACAGCAGCTGTTACACATACAGTATTATTGTCCTGTAATATCAATATAAAAATTGTTGTTTTAGAGGTCGCAGTGGCCTAATGGATAAGGCATCAGTCATCAAATTCAGGGTCTCTCACTGCTGTGAGTTCGAGTCCACATGTGGGAATGTTAATTTTCTTTGCCGTTGGCCTTTACTGATTCACCTGGTATCAGTATAATGGACTGGGAAAGTGGTACACTTGTCTGCGGCGTACTGACTCTGTGAGCTAGCATGTTAAAGTCATCCTGAGTGCGCGCCAATACAAGGCAGACCATACATCACACTCGCACTTCACATGCATACACAAAAATTTTCATAGATTAATTCATAGAGATGAATAATATAGTTCTCGTCACGAAAAGCTGAAAAATGGCTGATGCGACATTAAGCAACATTCAACCAACCAACTAAAAAAATTGTTTTATGGATCTGAATCATGTGCCTGATATACTGTAAACATATTCTCAAGGCTGTACAGGCCACAGTCACTGTAACCAGGGAGGCTTTGGTTGAGGGGTGAAAACACAGCTGGAATCCCTCTTTTTTCTATCTTTCTTGTTTTTAGCTTTCCTATTTTCTTTCAAACTCTTATATGACCAGCACCACACTTTGTGTAAAATCAAGAGCGACAGTCAACAATAGATGTAAATGTAGATATTAATTTTAGCAGTGTACAAATTTTAGTGATACTCATGATGTTACAGCACTGCTAATTAAAATCCATTGCCACATTAATATGATCATAGTGCACAAGATGTTTGCTGCATCAAGTCCACATGCATTTATCCAAATTTTAATTTGCACTTTGCACATTGCATGCAGTAATTGTGTGAAAAACTATGTATGAAACAATTTTGGTATCTCTCTCCATATTAGTGAGAAACCTTGATCTCGCATGGCAATAAAGCCTATCTCACATGAGCAGGTATGGAAGAAATAGTGTTGTCAAGAGTTGAAACAAATATGAGTACAAAGTATTTATTGAAAGAAAACATTTTAAATATAAGAAATGACATTCTGCTCATGGTATTTCAAGAGGTAATGCAAGATAGTGTGACACATGTCAAATTCAAAATAAATTCAAAATGAGGGCTTTGCCCTTAATCGAATTTGGCACTCACCACCATTCTTTACCTCTTGAAATACCATGAGCAGAATGTCATTTCTTAAATAAACATACTAGCGTACACTATACTCACCACCATTGGAGATGAAGATATAGAGTAATATCTAGGCTGTAGCTGCTTCAGACATGATACAAACTGTTGTGGTGTCTTTATAACATACAACTTAAAATTACCTAATACATCTCTCACTTCCCTCTCAGTAATATATTCATACAAGAATAAATTGCTTTTTGACATCTGTGAAATAAATGTAATACAAAGATGTCCAAGAATAGCAGTTAAATAGAAAATACATGTAGTATACATATAGCAAAAAAGAGGACTGCTGTTTTACACCACAGCCAAGAGTACACTAAAACATGAATATAACAAACACTTAAACTGAATACAGTCAACCCTGTCAATAAAGCCCACCCAATGGAACCATTAAAAGTGTCCTTATGGGCAAGTGGCCTTTATATACAGATTCAAATAATATGAATAAAGAACTATTAAAATACAATTCTACTGGCCTTTATAAACAGTGGTGCTATATAGAGGTAGCCTTTAAGGCAGGTTAGACTGTACATGAATAGTGCGAAGTCAAATATTAGGCCTGCTTCTCTATATAAGTCTATATACAGTCTAACCTGCCTTAATGGCCACTTCTATATAAGGGTCACCTGCTTATAAAGGCCAGTAGAATTGTATTTTAATAGTTCTTTATTCAAATTATTTGAATATTCAACCTCGAGGGTTAGATTTCCTTTTCCTACAGACTGATTCTTTTTGTTTTTTTTGGTTTTTTTTTTCATTTTGATGACAATTTTTGGCTTGAAGTATCAGTCACTTGACATCGACGCCATCTTTGTAAATCTAAATTTGCTATTTAACGTTTTACATAAAAATAAATATGACCATCGGTCAGAATCTACCCGGTTTTGGTTTATACAAAATGTATAAACTAGAAAACAAGCTACAATGTATTTATTCTAGTCTCCCAAAATAAACATTTGAAACTCAGTGAAAAATTCTAAATTTTGGAGGCTCGAGTGTCATTTTTCGGCAAGACAACTTCATGTCTTCATGACAAGACATCATTCAATTGTCCTTTGGTTGTGACATCACTGAAAATCCGCATGTATAGGTGAAGATAAACAGTGGTAGTTAAATGCAAGTGGAGGTGAAAATGGAAATGTCTACCATCGTTTCTTCCAGCGGAAACCTCTATTTCAAACATAGGAAGATGGAAGAAAAATTTTCTGCCACTTCACCTATAGCTATAGCTGCATGAGCTGGTGACAATCCAATATGCTTTGCAAGTAAAATATCTTGACTGAGACGTAAAACTCCAATCAATCATCAATCTACATATTCAGTCATAGAAATAACAGAAACAAGTCATTTTGACCATTTCTGTGAGAAATAATTTTTCAAAAATTTTACATTGAATTTTAATAGGTGCAGGGTACAAAAGGAAGTCCTACCAACAAGTTCCTAGTGGGTTTAATTATTATACCCCCCACTTAAAAAGTGGGGGTATATAGTGATAGGGGTGTCCGTCTGTCCGCCCTTCCGTTACACCTTAGGGTACCTATCTCCTATCCGCAACTCCTCCTAAACCCTTCAATGGATTTTCATGAAACTTTCACACAATCTTTGTGATATAATGTAGATGTGCACCTCCTATTTAAAAATTTGATCTGATGGATTTTTGGGAGCGGGGGGTATTTTTTGTGAGCTTGTGGCTCACAGTTTTTATAGTTTATAAATAGTTTTTTTTTAATTTTATACATACACCCTGCTGAAGAAGTTGTTGTAATTCAGTTTTCTCCCTTTCATCCGTAACAACGTCATACAGCAACTGTAACAGGTCCACCTTTATACATTTCAAATCATAAAACTTCAACAATGCTGTATATAGATCTACAGTTCCAGTATCTGAAAATAAATATAACGGGTGGGTGGGTTAGTAAATACCTGCCATGGCACTCTAGTCAAATTAGAAAGGTTTTTAATTTGCCAGATTTGAGTTAAGGAAAATCTTAAGTTAAGAATTGATTGTAAAACTGGGGCTTGGTGGCAGAGTGAGCTAAAGCATGTCAACACCACCTTGGTTCATATCCCTAAAATGGACAAATCCAAGTTCACCTGCTGAATGTCAGTGCTCTGGTTTTCTCCACAACATACAAACTGACTGCCTTGATATAGGTAAAAGAACCTTGTCTGGTGTGTAAAACTCCATCACTCAACTCCACTCCACTCTATAAAACATTTTACCTGAGCAAGGTTTGTAAGCCCACACAGGTGTGTTTATCTCCTCTGTTCCATCAAATCCTAGCATTTTTAATATGTCATCAACATGTGATGGGTTGTTCTTTGGATAAATACCTAATGCATCACCTGAAAATATACAGACAATTTAGAATTATTACTATTTGTCAATTTTCATGTTCTTGAATATCTGAAAGTTATCCATTGCCGGAAACCCATGGCTGAAATTCACTCAATACAGTTTAATGAGTGAATATCAACCATGGAATTCTGGTGATGAAGTTATTTAAGGAATAACTTTGATATTTTTTTGGTTTATCATTTTTAACCCCAAAAACCAGTGTGTAAACTCTATAACTCAGTGAAATGGGTTATATACAAATGTTTACACACCGATTTGGGGGTTAAAAATGATAAACCAAAAAAAAAAAAATCAAAGCTATTTCTTGTAATTCAATTCAAAAATAATTTTGCAATAATATTTATAATTTTACTGACAAAAAAATGTTCTCAAAACTTTACATTCAAACTGCTGCCATCATATGGTGCATTAATACAAATGATGTCAAGAACCATTCCATTAACATCATGTATGCAAGTTAAATGAGTCGGTTTCCATGAAATGGTCTTGCCGAAAAAGTGAAATTTATTTGATCATGAAAACATTTACTAAAGTGTTAAAATCAAGGAAGTTTACCTCCTACACTAAAGGTAAGTGCTCTACCAACTGAGCTAACCAAACCACTATATTTTTACCATGTTATTTTTTATTATCTCAAAGTCCAAAGTTGAAAATATCACCCAGTCAACTACTTCGGAGGGACACAATATCCAACAAACTAATAGGAAGAAGAGAAAAGGCAGGGTTAGACCAGGGTTCGAACCCAGGACTTCCTACACCAAAGACGAATGCTCTAACAACTGAGCTCATCAGACCACTACAGTCCTGTATAGAAAACATTATATTATACCTCATAAGCAAAAAATACTATAAGATCTATAATTTGATCATAGAATTGTGTAATCAAGGTGGAGAACACATCGTGTATCCCTCTGAAAACATCGTTTCCCGCCCCTTCTGAACATACCATGACGTCACCGATAAAGAAGCAGCATGACATTTTAGCGCTTGCCTCCAATAAAAGAAAAAAATCAATGAATCTGATAAGAATTGATGTTTTAATCTTCCAGACTGTCTAAATAAAAAAAAAAATTTTCTTTCTTTCTGTCTTTCTTATTACCATGGTTATCTTTCGGTATAATAAACAATTTATTGTCTTTAAATGAGGGAGATATGAACATTTGTTTGCCCTTAACAAGTCACATTTCAAAGTCAAACATGACTTGTTGCGGGTGAACAAATGTTCATGTCTCCCTCATTTAAAGACAATAAACGTACATATGTATATCATGTATAATAAAACCTCATAAATACCAGATGTCCATGATAAACCACTGTTTGTAATGTCAAATTCACAATGTATAGTTTCTTTGTCATCTTCAGATGCTTGGAATGTCAAAGGCTTTTTCACCTGATTAAAGAAAGAACATGACATCTGTGAGCTACAGCTACTACTATACCCTTGCTTTAAACATATGTCTGAACAAAAAGAAAATTTAAAGTAGGCCTAGATGTCCGGCAGACTTGAAATCAGTACTTGCAGTATGGAACTTCATACTGAACTTTCATAAAATATTTCAAGTGGGTGTGATTAGTAGTTGCTAAAAAAACTGTTACGAAAATGTTTGTTTCGTACTGATGGAAGAAAGGGGTAAACCAGTATACCCAATCTCTTCTTCAAAGCAGAGTTATAAAAAGTAAATGTATATGTCATACATATACAATGGACATATACCCGGTAATTACTACATTGAACCAAGTTTGAAAAATCTGGTTAAACTGTTAATAAATCAGGCTTTTTAAAATGCATAAGAATACAATTTTCTGGATTTCCCCCAATCAATCTGAATCTGATTTTTTAAATGCATCAGAATACAATTTTTTGGATTTTCCCCAACCAATTTATTTTTAGGTATCTGCATTGGAATAAATTTTTATGATACAAAACCATGTAGAGACTTCGAAAATAATGTCAGCTGACAATTAGCAACTGCTTTGCAGTTCATCAAATTTGCCCAGTTCTAAAATCTGGTGCATACTTTATTAACCACAAAAATTTGTACCTAAAAAAATATTATACATGTATATTCTCAGTCTTATAGTTAGTTTCATAAATCTATGAATATTACACCTCGCAAACAAATATATGTACACAAAATTTTGAACCTAATGAAATTTTCAATTTTTAGTTTACTCTTAAGTCAGTTTTAACTGGTAAATGGTTCCACTGTAAATAATGTCAAGTATGTCCTGTATACTAGTACTACAATCAAACCTGTCTATAAAGGCCACCCAAGGAACCAGTAAAAGTGGCCTTTATGGGCAGGTGGCCTTTATATACAGGTTAAAATAATATGAATAAAGAACAATTGGGATACAATTCTACTGGCCTTTATAAGCAAGTAACCGTGATATAGAGGTGGCCTTTAAGGCAGATTGGACTGTAGTACCAACCTTCAGAACTGCCATAAATGGATTATGTCTGTTAGGTATACTATCATCTTCCAAACTACTGAGGTCTAAGTAATCCATCCTAGTCTCTATAGAGGATTCTTCTGTCAGATATAAGACCACTCTATCTATCCATTTGTTAATGACTAACCAGTCCTCCATGTCAACATCAGATCTGTCAGTTATACAGGCGGCTGATAATTCAGACATTCTGAAAATATACAGGTGGTTGATAATTCAGACATTCTGAAAATATACAGGTGGCTAATAATTCAGACATTCTGAAAAGATACAGGTGGCTGATAATTCAGACATTCTCAAAACATTCTGAAAAATAATTCAGACATTCTGTAAATATACAGGTGGCTGATAATACAGACATTCTGAAAAATAATTCAGACATTCTGTAAATATACAGGTGGCTGATAATTCAGACATTCTGAAAAAAATAGGTGGCTGATAATTCAGACTTCTGAAAAATAATACAGGTGGTTGATAGTTCAGACATTCTGATAATATACAGGTGGCTGATAATTCAGACATTCTGAAAAATAATTCTAACATTCTGAAAAATATAAGGTGGCTGTTAGTTAAGAGATTCTGAAAATATACAGGTGGATGTCTTCAATACAGTACATGTATTTACATATTGCACATCATGGTCTTGTTTTATAAGTGGAAGCTTTTGGGTTTGACCTGGCCGGTTCTGACCCAAGACTTGAAAGTGGGTAGTGACTGTTCTTTTGCCAAGCACTCAGCATTACAAAGTTAAAGTCGCAGTTCTTTCGGACGAGAACTTAAAAGAAAAGAGATCCTGTGACCTTAACCTATATCTGGTGACATCTTGTATGATATAAGAGACATATTCTTGACTGGGGCACTAAACACCATTACTCAAGTCAACTCAACATCATGCTCACGTTTCAAGAAAAGGGCCATATTATTGTTTAAGTCCCTCCGAAATTCTGCCTGCAATAGTTTGTCTGACCTACTCCTTCATCACCATTGAAGAAGTGGATGTAACTTTGTGGAAACTCAGAGTTGTGGCCCTTTGAAATTTTAAGCATGGTTTATGTGATCTTTACTAACAGTTTATGGCAAAAATATAAACCGCATATCTAGCATTGCCCTGTGGTGCTCTAGTAGTCAGTTTTACACAAATTATAATGTATGAAATAAATATGTAACAGGTAAATTCAGTCCTGTAGGATCCTCCGCCAGCAGGTTTTCTTTTTTGTGATTTACACTTATGTTCAAAAATTTTTGTCTGTGCAAATTATCCAAAACTATGAAGGGCTATTTCATGAAACTTAGTGCAAAGCATCAACATTGATAGGAGATGTGCATATCATTAACCCAAGTTTGTTTGCTGATTTTATTTGGAGCTATTTATTGCCCTTTATTGGATAGATGAACGGAAGGAAGGATGGATGAGTTGAATTGAGTAATGGTGTTTCACCTCCCAGGCAAAAATATTTCATTTATATTGAGACTTCGCTAGCTATAGGTGAAGGTGTAGAAATTTTGCCTGTGTGTTGTGTTAATGGCATTATACAGCAGGGTCCTCATTGTGCCAAGCCCACCATGACGCAGACCTCGCTTATTTTAAGTTCCCATCTGAAAGAACCGTAACTTTCATTTCGTAACGCCAGGAACTTGGCAAAAGAATCGTCACTACCCACTTTGAAGTATTGGATCACACCCAGCCGGGGTTCGAACCCACAACTTCCCACTTATAGAGCGAGCACTCTAGCAACTGACCTACCGTAGTGGTATAAGAATGATGGATGAAAACTGGAATTTAATATCCCCTCCTGCTTTGAAAGATGGGTGATAACATACATGTACATAATACATACCTTCTGTCAACATGCTTCCCAGTTTTACAGAATTGTGGGTAATTTGTATCTCCCATTGCCAATACTGAGTAACTGATATGTTGTAGTGACATATCGGTCGTTGTCAAGAATTCACAAAACTCCCTTGCATCCGTGGGTGGTACACCTAAAATATTTAATCAAATTTCAATGGTTATAAAAAACTAACTTTGAGTAATTTTGTCTCCAAGTACCAAAACTTTGAAATAGATATTTTGACATAATGTATGTGTAGTCATGCTGTGAAGTACTTGTGCATTGTATTCACAAAACTTTCTTGGCACTATTGGTGGTATACCTGGTACCTATCATATAATGATTTCAAAAACTAAAATCAAATACATGTACATGTACTAGTAAATGTATAACTTTATCAATAACATTTCTTGAGAGTGCTCTCTAATTTTGAACATAAATGTTATCAATAGCTTTTTGTTTACAAAAAAGGGATGCATTATTTTTTTTAAGTTTGCCTGCCTATTTTTCCTAAAACTTTTATTCAGATTATTTCTTTAAATTTTCAAACATTACGCTACTTTTTTGGCTCTGTACAACTATGGTATAAATTATATTGTTACCACTATGGTAGCTCAGTTGTTAGAATGTTGGCTTTGTATGTGGAAGGTTGTGGGTTCTAAGGGTCCTTTTTGCTTATGGGACATCAAATACAAAACAGACTAGAGAGTCTGCCACAAATCTTGTGTATATGCACATAGATTCATTTTTTTAAGAGTAGAGTAATACAATTGACAGATCACAGCCCATGCCCCCAATGTTCCGACAAAGGCCTGACATGCTTGAATGACACACAAAAAGAATGTAAACTCGGCCTGAATTGTGCCATTTAATGACATAACTGACACTAGTATGTCATTAGTTGATGTGACGCTGCTTTGATACCATGATGGCGGCCAGTGTCTGAACATAAAAGGTATGACCGACCATACGTCAATTACGATTACCCAGGAATGACTGAAAAGTTGCTGAGGCGACATAAACAATATACATACAACCAAAGGTCTACTCCACTAACACTTAAGAGTGATCTTACCATCTCCACTCGTAGAAATGATAATTAAACATATCTGTTCTTGATCCCAGTCTATACAGATGTAATCTTTAGTATTAACCATCCTGGGCTGAAGTGGAGACTCATCTTGGCCAATCGCTATATCCGATAACCTGTAAAACAGTAACATCACTAAATATGTTTATATACATTGTAGTACATATGTTTTCATTCCTATTACATGTAGCTAAAATAGCCATTGACTGCTTATTTCTGAGAAATTCTTTCAAAAAATATATATTTTAGTATGTTTGTGAAAAATACTTTAAAAGGGGTTATACATATATTTTCGCAAATTTAGGAAATTTTACTTCTACATGTATTAAATTTCAGTTTGTGAAAACCTAGCAGTAGGACTATTGAAACATCAGCTTAAATAAGATAAACATCTGTCTAAAATGAAATTCTGCTACATCATTAGAATATATAATAATATTATATTGTTGGGCAAATGGAGTTTGCCAACGTACTACATGATCAATACCCCTTAATATTTGAGCAGAACGTTTAAGAAAATGTTTATGTAGAAATATCCCTGAGTAACGTCATTTTTGTGGGAAAATGTGACCTGAAGCGATTCCATCTCCAATGAAAACAAGGTGTTCAGAGAACACTATACCCCCGCAGTGGTGAACATCAGTGAATTCAATACAAACTAAAACTAAATTATAGATACACTATATTAGGTAAACTAAAATCATTACAGAAAAACCTGTTATATATTTTAATAACCTGAGTTCTATTTTTCAACAAAATTAGGACATAAATAAGGCTGTAATGTGCAATTATAGGTTTTTGCTATTTATAGTAACAACAACCATCTTTGATATGCAATAAGGTTGTCTAGCAATTCCATACCACTCACCACCACAATAAATCAACTGACCAAGTTTCAGCTCAATCGGATGTATGGTTTTCTTGTAAATGCACGGACACCATGAATCAGGTGAAAAAGTCTATTTTTAGTAATGGCGGCCATCTTGAAAGCAGGATTACGCTGTCAAGCAATCCCACACCACTCACCATCATAACAATTCAACTGACCAAGTTTCAGCTCAATTAAATGTACGGTTTTCTTTCAAATGCATGGAAACCATGAATTGGATGAAAAAGTCTATTTTTAGTAATGGCAGCCATCTTGAATGCACGATTAAGCTGTCGAGCAATCCCACACCACTCATCACCATAACAAATCAACTGACCAAGTTTCAGCTTAATCGGATGTACGGTTCTCTTTTAAATGCATGGAAACCAATTGTGACCGACCCACCCCCACACACACACACACACACACAGACAGCGGTATTACTATATCCCCCCTCACCACTGGTGGCGGGGTGATAATAATTGTTCCGCAGAAACATTTTGGGTCTCATGTGGTACTTCTTAACATGTTTACAGTTGTAATATTTATAAGTAGACCAAGAACAACATTATTTACCTGTTATAACTCATTTCTTTTTTCACCTTACAGATGTATATTTTCTCCTAGTTAAAAAGGCGTCTAGTCTTTGGTCATAGACACAGTACCAAAATCAGGTTAACAGCGTTTAACATACCCTATGAAGATTTTTTTTTTGCTAATATCAAAGCAATCAGTTCATGGATGGTGGAGGTGAATCAAACTGTGTCTCGAGAAGAGAGAACCACTAACCTTTTGTTGGCAAATTTCTCACACTAGGAATCTGTCCAAAGACAGATTAGAACCTAGGTTTTGAGAGGCACTGTGATCTGACATGGCCTTTAGACCATTTGGTCAACAAGATCCCTGCAATGACAACTGTAGCAGTCTGGGTAGCTCAGTGATAGAGAACTCCCCTATAGTGTGAGATGTCCCTGATTTGATTCCCAGTCCAAACCTGCATTTTTACTCTTTCCTGTTACATTTGGGGGCTCGTCCGACAAATTTGAGTGGCTGACCAACAGGTTGGTCCCAGGGTGGAACCTGGTGGTTTCAATTCAAGAGATCTGAATCAAAAAAAAAGGAAGGGAGGAATGTAGCTGTCTGGGTAGCTCAGTGATAGAGCACTCGCCTATAGTGCAGAAGGTCCAGGGTTCAATTCCCAGTGCTACCCTGCATTTTTTCTCTTTCCTGTTACATAAGCAATAGTCATACCTGTCAAAGAGTTTTCTGGCTACCTCTTCACTAAATCCATACTCTGTACCATAGATAATCAGTATCTGTCTACCTTCTACTGTGTAGTTAAGTTTATACTTATCTGAAGCACCTGTTATCTTTTGTGGCGTCACATTAGAATGCTCACTATTGTCTATAATCAATAAAAACAAGCAAATTCAGTGAATTAAGTTCCCCTGCAAGTAAGTTGTTTTTTGTTGTGATTTTCACTTATGTTCAAAGGCCCATAACTCCCAGGAAAATGAGCAACCAATTAAAGATATGTATGTCTTCTATCAATGTTGATTCTTCAAATCAAGTTATTTAAAATAGTGCTTCTTAATTTTGGAGAATTGCTGTGGAATAGAAGTGACTGGACTAGACTGACAAAATGAAAGACAGAAGTTCCAATTTAACCTTCTTTGAAAGGCAAGTTATAATATAGTAATGAATCTATCAAGAAATGGAGAAAGAAAGAAGGCCATATTTATCTACTTACTTTTTTTATCGGCCGTTACTTGTTCATTTGGTGTCAGTATAATGTGATGGTGGAGTGGTACGCTTGTCTGCAGCATACTGACTCGGTGAGCTAGCACCTTAAACTTGCCTTTAGTGGTAGCTGGTACAAACTAGACCATTACACACACTTGCACTTCACATGCTTACACAAACTTGTTCATAGATTAATCCATAGAGATTAATAAAGTAGTTCTTGTCACGAATAGCTGAAAAATTGCTGATGCGACATTAAGCAACAACAACATACCGGTATTTATCTTTACTGGGTAAAGGGGATTCCAAACTCTAAAAGTTTTTTATCCTGACATAAGAAGTTTCTAGGTTTCCACAATTTAAAAATTATATGTATAGACAAATTCTCCACACCTTGAGCAGCAGTGTTAAAGGGGGGGATCTCCCACTTTGTAGTTTTCATAAGTTGGCAGGTATGTTACTATGATTACAAAGTTGTAACTTTTGTTGTTTATTAGTGATTTACCTTGATCAATAAATGCATCAATTGAGTTATCTTGATATGAACTACCAGAGGATGTAGTAAGGATAGAGTATACATAACCAATAAACACAACTAGAACTGCTACAAGCCATATCCACATCTTACAAACATTGATGATTGATGTTGATCAACACACTGCTACTGACTGTCTGATCATCATGTCAGTTTACACTGAAATAAAAATATTAAACATTAACATGAGATTTGAGGATGACACAACTCATCAATCTGAAAAGCTCTGTCATTATGAGTCAAGAACATGATTTATGTTTCTCAGTCTGTTTCAATCACTTCTAATTGTAAGTATTCCCTGTAGCAGCCACAGGTGGCCTACTCTTTTTCTAACTCTACAGAGTTGTCTTTAGCATTCACCGAGACACAGGACCTCATCCAAAAGACACCTGGTAACAGGCTTTTTACAGCTCTACTATGGACAGCAGATGAAAATCATATCAGAAAATGTCCAAGTCAAGAGTGGGGTTCGAATCCACAACCCTTGACTTCGAAAGTCAGTAACAGTACCACTTGGCTATGTCAATTTATGAACAAGCAAGCACCCTTCATCTTCTGAAGCAATGTTTGCAGTACATGTTCCATGATGAATCCATAAATGTCAAGCTTTTATTACTTTCCTATTACTGTAGTTAAAGTTTGGGGGTTAAGGTTTGTAAAGACTTCACCAGCTATCAAAAAGTTTCATTGTGAAGGATGACATTAGTTACAACATCCATAATGCAATGTCTCATAATATTCACGTAAGATAATAATACCATAGACTTAATTATATGATAGTTGTCTCCCCTCCTCTCCTTCCTACCCCCAGTACTGTATATTCTTTTTTTGGTAACTGAAAATATGGAGAAAAAATCACTGTTGCAGGAAAGTCATTGCAATCTTTACAACAGTGTGTTTATTCCATTGGAATAAAATTTCTAAAATTACTCATTCTGTAGTGGTCAGAGTAGCTCAGTTGGTAGAGCACTTATTTACTGTGTGGGAGGTCCCAGGTTTCATCCCCTGTCTGACCCTGCAATTTTTCTCCTTTCAGTTACAATTCCAAACAAAGAAAACACTAGCAAATTTATTCCTTTTCACTGTGTGGATTAATATTAATAATACATTGTTAGTTAAAAAAAAAAAGTTAAAGTCTGTCCCGAGCCATTAGGCCCATCAGGCCGGAGCTTATCCCGGTTTCGGTGGCGTTAAGCGACTGAGAGTACAAGACTCTCCCCTGAATTGGACGCCGGTCCATCGCAGGGTTAACCCCCAGCATTTTGCTGGTACTCATTCATTTGTCAGCTGAGTGAACTGGAACAACGTGAAATTAAGTGTCTTGCTCAAGGACACAACACATCACCCAATCCAGGGATCGAACCCACGACCTTCGAATCATGAGTCCAACGCCCTAACCACTAGGCCACGCGCTTTCACATAATACATTGTAGTATAGTCAAACAACATTGACATGTGAACTTTAATTTAAATATTTATTATGGGCAAGTACAATTATGTCTGTTTATATTGTCTACGTCATGGGAGACATGCATTGTGCATTAATTAACTTAGATTCCTAACAATACACATGTATTTGGTTAATTCTTATATATGAATATTCCTGATAAAAGGTCAAGCGGACAGGTCAATGTTGTTCGACTATAATAATATTATTCTTATTTCATTTATTATATTTTAATATGTTATATTAATTAATGATTTTTCTGTTGTTGATTATTTGATTAGCCTTCCAAGAGAGAATTTTTACCTTAAAAAACCTGATGTTCTCTCATTGTAGTCAAAAGCCTCTATACTATTTCTGAAATTATTACAATAGAGCTGGTGACATCTCGATATTAATGAAATTAATTATCAACTTGTTAAAAGCATGTAAAAGTTGAGTTAGCCTTTTGACCTTTGCACAAAATCGAAGTACTCTTAAATAACACCAGTGCATCGTATTCAAGGCTAATTATCATATTAAAGTGCATTCCGTTCAAGAAAAAGCCAAAATTACATTTCATTCCAAATAGATCAGCCGCCTGCAGTTACCAAACACCTGGCCTGTTACCTGTTGCATTTCCGGAACATACTGGAGGGATTTACGAAAACAAGACGTCGGCAACTCTTTTATTGCGAAGTTAGAAATTTATTGGCGGTCATTTCAACATGCGAAGTCGGTTGTGTTTTGTTTTGATTTCTGTTAACAACATTTTTCTTGGTGAGATACTCGTTACAAAACATACAATAGACTCACAATCTTAAAAAAGTTTAAATGAGCGGTCTCTGTTATCGTTAGAGACTTTCATATATCGCGTACACGGGGATCACAAGTCTGTGCTAAAAGTAGACTCCCAACACAGGAATTTGTAATTAATGTTTAAACTATACTATCCAGACTTTCTATACTATACTGGATAGTATAGAAAGTCTGGATAGTATAGTAAGTTTTAACATTAATTACAAGTTCCTGTGCTCCCAAGAAAAAGGAAGAAACCACCATTCTAAAAGTAGAGCCCCATATATACAGAGTACTCTACTGAATAACCTGGCCTCCTTTTAAAACCCAGTCTGACACATTCTTTCAACAATGCAAATTGTGTTGCTCTACCACACACACCGGACCTATCCAAACTTCTACATTCCTCCCGTATGTGGGATATTTCACCTGATTTCCCTCTGAATTTGATGGACTTGGCCTACATGGCCCTCATGGTCAGTTGCCAGTTCACCAATTCTGAGCACGGCACTGGCTACCAAACTAACAGGAAGGAGAAACTAGTGGACCTCCTAGTCCGACTAATCAGCCTACAAAACCACATGAGTTGCCCTTCTGGAGCATCCAATCTTGCCAGTTTCCAAAGTTTTCACTTTGTAGCAAAAATTCCAATTGCTAATTGATTAATTAATCATTGACAGATATTTCTCTATGATTATTGATTGTTAATTTTTTGTCCAATTGGACGTCAATTGTATTTGACTTAAGACAAATAATTTAATTTTTCTTTGTTTCAAGCATTTTGATTTGTCAGGTCTTTTTGTTATGTTTATATCTGTGTCAGTTCAATTAAACTTTTAAAGGGTATTAAAATCAGTAAAGTAATACATTTGTATGATCCCTATAGTCATAATAGTGTAAATGCAGTTTGGAAAAATGATGTCTCCTTTACTAAATATGGGTACAAGTTAATTAAATCAGTCACAGTTTGGTAGAAGTTGGGACACACATGTTATATCAACACATTACTTATGTTTTTCTCATAGACATGATTGATTGATTGAATGGGTTTTAAAATCCTAGTCAAGAATATTTCACTTATATTATACTTAGATGTCGCCAGTTATAGGTGAAGCGGCAGAAAATTTGACCTTTGAAATGTGCTTAGAGCAATATGCAGGGAGGGTTCTTCAGTGTGCCACACCTGCCATGACACAGGGCATTGGTTTTTAAAGTCTCTTCATAAGGACCCAATGGCAATGACTCATTTCTAAATGCTGAGTGCTTTGGACCCCCACCCTAGGGTTCTAACCTACAACCTCCCACACACAAAGCTGAGCTACTGTATTGGTCATAGATATGAGGTAATATTGAAAGTTTTACAAATTGCAGGAGAAGAGATATCTGTCTGAAGTATGGAATACATAGTCACTGTATATGTTGAGATAATGTTAGCAGTTATACATTAATACCAGAAGCTGGATCAGTATGGGTAAAGTAAAGAAAATTTTGCCCCAGGTGAGTCAAGGAATTGACTTTAACTACAACAAAAAAAATTTAAATTGTAATTCATCACTACCAATTGATCAGTAAAACTTTAAAAGCAAATGTTTTGAATGATTTGGGCAATAAATTGAGAGAGGTTTATGTAGAAACGGATTCCAGAGCTTCTCTTTTGGTGTACACAATGTTATAAGATCAGTAATTTTAGTGTCCAAATTTTGCATCTACAGGTACCGGTACTCTAATAATTTCCATGTTTTTCAATAGATTTTGATCCAACTTGGCAAGAATGTTTACCAGTATGAATCAATGTGACATGTACCACATTTAGGTGTAATGTATAGGTGTAAGGTCAATGTAAAGAGGTTTAATCTTGATTCCAGTGTCTTAATGTCATGTCTACAGCATCATATCTTCATATTTGGATTGATTTTGATTTAACTTCAGGGCTCTCAGTGGATCATATTTGGGTGGATATTAGACACCATTCACAAACATCAAACTGATTTTCACAATTTAAAAAATAAACATAAAATTGACTATAAAAACAATAAAATAAATATAGAAACTAAAAATAACCTGGGTCAAAACTCAATCTGGAAACAAATGAAACTAAAACATGTATATATTAGCAATAAAAATCATTCACCATGTTTTCATCTGTTTATTTTACTGTTTTGTAACAATAAAAGTAATTAGTATTTTCCCAATTTGGGCTATTTTTCACAATTCCAAAGACCCCCGGTCCAATTTACAAAAGATTGAGAGATATCCCTTAACTTTGCACAAATGTATATTAACATAACACTTTAGGAAGAGTATATAAAAAGAGTATATAAAATAAGTTTTCTCATAAAATAATATGAAACAATTGCCTCAGAGATGTTGGTGGTAGAAGATTTCTGGCTGTCAGGAGACAACGGAGTTCGCCGCTGTACCATGTGATACCCTCTAACGTTTGTGCGGAACACTTATTTTCAATGGATATGGAATTGCATAAGATGACCTTTTCCCGTAAAAATGATGTCATTCCGGGAAAATGTGACGTTGATGTTTTCCAAAACGTTCTGCACAAACGTTAAGAGGTATTGATCACGTGGTACAGGGGCGAACCCCATTCTAGTTGCATTCACTATAATTTTGTAAATATACAATAAACCTGTATAATAAGACCTCCCTTTGGATCTAAGACACATGGGTGCTTTAGACAAGCTGTCTATATATAGACATCCTTTTTGGTTGTAATATGAAACAAAGAAACCTTAAAACACCAGGGGTCAGTTGTTCGAGGCGTGATTAGTTTAATCAACTGATTCGTCAAAATTTAAATAATGAATAATTTCAAATATGTTGTGAAATTAATGTTGAAAATGTCGTAAGTGAATAGAATTTCAACAAACTTAAATACATGGTTATAAATCTATGGATTTGATTATGGTATGTTGATTTTTATTGACGTTTTAAATTTTTGTTAATCAAGCTTCGAACAACTGGGTCCAGTTTTAATGGACAGGTGGTCTTCATATAAAGACAGTCATTACAGCATGTTTTACTGTATTTGCAATACACATATAGTTTCAATAGTACATTTATGTATTTTCATTTGCACAGTGTTTTTCAAATTATCCTTAGTTAGAGAGCAATGCAGTCATATTGGCTATAAATGGCATTGCCTGCTATGAATGCCATTGGT
Organism: Anadara kagoshimensis; assembly: GCA_021292105.1. NCBI lineage: Eukaryota > Metazoa > Mollusca > Bivalvia > Arcoida > Arcidae > Anadara > Anadara kagoshimensis. The sequence goes on from CM037874.1 coordinate 23,529,735, forward strand.
CACATGACTTTGCAATAGACAAATTATAATTACATCATTAATTTTTGAGTTGCTGAATAAACTAAATATTTTTATAAAAATATTCACTGAAAATGTAACAATTGAACTGTTTTGAAATGCCACAACTTTGGAAGGCAAACCAATCATACCAGGGTAGTGCATGTTATTCAGTTTGCCTTGCAAGGCTGTAACATTCATATTGACTATGAACAACATTTAAAAACATTTCAGTTGTTAAATAATTATCATTTTATCATTATAGGAAGACAACCAAAAAAAGATATCCAGCTTTTTCCAGGTAAAATGAATATATATTTAAATACTCATTACTCACATATACAGAGAAACAGAGAGAGAGAGAGAGAGAGAGATGTTTAGTTATCTTTTTAAAAGTTGTATTTAGGAAAAATTGCAAATATTTGTGCTGCTGAAATCATTTACATTGATATTGCACTACATTTATTACTGAATATTTAAAACACTACGATAGCTCTGTTGATAGAGTGCTTGTATTGGGAGGTTATGGGTTCAAACCTCCACTGGGGTCTGACCAAGACTTTCACCTAGCACTGGGCATTTAGAAATGAAAGTCACAGGATCCTTCAGAAGAGAATCTAAAAATTGATGTCCCCTGTCATGGCAGACACGGCACATAAAAGAATCCATTTTGCACCTTACCCTGAGCCTACTGCAAAGGTAAAAATTTCTACAACTTCACCTATAGATTTTTCTTAATATAAGTAAAATATTCTTGATTGGGTTGTAAAACCCCATTTTATCAATCAATTAATGGATAGTTTGTTGTTCGCAAATATTTTTAAAGATATCCATGTGTTTAAAATATATTTTTTTTATTCTTTTAGACAGGAGCTTCTAAACCTGTAAATAGTGAATTATTTACACATCTTGGAGGAAAAGCCAATCAGCCAAAATGCACATCAAAACTTTCTTTGAAAAAGACAAAAACAGATACAGACAAGCTGAAATTTACAGAAACCAAGTCAAAGGAAAATATACCCGGAAACAAAACAGGAATTTGTGATGTTATAGATATTACTAGTCCACAGAAGGAAAAAGAGATCATTTGTTCTCCCGTTTTTAAAAAGACAAATGCAAGTAATTCAAACATCAACACCTGTGACAAAGAACCTACAGTGATTCCAGAAACTCAGCATTTTATAAGTCCAGTGACACCTACATGTAAATCAAGGGGAGATAACAAGGCTGTTAATAGTCCTGGTGAAGAGCTACTGGTCATACCTGACACTCCTGAGGACAGCACTTCAGAATTTGGCAAGAAAAGGAAAAATTTCAGTCGTAGCTTTTTGATTGGTTCCTCTTCTTTTGGACGGAGACCTGGTCAAAAAATTACACCTGATCATTTGAAAAAGACAAAGAAAATTTTACATAAAAAGAAAAGTTTAATATCAGTATCAGTGAATTTTAACCAGAGCTCAGAAAAATTACAATCAGAAACTGACATAACAAAGAGTGAAGATCCAGCCATTGGTTGTAGTACCGAAAAATCACCCGAAAAATTCACAGAACTTGAAAATGCAAATGATCTTTTAAGTTTTGAACAAAATGAAGACAAAGAATGCAAGTCACCTGTCAAAACATCTGAAGATTTACCGAAAGATACTGAAAATTTATGGCATGTCGATGGCGAATCTGATAATTCCAAGAATTCTGAAAATGTCGAGGGAGACACTCCGGTAAAATACAATGACTCAAATTCTAAATTTAAAAGGATGAGCAAGCCAGGATTAAGTCCTGTAGCTAAAAAGATAAATAGTCAGAGTGATCTAGACATAGCTGATGATAGTGACATGAAAATGACGGAAACCAAGTCACCAGAAGCTGAAAAAGAAAAGGTTAAAAGAGTTCTCTCCCTTGGAGTGTCAAATAAAAGGAAATCATTGAAAGCCAACAATACATCTAAGATGAATGTTTATCAAATGTCAATGAATATTTCAAATAAAAAGAAAAATATAACAGTGTTAAGCATGTTAAATTGGAAGATGACGATGTTTTAGGTGAAATATTGCAAGAACTTAAACAAACACCTAAAAGTACCACTGTTTCTAAAGAAAAAAGTTCAAAATCTCCATCTGTATTTACAAAAAATAAAGATTCTTTAAGTAGCAGCAGACACAAAAATTTGGACCATTTTGACCAATCTCTGACAGAAGAAGAAATGAATTACTTCAGCGAGTTAGATAATCAGTTACATGTTAAGTGTGTTGTGGAAGAGAATACTAGTAAACAAGTTGTCAAAGAATATCCACCACTGGCAATGGTGAAGGATGTTAAAAATCTAGGAAAAAGCAAAAATGTGTTTAAAAAGAATAAGACATCTGCAGATAAAAAGGAATTGTGTTTAATCTCTGATAACAAGTATTCAGATAAAAATGGATTGAATTTGGTCTCTGATAGCAATTATCTGGATAAACATAGTTCGAAATTAACACCAGATGACCAGAGTTCTCTCCCCTGTAGTTTGACTAGTAGTGCTGTAATTAGAAATAATGATGTTGATTGTAAAATTGATGAATGTGACATTTCCAGGACAGAAAGGTTAGAAACTGAAATTAGTGATAACATTGATACATTGACACCATCTTGTGATGTGAATAAAGTCGTACCCACACAAAATATAAAGGAGTTTTCTTCACAGAAATCCTTAGTCAGCAGTGCCACAGATAAAGGTCATGATGAAATGGATATAGATGAATATAATACACAACTTGATGGTCAGGAACTCTGTAATGAATTTGAATGTCTTTCTCCTTTCAAAACCAGGTATGTAATAAAGTATTACACATGGTTATGTATTTATTTATTGCTGATCAAAATTATTTCTATTATAGCATTCAAGAATAAATCAAATCTGTCTAAAAAGGCCACCCAAGGGAACCAGTAAAAGTGGTTTTTATATACAGGTTCAAATAATATGAATAAAGAACTATTGGGTACAATTCTACTGGCCTTTATAACCAGATGGCCCTTATATAGAGATGACCTTTAAGGCGGGTTGGAATGTACCAGGTATTGAGATTTTAAGATATTTTTTAGTGTTTTTGATCAACAAAGGGGAAAGTTGTTCGTTAATAAGTTTTTGATGCACTTATTATGCAGGTCTAAAAGTTTTAAATTTTGTTTAAATTCACAAACTTGGTTATGATGTCTTTTGAATAGTTTGTCAATTCGCTGATTGCATTAGCTTTTTCAAAAATTTCTTATCTCTATTTTTCAGTTTTTTATTGTGTTTATTTGCAGAACCCTTCTATAATTCTAAAATATGATTTAATGTGTGGTGGTTTAAAGCAAGTTTTAATTGTAAAGCATGTACATGTACATGTATACATATAGAATTTTACATGTTGAAAATATTTACTTCAAAATTTTCAGACCAGAAGATGATCGTTTCAGAATGGAACCACACTGCAGGCAGTATGGTAGACACACAGTCACAAATGTAGAATATACACAGTAAGTTTTGATTCTGTTGATGAAATATGCATTTAATGTGGACTAAAAGAGACATATACATGTAAAGAACACTGCTGCTTTAAACAATCTTGTTTAATAATAAAAGATAAAAAGATTTTTTAATACATTGTGAAATTTCTCAGTATTAACAAAAGTTAAAGAAATAAAAATTAGTAATTTAAGTTAATGAAATTTTCTGTTGGTAAAAAATACAGTGGAACTGCCATTGAATGTAGTCACCTGGACTTGGGCTTATTGTTGGAGCTGAACATCAATATGTGATCTGAAATCCAGATTCCTTTGTCATAGGCAATAAATAAATCATGAAAAATTAAAATATTGAAAAAAGTAATAGAAAATAATGCTGCTATAAAAATAAACATTTAATTAAAAACAAACATCCCAATGTGAAATTTAATCCCTTCATTTGATTACAGAGGACATCAGGATATGATTTTGACTTTGACAGATTGCGTAACAGAAACTACAAGATATTGTCACCTGACAGGATTCTGGTAAGGTAGTGTTATACATGTATTACCAATCAGGTAGCTCATTTATAGTGTGCTGGCTTCATATGTGAAAGGTTGGATGGGCTTTGAACTTGGGTCAGGGTCTGACCAAGACTTAGGCAGTGACTGTTCCTACGCCAAACGCTAAGAACATTGAGAAATAAAAGTCAGTGTCCTTGGGAACAAATCTTAATAACTGATGCCCCATGTCATGATAGGCCAGGCATGTTAAAGAACTCTCCCTGTGCGTTGCCTGAGTACACCGCAAAGGTAAGAATTTCTGCCACTTTACCTATAAGCTGGTGATATTTTGATATAAGTGAAGTATGCTTGATTGGGATTATCAAACCCTGTTTATTCATTTAATCAGTTATGTTATATTTATGAACATTGATAAATTGATAAATCTTGAGTATAATGGTTATTGCCTTCAGGTAACTGAGATTGTGAGAAGCTTTAGTTAGATAGTGTATTTTTAAGATTCAGTGAGAAAAAATTGAGAAATTTACCAAATTTGTTGGGTGAATTTCTAACATTTTTACTTGCCGAGCAGTCATTTTTAAGTGTGTCTTGCAATCTGACTACTATAAATGTCAAACCTTTTCAATGATTTCAAAAATGTCTAGCTTGGAGACCCTCTAGGTTATTTATACATTTGTTTTAATTGTTTAGAACAAACCCATTTCATTGTTCACTATTTGTTTTCATTCTTTAAGAAATTGCCATTGAATGGTTTATGCCATTATTCAGTCTAGGTATTTTCAGAATGGACCATTTTCAAAAGCTTTACTCTAAAACTAATTAACATCAATATTTTTTGCATTCAGATAATGTTGAATATGACCAACCCAATATGGCCTTGACAATTAGGTCATTTTTCAAAATAAGGGATCAATAGCCCCATGGTTCCTTCTAGAAAGAACACTGATTACAGTCAATTCTGTCTATAATGGTCACCAAAGAGAAGCAGTGAAAGTGGCCATTTTGGGTGGGTAACTCTTATATATAAGGGTTACCCACCAAGTAAAATTTTATCCCAATTCCTTTTTATTCATATTAATATGAATAAAAAGTAATTGGGATAAAATTTTACTGGCCTTTAAAAGCAGGTGGTCCTGATATAGTGAGGGCCTTTGAGGTAAGTTTGACTGTATTTATAAACTTGTATTATTGATATTTATACAGGGCCGATACCCACATACAAGAGGAGGATGTAGTTCATATAATAGCTAAGACTGATGATCAGGGGAATTATAAGATAACAGATACAGATGGACTGATTGTTGTCAATCCAGACTTACTGTTGTCTGGTACTACTGTGGTATCAAGTGTGTTCTGTATGAGAAAGTAAGATATATTTAGGGGATAACTGTCTTGTAATTTTCGATTTGCAGACGTATATCGGTGGTTATACTGTCGCAAATTAGTTTTATTGGCGACGCGTCAGCGGAGCCAATAAAACGTTATTTGCGACAGTATAACCACCGATATACGTCTGCAAATCGAAAATTACAAGACGGTTATCCCTATTCTAATTCAAAACATAGTTTAAAGGAAATGGTAAGCATTTTCTGAAAACGATACTATAAATAACTCGGGGATTTTCCAAATCCATTTGAACTGGTTGAGACAGATCACACGAACCATTTCCCGCATTAATTTGATTTCTCTGACTTTTAAATCTGATTCTATGAAAAAGTAAAGTGCCCTCCGGATGAGACAAGATCACTTATAGACACTATATTGATGACGTCATAATCATTTTACGCAAGAACGTCAACAAAATTTGATGACGTCATTTAACGAAGACACGGATGATGGCATGATCTGATGCAAATATTTGTTTACAAATCGAGTTTTGGCATGTGAGTAAAAGAATCCTACACCACTAACAGTTTAATATTTTCAATGACAGGAAAATATTCATCCTCGATTGATATATCTCTGTCATAACCTGTGTAAGTTTCCATTAATCCATCAAGATCGTTCGGTACTGAACACGCACGTGCAAGTACCCGGAAAATTTGCAGCAGTATATTGTGATTATACTGTCGGAATTTGCGACAGTATATCGGTGGTTATACAGTCGCAAATTTTTGACGTCAGCCAATGAAAACTGTTGTTACATACAGATTGAATTAGAATATATTATATAATTATTTTGCTGCAGTAGTATTGAAAATACTGTAAATCACCTTTTTTTCGCGAGCACTTCATTTTCGCAATATTCGCGATCTGTTCAAGAATCGCGAAAATAAAGTGTGTGAAAATAAAAATTCATGAATTGGGTAAAGGCTGAGTAACTAGATGAAATTTATATTAACATTCAACTCAGTTGCTATAAGAAAAACCTTCTTTAATTATGGGGTTCCACATGGGATATCGCAAAAATTTCATGTCGCAAAATTGTTTTCATCACGGGATCGCAAAAGGTGCTGCGAAATTAAAGTGGTTTACAGTATCTGTTTTGTAATATAGGAATGTCTTGATTATTTTGTCGAAAAAATATGAGGCATAGCAATTATTCTCTTCCACAAAATGGGAGGGAAAGAGACCTCGGCATTTGAGTGATTTAAAGTGCTGACTTAGGAACACAATTCCTCTCACTATCAAGGTTCAGTTCCCACTTGGGCAGATTCTAATGTGAAAAAAGTTTGTCAGTTTGCTTGCTGAAGGTAGATGTAGGTGTTGTTTTCTCCAGGCACTCTGGTTTCCTCACCTCAATATATGTGAAAACATACTCTGTGGCAAGTGGTTTTTGATCACAGCCCTTGTCATAGTCTAAGTTCAAATTCCAATGGTACAAGCTCTAATATGAGGAAATTTGTTAGTTCACTAGCCAAAGGTAGTTGGTTTACCTGTTTCCTGCACCATCTCAAAAGTGACTATCAAATTAAGATTTTTTTGAAGTTATTTCAGTAAAGATGGACCTGTAAGTGGGGCTAGTTCTGTGATTATGAAATCTTAAGGTCACATCTTATATGTATCACAAACATACATGTTATATATCCCAGATTTGACCCCTTAAAAATATCAGGAAAGGCAAAGGAAACCAGAGTGCTAGTAGAGAACCACAAACCTTTAGTAAGTAAAAAGACAAACTTTCTCACACTAGGATCTAGATGCATCCATTCTTTTGTGTAAAAATGCTTAACTGATCAAACTTTTTTCATTAATAAGTATTTATTCATTGTAAAATGTGTTATTTTTATCTTTTCACCATTTTGTATTTTATCTACTTTCAGGTCAATATTGAATGAGAAATTTAAGGTAAATTTTATATTATATCTCTTCATGCTTGGTATTACTGTAATTGATAAATTCTCGCACAAATTATAATTTGGGTAAATTCATGTCTACTTGAATTACCGTAAATTTCATGAATCTTTTGGTACACTAAGGGGTCCATAGGACCATATACTGACCCAGTGCAATTAAAGACATCCCCCAACAAGTTGTTATAAATACCTATTTTAACATACATATAATCTATTTTTAAATATATTTCAGGGCTGTGATAGTAAGAATGTACAGATGTTATATGGTAGCATCATACACTCTGTATTTCAACAGGTATGCTAAGTGTAATTTATATAGATGTACACTGTTTGCAGAAAATCTCATTTGTGACAAAATTATTTCCCACTTAGCCTTGATGTACCAAAGATTTACAATTCTCTCTCTCTCTCTTTCTCTCTCTCTCTCTCTCTCTCTCTCTCTCTCTCTCTTGAAAGCTGTGGTGGCCTAATTGATAAGATGTCAGTCTACAAATCCAGGGTATCTCAATGCTATGAGTTCAAGCCTTATTCAGACCACATGTGGGAAAGTGAGTTTTCCTTGCCGTTGGCCTTTTCAGGTTCACCTGGTATCAGTATAATGTGACTGGGGGAGTAGTACGCTTGTCTGTGGTATACTGAATCTGAGCTAGCTGATGCAACATTAAGCAACATTAAACCAATCAACCATCTCTCTCTCTCTCTCTCTCTCTCTCTCTCTCTCTCTTTTGAAAGAATATCAACCTGAAATTAAGCTTACTTAACTTAAATAACTTGTCTTTTAATGACTGAATTTGCAGAGTTTTTTTCATAATTTATACAAAAATCTATTTTTATTTTATCTGCACGTAATCCATGCTACAGTACCTTGTCAATTAATGTTTTATTAAATGTTATTTCTACATGTACATGTATGTGCTTTATCAGACAGATAAAAATATTATCACAAAATTGAAAATGTTTGCAAAAGACACTGGTTACTATAACTACATGTACATTGTATATTCTTTGTTAATTTTTTCTGTATTTTCTGTATTCTTATCCAGCAATCCATATTTAATGTACACACTTTAAATCCTATTTTGTCATTTTTTACTTGCATGTCATGTGTAACTACCGTTATACATATATTTTGTGTTTTTCCAGGTTTTACAAAAGAAACTTGTAGAAGAAAACAAAATACTGGTAGAAGCAGAACAAGTTGTAAAACAGAGTAAATATCTACATGAGATGTAAGTAAAAACATCAAATTATTTTTACAAGTCTTATACAATAAAACCTGTGATAGAGATGACCTCTATTTAAAGACCATTTACCCATTAAGACCAGTGTTTTAAGGACCCTTTGCTTCATAATCCAACAAAAAAGGACCTCTATAAAAAGACAGTCTGTCTATAGCGTCAATAATTCTTGGGACCAAAAGATGGTCTTATTGGTTATTTAGTGTGTTTTTGTTGATCAAAATGAGAGGGTTTTAGCTCCTTTGGTCATGTGAGCTTATGGAATAGTGCAGCATGTGGGTGCGTGTGTGTCTGTGTGCATCGTTAACTCCTATTTTTGACTTCTCCTTTGAAACTACCAGACAGATTTCAATTTAACTTGGTCAGAAGTATACATAGGCCAGTGCAATTCAGATCTGTTCTTGGCCTTGCCATGGCTACCATTACTAGATCAAGGTTACCTAAGGGTGCAAAAATTTTCTCCTAAACCGACAATTGGAGAAAAAAATCGGATGTGATATTTTGCTTCTCTACAGTCTTAAGCCTATAGTTTGTTCATTTTGTGAGATTTCGGACAAAAAAAGGTTACATGTTTTTGCGTTTAATTTTGAAAAATCGTAAAATAGCTTCAAATTGTTATAACTCAACTTTTGATCAGATAATTACATGGGGGTTACAAAGTCACAAACGGGAAAGACTACAGAAATTGTTTATTACCAGGCAAAACTATAAACTTTTTGTATAGGCATGTATATTAGAATATTATAGGTATTGATATGATGATAATTTTGATGTATAGATGAAGGTCATGGGTTTAAAGGTCAAGGTCACAGATGCAAAAGAATACTGAAATGGTTAATTACCTGGAAAAGCTTTCAATTTTGACTATTTGTAAAGATTTTGACATTGGGTTTTCAGTTTTTGTGTTTTTAAAAATCATTCAGCTAGCCATTGTTTATCAGGTGAACATATCAGTCCTCCTGTTTATGTGACTTAATGATTATAGACAAGTTTAAAATGTAGCAGGTTCTTGCAGCTTACAGACTGCTTGATTTTTACCTTGGCTTATAAAGTGAAGAACCTTTTGACATTATCATAAAATGACTTAAGTTAACATTATTTATCTCAACCAAAATATTTGGGCTTCCCTTTACTTTACATGTAACTTTTTAGGACCTACATGAATAATAATCATTTCCATCATTATGTCACACAGATGGTATACATGTCCCATCATTGTGTAAAAAATTTTGCCCACTAACTTCCATTTTGTTGCAAAAACAGAGATATTAAGTGAGGATGTAGCTAAAAAAGCAAACCCACAGGATTATTCAACAAATCAGCTCATGTCAGTAAATTAATTATTGGTTTGTACCCATCCCATTGAAATTCTACAAATTATATGCATTTTTGTTTTCTCTGATGTAGGGTAAATATACAGTAATTACACCCACACAAACGAAATTTAGGGGGGTATATAGAAATCGTCTTGTCTGTCCGTCTGTCTGTCCATCCCAATATCGTGTTGGCTACATATCTTCCACGTCTATAATTGGATTTTGATCAAATGGCACAAATGTAAACCAACTTGAGATAATGTGTCGCATGCCAAATTTTTGTGCATAAGTCAAAGGTCAAGGTCAGGAGATCAATGTTGGGGGTGGGGGTATTTAGCTCTCAAGAGACAGTTCTAATTAATTTTGTTTTATTTTTCATTAAGATATGCTAACAACACCACAGAGGGAGAAGTTATGGAAGAGATCAAGAAGTATATTCCACCATTACTTAAGTGGCTTGAACAATATACAAATATTACACAGAATCTACTATGTGCTCAAAAGTAGGTATAATGTTTTGTAAAATTGGCACTGGTAGATGAATTACTGTCATGAAAATAAGCTACATTTAATTTTTCATTGATTAATTAAGCAGAACTGAGCGAGTTGTGATGTTGTATTGTATATATAACAATGATTTACTGCAACAGTCTCAATGAGTTAATAACTTTCTCTGATGTTTACGCCTTCCTGTTACATTAAAAAATAAACGTTTAGCTTGGTTATTATTATCTCAGTTACATGTATATAAAACATACATGTAAAATCTTGCTTTTAGCGGACAATAAAAATTTAAGTTTTTTACATGCAAGATATCTCTGTTCAATATAGTCAAGGCACTTGAAGGAAAGGTTAAAATTGTAAACAAAAGCATGCATGGAATAGATTCTTCCTACCTGAAGTGTACTTATGTTTTGGCCTGCATGTTTTAGGTAAAACTTAATTTTGTTTTAGCTTTTTCTGTTAATATTAATTAATTTGTTTTATATTTAGATCAAAGACAAGTGACATAACAATAACCAAAGTTAAGGATATTGAAGAAAATATATGGTCACCAAGGTAATAACTGCAATAGTAATTTGTTATTTGTGTAATTTTTAAGGATGATTTTGATGCTGTAATATTTTGAATTGTTTTTAATTATTGTGATTTTAAACTGTGACTTATTGTCTAACCATGCAGAGATAAGGCACCATATATGACCCTGTTTAATTATGATAAGTATCAGCATTTATGTCAAGTTATACATTGGGTGAGAGAAAAAAGTTTAAAAATTCACATGTCTGAATTCAATACATGTACTGCTATGTACACCTATTGGCCTGTATAGTTTTTGTGTTTTTAAAAATAATTCAGCTAGCCATTATTTATCAGGTGAGTGTATCAGGCCTCTTGTTTATAATCTTAATCTGAGATAAGCATGTGCCATGTGCTTGTTCATGAAAAACATTTTCAAAGCATATGAAATTCATCAGACAAGGAAGACATCCAAATAATGTAAAGTGAATTTATAATAAGCAATATAAATATTTACAGAAAATTTGACAATAAGACACGATCACTTTAATTTTGATTATCTTAGAATGCTTGATGTACATGTATATAATCTTTTAACACACATCTCATTTTGATTTCAGATTTGGTATTAAGGGAAAAATAGATTTAACAGTTGATGTACAGGTAATATAATAGTATGCATTTCTTCTTAAAACTCTTGCTATAATTCTATTGTTTCACTTCATCTGTTCTTCTAATAATAAATATACATGTTTATTATATGGCCAATGATTTTACCCTTTTCTGATTGGCTTAGAAGGTGTTTTGCGAGTGCAATAAATGGATATGTTCACCACGCAATAACACATGGCATTAATATGACGTAACAATGGGCAAACAATTATGTGATGTTATGTGATGTAACATTGAATAAATTAAAAAACGCTTTGATGAAAGCTACAGCCTCGGTAAATGTAATGTGTTTGAGGTTGATAAATTCTTATGTCTACCTCATCAAAAGTCAATAATTGTATAGTCTACCATTTTAAAGATTCCAAACTTTTTTCTCAAAATTAAGGGATTGATTAACTGTCTTGTTTTCTTAACAAATGAAAATGTAAACAAAAGAGTCAAATAGAAACCTACATGTATGTGATGCAATTTAGACTTTTATCATTAGTTGAACATCTCTATTCATGTACATGTATACTGTGTTTATAAGTGTATTTAATCTATAATTCAGCTGAAAAATAAAAATAAGCAGACGGAGAGAGGTACAGTTCCATTAGAGTTGAAGACAGGAAGGGCGACATTCTCCATGGAACATAAAGGACAGGTTTCCTTGTACAGTATGATGAGCAGTGATCGGCGAGAGGATCCTAAACGAGGGCTGTTATTGTATCTTAAGGAACCTGATATGAAACTTATACCAGTAGATCATGTCAACAAGAGAGGTAGGTACACATTGTTAAATTTCACAAGAAAGTACCCGAGAGCATAACCCCCCCCCCCCCCTTCCCATCAGACATTTTCAATTGTTTGTTTAGTACCAGGGTTCTAATTTGGCACTGGCATACTGGCAAAATGCCAGTGGTTATCACAAAGTGCAAGTTGAAAATCTACTTACATGCAAAAAAAAGCGAGTGCCTTTTTTCCATGAAAACGTTTCCTATTAACTGTAGAAAACGTTTGCCAGTGGAGAGAAATATTAAATTCTAACCCTGTAATACTATTAAAAATACAAAGTTTTGTTTTTTTAAGCATAATCCTATTTTGTAAAGAAGGGGACTAAAAAATTCTATTTGGTTTATTATATACATATATTAATGTGCCAAAGCATGGCAGGTATCATTCAATATCTATTTTTATATAATTTTTGTGTACAGTACACTTGTACAATTCATCTTTAATAAAGGTTTATATCAAGTTTTAATTTTAAAAAATCACATTGAAACCAGATTTATAAATAGATTTGAAATAATTATCGCAATAAATATACATATATCTTTGTATATTTTAGGATTAATACAACTTCGAAATGAAATGGCTTACTATCTGAGTCGAAAAATGAGTAAAATGGACAGTGAGGGTCATGTGACCTACAGTTTTGGAAAGTTGCCAGAACCAATTAACAACCAGAGAGCATGTGTTAAATGTCCACAATTACTTAATTGTACATTATATCAGAAGTAAGTGCTTTGATACATGTTTGTATTATAAGAAGTAGCAAAACTTGGATACTATAAATTACAGTGTAATGTAAATACTAGTTACAATGAAAAATATTCCTTCCTCCAATACTGGAAGTCTAACCATGGTTTTCCATTTGTAAAGCAAGTGCTCTACCGTTAGGCCTTAAAGGTAATCCTTAGGTGAGAAAGTATTAACTTTTCTAAACTTGCCAGGGATTAAGATTACTAAGGGCCCATCGGGTAGTCAGTGCTACTAAAAATAAGTCTGGGCCCTAAATTTTGCTAATTTTAGCTATTTATTACTATTACAACTTCTTTTTCTGAATTGAGCCTGGCCCTTAACTGAAAATAGTTAAGCTTCATCCCTGTTGTATATAGTACATACAATATCGTGTACCTTTATGTATATTTCTACAATACCAACACACTTTAATTGTAGTTGTAATCTTTCAAATGGATCATTCCATCAGTCTTAACAGTATAGGCAGTCATATATGGTTCATTGACACTATTATAATGTTTTCCAAGTCAAGAGTTGTAGGGTTAAACCTCAGTATAGCTTAAAGATTTCCCTTTAGACCTGACTTCACCTGAATAGCTTAAGTACAGTCAGAGTGAAACAGCTCATTGCCATCAACACACTTCACACATATAGCTGATGGCCTGATGCAAGTGAAAAGATATTGACTGGTCCGTAAAACTTCATTTTAAAGTGATGGATAAAGTTTAACATGTTTCTTTTACAGAAATATAGAACACTGTAGTGTCCATTCTGGTCATGCCATGTCCACTTTGGTACCTAATAGTCTATCACATATCCTACCATCTCACATGGAGTATTACACACACTGGAATAATGTACGACCTTTGTTACTTACAGAACTATAGAACACCGTAGTGTCCATTCTGGTCATGCCATGTCCACTTTGGTTCCTAATAGTCTATCACATATCCTACCATCTCACATGGAGTATTACACGCACTGGAATTTAATGTTGGACTTAGAAATGCAGTCAGATTTAAAGAAAGGACATCTCAAAGATATCTGGTGTAAAACAGGGATTCAGAGGCAAGTACCATCTACATGTATATACGGTAAAACACAAATATAACATACACCTTCAGGGTTCTCAGTGAAGCAAATTTGGGGCTAAAATTGGGCCCCATTCCCAATGGAATAAAGCACTTTTTCCAATGGATAATGGTAATATTCCTAATTTATTGTACAGCGTGAACAAAGCGAACGCGTACTTTTCTATTGCTTTCTTCCAAGATATCGAGCTTCTTTTCTATGAAATTATAAGATATGAGTACACCTGGAAATAGTGCGCCTGGTAAATGAGCGTGAAAGAAGTATATCTGTTTTATCGTGAGATATGTATTATGAGACGGGTAATGCATTTGGTTACATATGCACATTTGGAATAAATTTTCGGAATACATTTCGGAATCTAGTAAAATATTGCGACGGGATGCATCTAATAATTTCTGCAATTTGGCGAACTGATCTCATGTTTACATAAAAAGTAGTTCGAGAAGTTTGCGGCCTACGATGTAAAATCATAACTTTTTATGAAATGAACAGCAACGGCAGGTTGTTTAATTAATTCTTCGTGAAATCTATGGAAATTTAAATTTATTTTGAAGGTTATGATAACGTATTTTGATGTTGAGGCAATTGTGTCATATTTTAAAATATTTATCGATTAGATTTTACTTTCGTGAAAGGGAGATAATTCGTACAGTGTTGTGTGCAAATTTTAAATACAGTCGTTTTACCCGTTCCGAACAGGGTTTCATATAAGCGCTGCTGCAGACATCATCCACAAGCAGAGGAAATAAAATTTATGTGGTGTAATAATACAAATGTTTACTGATTCCAAAATATCAACACCTGTCCTCAAAAACACGTGGTAGTATGAGCATTTCCTTGATCACGATTTGTTTACATCGTTAAACTAGGTCACCAACAATCTGTCGACCTGTCCTGCACATACATTTAGGAAGCGGTTGAAGTTTATATTATTTAAACAATTAATTCCCATACATTCAAGTAGAAGCAAATTGAGAAAGTTATTTTGCGATTCCTTTAATTGAACGGGATTGAAATTTTAGATTATTCGGTAGTAAAAATTCGGAACTGGTAAAACAACTGTACTTCACCATTAACATGAAACGGGAATATTGTGAGTGATAATCAGCAGTTAATTAAAACCCACATTAACAGCAAATGATCCAGTTACATACAACCGCTAGAATGTACCCCCTCATAGCGACGGTAGGATCTGCAAAACTCTACTTTCTCTCTATCCGAAATGACAAAACGATCGGGTACAACTTTTTTAAATTTTAATTACCGATTGTCTTTTTCATATATTTATGAAATTATTATTTTCTACCATTTAATTCAGCAATACATGGTTTGGTACATTGTTTCTTTTTCCAAAAAAAAACCCATCCGCCGGACTATGCATAGATTGACCCCCAACCCACCCACCCCGAATTTTCGGTTATATTCTGTCTTGCCACAACACAATTTTCCCAACTACGCTGTACAACAGCACGACAGTGCTATGTTTTATATGAGGTGTTTAGATCAAATTGATATGTTTTCCAAATTGATTTCCAAGCCTTCATCTCTTCACAGACACAGAGCATGCTGTAAATAAATTCAGAGACATGAAAGATAGACAAATAGAATTCTTATTTGCCTTTAATTATATTTTATGACCATCAAAAGTCTGAATGTAATATCTTTGCCTTTTGTTTAATTTTTCCCAAAATGAGTCCCAATTCTAAGGGTCCCAGTCCCATTCCTAAAATTGGGTGAAAGACCCCTGACGTTTATATTGAATAATGGACAGTACAAAGTCAAATATTGGGCTGATCATTCCTCTATATAAGTATATAATTATATAAGTTAAAAATATAACTAATTGAAATGGCTTTATAACAAAGGAAAAGTTCAAAATAGAGTCCCCAGGGTTTCATTATAAATGTGTTTTACTGTACTGTAAACCCCTTTATATTGGCACCTACATATTTTATCTATTTATGATTTTTAAACGTATTAGCGTGGTTTAATTTTGGCAAAATCAATCCCAATCTGAGCTGTTTAATACCTCTTTATCAGAAATTTAAAATTCCCCAAGTCCGAGGTCCGGGACCTTTTAATATTACACTGGGACCCTCGATATTAAAACCATATAGACTGCATGTTTGTAGACCAATGGACCCCCATTTTCAGATTATTATAAGTTATACAGGGCTTTGGCAGGTTACACGGCCCATGTACCCCGTCAAAGATTTATGTACCCTGAGCCGCAGGCGAAGGGTACATTCATCTTTGACGGGGTACATGGGGCCGTGTAACCTGCCAAAGCCCTGTATAACGTTTTTGTCACCCTTCAAAGTGTAACCAGTTGGATCTTTTTAACTTCCACTTAGTATTTGGTGTGACTTGCGTACGCTGTCGCCATGTTTGTTTACCGTAACTAGACGTCCGCATTGTACGAGTTACTTCCCTTTTACCACTAAACGTCACGTGCGTTCATGTACCCCGGCAGATTTCCGAACATAGTTCCATGTACCTTGGCAAGTTAACCAATCGCTTAGCGAGAAATTTCTTTGAAGGGTGACAATCTCTAATAACATAATTGCACATACACATTTCAATGCTGACATTTGACTTTCAACACTTAATGTTGGACCTGCCAAAAATAAAGACAAAAGTTCCTGGACCTTCCATTCCGAGTCATAATTTTTAACCCCTACTTTATATTTGATTATGCTTCTTTGTTATTTTATTGATGGTTTTGTTACATTACCAATTCTCAATTCCGCTCAATTAAAACTATTGCTAAAATTAAACTGCCGCTGAAAACATACCAGTAGTTTACTGTATTTATTTCATATGAAAGTTCAAAAACTTCACAAGCAAAGTAAATTAGTACATTTATTAGGATTAGAGATCTCTCTCAGTGTTTGTTTAATGCAATACTTTTAATTTGAAAAAAGTACATTGTACATGTTGTAAATACAATATTTACTTTAAATAATAATTTTGAATTTCCCAATTTTAACCCTTAACATTCCCAAAACAACAGTGAAGACTACAGATGTACCATATATACATTGAATTTGTATAAGAATACAAAAGCAAATTTTTTACACAAATGAAATCAAGAGTTGAGTTGGACAATGGTGTTTAACGTCCCAGTAAAGAATATTTCACTTATATTGATATGTCACCAGCTATAGGCAAAGTTGCAGGAAGAGTTTGATGATTACTACTTCAGAATCTTTAATGAACTGATATTTATTTTACAGAGAAGATGTCGGTGACTGTATAAGTGGTCTAGTTTTGTCTTCAGACATGAAAGATAACTCTGTATCTGATAGCACGGTCAGCATTGTTAAGTTTTGTCGTCATCAACAACATCCAAGGTATTTTGTCCATTATGCATTTATTAATATACAAATGTACTTTTAATTTTACGATAAAAATACTTTGAATTAAAGACCAATATATATTCAGTCCTTGTCATTCCTGATTATGATTTTAAATTGAAAAATTTTAATAGAAAGCACAGATTTTTTTTATTTATTTAATTAATTTTTTTATTTATTTTTTTTTTTTTTTGTGTGTGTGTGTGCTGTCATAGAGCAAATGTTACTTTCTTCAGACAGCATGTGTACACATTTTTAAGACTAAAAAACCCAAGAAAATGCTATCATGACAATATAAAAAAATACTGGTGAGTTGGGTATGGAGGTTAATCAACCAAGACTTAAGGAAAAAGATACTGGGACTTTAAAATATAGTGATGATAACCAAGGTGGCATAGTTATAGAGGGGCATTATAATGAGGATGTATTGTGGTGATAACCAAGGTGGCATAGTTTTAGAGGGGCATTATAATGAGGATTTATTGTGGAGATAACCAAGGTGGCATAGTTATAGAGGGGCATTATAATGAGGATGTATTGTGGTGATAAGCAAGGTGAAAAAGTTATTGAGGGACATTATAATGAGGATTTATTGTGGTGATAACCAAGGTGGCATAGTTATAGAGGGGCATTATAATTAGGATGTATTGTGGTGATAACCAAGGTGGCATAGTTATAGAGGGGCATTATAATGAGGATGTATTGTGGTGATAAGCAAGGTGGAAAAGTTATTGAGGGACTTATAATGAGGATTTATTGTGGTGATAACCAAGGTGGCATAGTTATAGAGGGGCATTATAATGAGGATGTATTGTGGTGATAACCAAGGTGGCATAGTTATAGAGGGACTTATAATGAGGATGTATTGTGGTGATAACCAAGGTGGCATAGTTATAGAGGGGCATTATAATGAGGATTTATTGTGGTGATAACCAAGGTGGCATAGTTATAGAGGGGCATTATAATGAGGATGTATTGTGGTGATAACCAAGGTGGCATAGTTATAGAGGGACTTATAATGAGGATGTATTGTGGTGATAACCAAGGTGGCATAGTTATAGAGGGGCATTATAATGAGGATGTATTGTGGTGATAACCAAGGTGGCATAGTTATAGAGGGGCTTATAATGAGGATGTATTGTGGTGATAACCAAGGTGGCATAGTTATAGAGGGGCATTATAATGAGGATGTATTGTGGTGATAACCAAGGTGGAAAAGTTATTGAGGGACATTATAATGAGGATTTATTGTGGTGATAACCAAGGTGGCATAGTTATAGAGGGGCATTATAATGAGGATGTATTGTGGTGATAACCAAGGTGGCATAGTTATAGAGGGACTTATAATGAGGATGTATTGTGGTGATAACCAAGGTGGCATAGTTATAGAGGGGCATTATAATGAGGATGTATTGTGGTGATAACCAAGGTGGCATAGTTATAGAGGGGCATTATAATGAGGATGTATTGTGGTGATAACCAAGGTGGCATAGTTATAGAGGGGCATTATAATGAGGATGTATTGTGGTGATAACCAAGGTGGCATAGTTATAGAGGGGCATTATAATGAGGATGTATTGTGGTGATAACCAAGGTGGCATAGTTATAGAGGGCATTATAATGAGGATTTATTGTGGTGATAACCAAGGTGGCATAGTTATAGAGGGGCATTATAATGAGGATGTATTGTGGTGATAACCAAGGTGGCATAGTTATAGAGGGACTTATAATGAGGATGTATTGTGGTGATAACCAAGGTGGCATAGTTATAGAGGGACTTATAATGAGGCTTTATTGTGGTGATATCCAAGGTGGCATAGTTATAGAGTTGACATTATAATTAGAATGTATTGTGGTGATAACCAAGGTGGGAAAGTTATATTTAATGAGGAGCTTTATAACAGGATGATATTGTAATAGTTTCTCATGAATTATATGTTGTATCGCATGAATTGTTTGGTTTTATTTTAGATTTTCCAAATCATTGAACGTTATTGGTTTGTCCATGTAAGCGGGGGTATAAACGTAGGGAGACTTCAAAATATTGTGTTAAACTCAAGGTGGCTAGGTTATTTAGGGACAATATAACAGGGTTTTAATGTAGTGTTTCTTCATGAATGTTAGTACTAGTATCACATGAATTGTTTACTTATTTTAGATTTTCCAGTCCATTAAACCTGATTGGTTTGTCTGTGGATGACTATATTATCGTCAGTACAGAGAACTCTAACTACATTGGTCTGTGTACAGGATCAGTCAGGAACATCACATACTCCACCATAGAACTAATCACGGAAAGGTAGTTATTATCTATATACAAATATCTTCATTAAGCACCTGTTCATGTAGGATTAACACAAATAATGAATTTTCTTTCATACCATGACTGTATCATTACTAGGTTTCTACAAATGTAAAATCAGTATTATCCCAATTTCAAAAAATTGAAAAATAATCCTTTTAAGTTCTTGAAAGTATTTATTCACAAATTTAATAAAATAGGTGTTTTTTTTAACAATTTTATTTTCTAAAGGCAAATTTGGCTCCCTGGAATGTTGACATTATCATTGTGCTTAACCTATATAAGGTGTGTCATTCAAAAGAATATACAGGGATTTTATCAAGGGCCTATTTAGGGCCAAAATTCGGCCCCATTCCCAATGAAAAAAACGATTATTTCCCAAAATCAGCTGAGAAAATTCCCAATTAGAAAAATGTGTAGTTTTTAAACGAAACCGAAAGTAAATTTTGTGAAATCTTTCAAAATCAGTAAAATCAATTAAAAGATTCTAGATTATTTTAAAACAACATCTGCAAAGGAAGATGAAGATACAGCTTCTGCATCAAAGGCTTCCAATGTCGTGAGTAAACCGACTTCTGACATGATGTCAAAGTTTTACCAAAATGAGCAAAAAGTTGATAGTTTTTCCCAATTTTTAGTTTAGGACCTTTTCCCGAAAGACCCTGATAAATCCCTGATATACTGTTATCCATGTATTAATAGCAAAGATATTAAAGTGCAGTAGTATACAGAAGTGTTACACTAAGAAGCATTATTATCTAAAGTTTTTGGTAATTACACTTAATGCCTTAACTTAAATTTAGCAAATTTTGGTAATCTGTTTTTGGAACTACTGATGAATGTATTTGTCAAAACTAAATGCAAATGTTTTAATCTAGAACTGATCTTGTGATTGACACCTTAAATTACTGAATATCTTCAAAATTAAGGATTTAAGTTAAGGAAAATCTTAACTAAGGAATGATTGCAAAACCGGGGCCTGTTTCTATTATATAAGTAATTGTATGTTTGAGATTTAACCTGAAGATAAATTTTTTTGTACATTATAAATGGATAACATACCCAGACTTTATGAGTTGTCAATAAGCCATTAATTATTAGACAGATTAGACAGTTATACTAATACTTATATTTCGCTGTGGCTTTATTTTTGCTATATATGTAGTCCAGTGTATTCCCGAGAAAATAAAATAGCCACTAGTATACATGGCTATTGCCCGCCCATTAATCTTGCTAGAGTTGTTTTCCTTTAATCAGATAAGACCGCGGAAATATGAATACACTAGTCATCGTCAAACCACCAAAACTTGACACCTTGAAAATAACAGCAATATACAATGTTTATATTCCTGCAACCAAAGTCATATTTTAATTGTCAAGCTCAAGGTAGCTGAGGGTGCAGGTTGAAAATCATTCTGAGCCCTATTTTATTGTTGCTTTGGATGAATTTCACAAAACTTCACACAAACGATCTTCATGTATTATAATTTTGAAGGGCACAGTAACTGAGGGTGTTTAAGGGTATGTTGCACTTTTGGGTTACATTTATGGAATGTTGGGGTATTAGTTTTCCATGGACAAATCTGGTTTTATATTCAACATTGAGAGCATAATGAGTTGAAGTAACAAATGATAATGTTTGACAGATGTAAAAGGTACATTAAAAGGAATAAAAGTTTTAATATAGCTTCAATATTTGATATTTTACAGGGAAAGCATACCCAGACTTTATGAGTTGAAGTCACCTATATTCAGACTAGACAGATGTAACAGTTATAATACAGCATCTATATTTTATTCTAACCTGTCCAGATTAATGTCTGATGATGCCAACTGGTGAGTAGAGACAATGAGAGAGACAGATTAATAGAATCTATCATGAGTATCCATGTAGGATAGGGAAATCTCGCCCGAGGGGTTGAATATTTCCGTCAGAGACGAGGCTTGCATAGTCTCTGACAGAAATATTCAACCCCGAGGGTTAGATTTCCCTTTCTTACATTGAAAAAACTCATGATTGATTCTTTTTCTTCCATTTTGATGACAATTTTTGGCTTCAAATATTAGTTACATCGACATCGACGCCATCTTTGAAAATCTAACTTCGTTATTTAACGTTTTACATAAAAATAAATATGACTGTTGGACAGAATGTACCCGATTTTGGTTTATACAGAAAGTATAAACTAGAAAACAAAGTTATTTATTCTATTCTCCCAAAACAAACATTTGAAACGCAGTGAAAATTTCTAAATTTTGGAGATTTGGGTATCATTTTCCCGCAAGACAACGTCATGTCTCCACGATATGACGTCATTCAATTGTCCTTTGATTGTTACGTCACTAAAAATCCATAGGTGAAGATAAACTCACGTGGAGGTGAAGATAGAAATTTCTACCATCGTTTATTCAAGTGGAAATTTCTATCTCAAACATAGGAAGATGGAAGAAAATCAGTTATAATACAGCGTCTATATTTTATTCTAACCTGTCCTGATTAATGTCTGATGATGTCAACTGGTGAGTGTAGAAAGATAAATCTGTTGTTATGTCTGTTTAAACTTGATTCATTGCCACCATTTGTTCTGCTATATTCTGGTGTTATAAAGGGTTTGGTGATAAATCGGGGGAGGTTTATAGAGAAAAACATAACATGTAGAAGAAATGGATTTTGGGACTTTTCAGTAGCATAGCAGTAAGGAAGGTGGAAAAATTACTGAGAGGCATTAAAATGTGCTTTTACTGTATAATGTAAACCAACTTTGGTTCGCGTGCTATTAACTTTCGCGAGGACAAAGTCATTGCGAAAGTTAATTGTTGTAAATTTGTTTTCGAAAATGGTTTTATCTATACCAAACATTTAGCTTAAGTTAATTATCGCAAAATGGTTTTGGTAAGAGAATTGTGAAAGTTGATATCCCCGAATAAAAGTTGGTTTACAGTAAGAAATTGTTTAAATAATGTATGAAGCTTCTAGAACTTTCGACGCCATACCATAATATTACCAGGCATATGATTAATGAATTAAATCACCCTAATGTGGTGAAGAGCGATGAACTTTTCATTAACCATGTTAATCCTTTAATTTTTTTCTATTGTAGCACAAAACTAAGAGAGCTACTCATTGACAAAAGGAAACCAGAATTTGTGGTCAAACTCTCCAAGAGTGAAATAGAAAAAGGTAATGTATTATAACAAAGTAAAGTTATACCTTAAACATGTTAAGTACACTTCATATTTAATGAGTAATATGACTTCTTGTTAAACTCTTTTTGTGAAAAGACTACTACTGTAGCTCAGTTGGTAGAGACTGCTCACTCTGAGTGGAGGTCGTGGGTTCAAATCACGACGGGGTCTGACCAAAGACTTAAAAGTGGGTAGTGACTGTTCTTTCGCCAAGCACTCAGCAATAGGAAGTCACAATTCTTTGAGATGGGAACATAAAATAAACTAGGTCCCATGTTACAGTAGGCTTGGCACGATGTAAGAACCCTGCTGTATAATGCCATCGACACAACACACAGGTAAATTTCTGCACCCTTCGTCTATAGCTGGCAATGTCTTGATATAAGTGACATATTTGACTAGATGTTAAACACATCACTCACCTACTCACTCCTTTGTGAAAAAAAAATTGTTGAACTCTTTTTTCTGATAAACAATTTATCTTATCCTTTTTTAACTCCAAAATGAACATGATCTGTCCTTTATATTGTATTTATTGATTAATTGGATGTCAAAGATTGATCAGAGGTTAGATATAGCCATTATATACATGTAGGCTTGATAACTGATGGTTTTAGAAAGTTTGCCTTAGTTACCTGAATCGTATAACAGTACAAATGTACTATAGGATTACAATACATTGTGTATTGGGTACTGTTATTTCACTTGGTAAACACACAGTACAGGTATAAGGCAACTACTCCAGTCTAACTTGATAATACAGTATTAAATTCTGTACTTATTTGGTACCAGTATGTTATATTTTACTTTCAGTTAAAGTTATATTCAAGCCACTTAACAAACCACAGAAAACTGCCATTTTAAAGGTAATCATCACATAATTTACTGAAAGAAGGTTGAGTTTCTCTCCTAAAATGATAAGGTTCATGAATATAACAATGACTGATGCAATAGTTCCACTTACCACTTAGGTTCAAATTCCACTTCAGAGGACCAATGACAAAAAAAAAACCAAAAAAAACTTGAGTTGATAAGCCAGAGATCAAACTAGCCATAACTTTTATTTTTAAAAACAGGGAAGTGATTCCCTGGTAGTATTAGCATAGGTGTTGAAAAATCTGAGAGTGATTCACCGACAAACTTCTCTGATTATTTTCATATTTTACAGTTATTCTTCAAGTGGTATCTTATACATCTATTTCATTTAAAAAAATCACACGATATTAATAGCCTTACTATAACACAGTCAAACGTGTTAAAGGCCACCTCTATCTATATAAGGGTCACATGCTTATAAAGGCCAGTAAAATTTTATCCCCATATGTTTTAACCTGTGTATAAGGGGCACCTTTACTAGTTCCCTTGATTGGCCTTTATAGATAGGTTTGACTGTACAGTCCAACCTGCCTTAAAGGCCATCTCTTTATTAGGACCACCTGCTTATAATGGCCAGTAGAATTGTAATCCAATTGTCTTTATTCATATTATTTGTACCTGTATATAAAGGCCAGCTGCCCTTAAAGAACACTTTTACTAGTTCCCATGATTGACCTTTATAGACAGGTCTGACTGTATATAGATTTTTATTTTTTAGGTTTTGATGTCTACAGATTATGTCTTAATCAAAGGCTACCCAGGAACTGGTAATAATATATTTTATTTTGTTTAACTTGAAGGAATGATTCATGTGAAATGGCTTCATTCAAGGTGATTACTCATGTTCAGATTTTTCATTGGCAGAGTTGTTAATAATATCTTAACAGAAGTCTTCAAATCAGTGACTTGACTTACCACAATAGTAGCTCAGTTGGTACAGTACTGGCCTGGCATGTGGGAGGTCATGGGTTCAAACACTGGCCAGGATCTGACCAATACTTGAAAATAGGTAGTGACTGCTCTTTCACTAATCATTCTGTTTTTAGAAATGAAAGTCACCAGGTCCTTCAGGATGATATGTACTTGAAAACTTGAAAACCTATGCGCCCTGTGTCACCGAACCCTATTCAATAAATCTGTCAATCAAATCTGTGACTACAAAAGTTCTTGTCATAAAACATTTAGAATTTAAAATTTTAATTTATGACACTTTTATTCAAAAACACATTGAGGTTTATGAACTAGGAAAATTTTATATGTAGAGATATTATAAACTGTAGTCATGACAAAAAAATCATTCTTGTGTAATTTAAAATTTTCAAATTTTTGATTTACAGCATATAATGATACTCACCATCATACAAAGATTGGGGATGGGCTACGAGTATGATATAAGATGGGGGGAGGACTTAGATATAAAATTGTAGCATTAGAGTTCACTATTGTACTCGATAATCAATATCCTGTAACATTTGTCAGGGCCTTGGTGATTGAGTGGTCTAAAATCATTCCCATTCTGGGACAGAACCTGGTGTGAGAAGTTTGTCAGTTTGCTTGTGGAAAGTTGATGGTCCTGTCCAGGTACTCCGGCTTCCTCAACCATTGCAGAACTGACTGCCTCAATATAATTAAGGATATTTGACTTGGGTGTAAAATGCAATTACCCTACTTAACTCCATTGTTAATGATTGTGCTGAATGCTTAGAAAAAGTATGTATGTCACAAAGTCCCAGGAAAACATTTCTCTTTACAAAAAATCTCAACTCGTGTAATTACATACCCAATGCAAATAATTGATTACACAGATGCTAGGGGGTATCACATGCTATGCTGGCAAATCCAGTTTCTTAGACCTCTAGTTTGCAAATAGCTGTAATAATGATGATGTCATTTTAAACATTAATTCAATCACTCTCTTTAAACTTTTTTAATACTGTTACTTTGAATAAAAATGTTCATTTTATTAATCCAAAATTATTTTTGTGAAAATTCAAAGTTTTAATTGTATTTTCAGGTAAAACGTCCACCATTGTAGCGTTAGTAAAGGTGTTACAAGAGTTAGGATATTCTGTACTACTGACCAGTTATACACATTCTGCTGTTGATAATATACTACTTAAGTTAAAGAAGGTTTGTATTTTTCCAGGAAAAATAAGAGCCTCGCTTTCTACACGTTTTCTCACCCTCACCAAATACGACCTTTATTCACCGTCAATGATCATGTAGATACGTCCTAAAAAATTATAATTGTAACTGCGTGTTATCCATGTTTGACTTGTTTGTTTACACTCCAAGCGCAAGGATAAAAATGTTTACGTGACGTCACGCTACCCCATCACACCCGTACTTGTCATTTTCGCTCAGTCCGACGTTCAAGCACATGTAGTTCTCAATTATTTAAATAAATAACTACAATACGATATTATTTTCATATTTAATATATGTAACAAAATCTTAAATTCTTACAATAATAATATTAAAATAAATATTCTTTGAAGAAAGGTTGCAGACGTTTTTCTGTATTTCTGCCATATTCTAAAAGTCCGGCGGAATAAAGTAACAACTTATAATTTTTCATTTTTATTTTTAAACTACGTGTATTTTTTAAAAAAATCAATCTTTTTTTTAAAATAAAATATTAAAATGTATGAATTTATTGATCATGTTTATTATACTGTGTTTTGTTTACATTGAGAATTGGGTTCATTTGGGTCAAAGGTTACGTCAAATGTTGAATGGAAAAAAGTAGTGCCGTAACTGTGACGTCACAGTTAGCGCGTGGCTTTATTGGGTCAGTGACCGAATAAAGATAAGGTTTATTCGGCAGGCTTTATGATGTCAATGTACACGTTAGTTGCAGGATAAATTGTATTATTATGACTTGTCCGTTGTCTGTTGGAAATAAATATAATAACAGGTACAATAAAATCTTGATTCATTGCCCCAATTAAAATTTTGTTCAGTCAAATTTTTGCATTATAATAGGACAAATTAAGTAGGAATGTTATAATGAGGGTTTTGTACTATCAATTCAGCCCTGTGTATGTATTATGATATGCCAGTCTTAAAGAAATTTCCATCTTGCATGATTTTGAGTGGAATGTTCATTCATTCATTCATTCATCTATTCATTCATTCATTCATTCATTCATTCATTCATTCATTCATTCATTCATCTATCTATCTTACATATAATTGTACTAGAATAGACAGTGATAAGTTTCTAGCAGCATAATGTGTTGTTTATTCACATTTTCATTATATTGTATTTGGTTAGCTTGCCCGGGTACATGGAAACATGTTTGTAAATCTGACGATACATTTAAGTTATACAGGGTTTTGGCAGGTTACATGACCCCATGTACCCTGTTGATTTATGTACTCTGAGCTGCAGGCATTTTTTTACCCTTTAAAGCAGTACAAGTTTGGTCTTTTTAACTTCGATTTGTATTCTTTATGACTTGTGTACATTTCAGCCATGTTTGTTTACCATAACTAGGATTTTCACAATATAAGAGTTACTTTCCTTTTACCACTAAACGTCTAGTGCCTTTATGTACTCCTGCAAGTTAACCTATCGCTATGCGAGAAATTTCTTTAAAGGGTGACAAAAATGCATGTGGTTTTTAGTGGTTGAAGGGAAGTAACTTGTGTATTGTAGAAGTCTAGCTACAGTAAACCAAACATTGTAAGGTTTGCAATTAACACAGAATATGAAATTGAAGTTAGAAAGAACAAACTAGTGCCACTTTGAAGCGTGACAAAAACGTGAATACTACGTGGTTTTAGCAGGGTACATAAAGTAAAAAATGTTTTACTTCAAAACTTGACAATTTAAATTAAAATTTTATCTTCTTTCAGGATAATGTAAAATTTCTTCGCCTTGGAAAAATTAGCAAGATTCATCCAGGAATTCATGATTTTGCAGCTGAAAATCTGACAAAGAAATTAACACATGTTGCTGATTTACGACAGTTTTATTCAGAACAGGTAATACTTTTGTAGTCAACATTTATAAAATTTAAAATTTTTGTTTGTTTGTTTATGAGTGTGAATACCTATTAAAGGACACTGCATGTGCATGATATGCATATATATATGCATGTACATTGTATTTATAACTACCAGCAAGTTCAGATTTTAGTTTAAATGTCTAGTTTGAGATAAATTTCAGGAGAGAATTGATTATTAATGTTACATGTAGATTAGGCTGTTAATTTCTACAACAATAAAGATACATTTTGTATAAAATTATGCAGTTCTTTCAAAATTGCCGTAGACAATGGTCTTTAACAATCAAAACAAGGAATCTAATTTTTCTGTGTCTTAGGGCTGTGACGAGTACCCGGGTACCCGTTCACGGTTAGGGTAATGACTGTACCCGGGTAACAAATTGCTTACCCGTTACCCGTTAAAACATGTATCATTGTTGTAGACCTAAAATAAAATGTATATAAGTTCAATTAAACTCTTGACTTTCATTCAAAATGACACGACATGTCAGTAATCGTGAACATTGTTTATACTTCTGTCAGTTTGTGACACACAAGGTAAGTATCGGAACACCTTGAGGAACTACATTCAACCCAATAATACGATATATGGTTCCGAATGGTGATATTGGTTATCGGGGAACGACTATAAGCAACTTTAAACATGACCGAAAGAAAATTGGAAATTTGAAAATTACTTTATTTAATAACATTAACAAAACAATGACAGTTATTGATTCTATTTAACCTAGCTTACAAGACAAAACCTTTGAAGTGTAACTCATATAAGCATTGCGCATGCGTAGTTAAGGTTTCATCATGGAGAGCAGGGATTTACGATAGGTTACTATATTAGTCTATAATAAACATACAAGATGACGATTTATCGGATTTATCTGCAATTTACTGCATTTGTTTACGGTAAAATCAGCTCTATAGATTAATAATCATTTATTTAATAATATTTGTTTATTCTGGTTACTTATTCACGGTTTGTGAAATAGATTCTTAATTGAAATGTGTCGAAGTTGAAAAGCATCGGGTACTCGGTACCGGGTCGGGTACAAGATTTCGGGTACCCGGGTACAGAATTCTCTACCCGTCACAGCCCTACTGTGTCTTGTAGATCCTCCTGTAAACAGGACCTTGTAAAACATGTAGTTGTTAATTTCTGATAATTCCAATCCATGAGAAAAAGAGGTGCATGTATCGCTATATCGATTGTTTAGTGTCATCTTAAAGATGGAATGCTGATTGATTAAGAAGACGGAATACTGATGGTTCAATGCATGTGATTTTATTGACTATTTTGCAGAAAATTGTAGCCACAAGTTCTCTAGGAACAAACCACCCATTATTTACACAAAGGAAATTTGATTGATTAGGGAGACTGAATACTGAACATTTAATGCATGTGATTTTATTGACTATTTTGCAGAAAATTGTAGCCACAAGTTCTCTAGGAACAAACCACCCATTATTTACACAAAGGAAATTTGATTGATTAGGGAGACTGAATACTGAACATTTAATGCATGTGATTTTATTGACTATTTTGCAGAAAATTGTAGCCACAAGTTCTCTAGGAACAAACCACCCATTATTTACACAAAGGAAATTTGATTGATTAGGGAGACTGAATACTGAACATTTAATGCATGTGATTTTATTGACTATTTTGCAGAAAATTGTAGCCACAAGTTCTCTTGGAACAAACCATCCATTATTTACACAAAGGAAATTTGATATTTGTATAGTTGATGAAGCGTCACAAGTTCTACAGCCTGCTTGTCTGGGTCCATTGTTTAGTGCACATAAGTTTGTGTTGGTGGGAGATCCTAAACAGTTACCACCTGTTGTACAGTGTAAAGAAGCCAGGTAAGCTCTCATACACGGCCAAACCACCTGTTGTACAGTGTAAAGAAGTCGGGTAAGCTCTCATACACGGCCAAACCACCTGTTGTACAGTGTAAAGAAGTCGGGTAAGCTCTCATACACGGCCAAACCACCTGTTGTACAGTGTAAAGAAGTCGGGTAAGCTCTCATACACGGCCAAACCACCTGTTGTACAGTGTAAAGAAGTCGGGTAAGCTCTCATACACGGCCAAACCACCTGTTGTACAGTGTAAAGAAGTCGGGTAAGCTCTCATACACGGCCAAACCACCTGTTGTACAGTGTAAAGAAGCCAGGTAAGCTCTCATACACGGCCAAACCACCTGTTGAACAGTGTAAAGAAGTCGGGTAAGCTCTCATACACGGCCAAACCACCTGTTGTACAGTGTAAAGAAGTCAGGTAAGCTCTCATACACGGCCAAACCACCTGTTGTACAGTGTAAAGAAGTCGGGTAAGCTCTCATACACGGCCAAACCACCTGTTGAACAGTGTAAAGAAGTCGGGTAAGTTCTCATACACGGCCAAACCACCTGTTGTACAGTGTAAAGAAGTCGGGTAAGCTCTCATACACGGCCAAACCACCTGTTGTACAGTGTAAAGAAGCCAGGTAAGCTCTCATACACGGCCAAACCACCTGTTGAACAGTGTAAAGAAGTCGGGTAAGCTCTCATACACGGCCAAACCACCTGTTGTACAGTGTAAAGAAGCCAGGTAAGCTCTCATACACGGCCAAACCACCTGTTGTACAGTGTAAAGAAGTCGGGTAAGCTCTCATACACGGCCAAACCACCTGTTGTACAGTGTAAAGAAGTCGGGTAAGCTCTCATACTCTCATACACAGCCTAATTTTGTACACACATGAATTTAATATGAAAATTTTTACATGCATATCATGTGAATTTTACATGAAAATAAAATCTATATACACATGTATATATATATAAAAAGTGGAATCTACAAGGAAAGATATGAAATGTGTATTACAAGACATCAATATAGTAACAGAAGTTTTATATTTGGTGTTAATTGTTTCAACTTGTATACCATTAATATTTTTTCATATGAAATTCATTTAAAGATTTCTTTTGAAATGCATGTGAAATAAATTAATAAAAAAAATTCATATTAAATTCATGTGAAAATGAAATTTATAAGAACAAAATTTGGTCGTATAGAAATTTGTGTGATCTTTCCTCAGTCTCAGATTTGACCTTTCAGTGTTACTGTCTTAAAGATCAAGTTGTCTAAAGCAAGGGCTAGCACTGTCTAGCTTCAGGTCCTACTCTAACTGGTGTTAGCATGTCATTTCACTTGCCAAAGGGTTTTTTCC
Source organism: Anadara kagoshimensis (assembly GCA_021292105.1). Lineage (NCBI taxonomy): Eukaryota > Metazoa > Mollusca > Bivalvia > Arcoida > Arcidae > Anadara > Anadara kagoshimensis. Next base: position 23,560,789 of record CM037874.1, read on the forward strand.
CAGTCAAAGCTGCCTTGATATAAGTACATGGATCTTGACTGGTGTATACAGTATTAGAAGACTCTTTCATTGTCAAATTTAGAATTCAGGGCAATTGGATTTTGGAGAACAAATGCTGCAACCAATTACCCATGTACTGTGATGTCCTTAAAATGGGTTTCTAGTTATTCAGATTGTTCTTGTTCCTGGAAATCACAAAATTCATGTTGGTCGCATGACAAGATGACACTGTTACAGGGTTTAAGCCTAAATACAATAGTTGTTTCCATTAATGAGACCGAACCTAAATTTTTATGCCTACCCTAGAGTTTTTGTGAAAATATTTTGACAAGTACTGGCCCAGGTTTCACAATCATTCCTCAGCTTAGACTTTCCTTAATTTAAATCTTCAAAAATTTCAATCCTTTATAATTTTGGTAATTTTAAAGACATTCAGGAATTTAAGGTGTCAATTTTAAGATTATTTCTAGATTAAAACATCTGCATTTAGTTTTGACAAAAGTATTCATCAGTAGTTCCATAAAGAGATTACCAAAATTTGCTTAATTTAAGTCAAGGAAAATCTTAGCTAAGGAATGATTGTGAAACTGGGGCCTGGTACTGGTAAAGTTATCATCTTTGCCCCATATGGTCAATGTAAAAAACAAGGCTGATGTTATTACCACATTTTTTTAATACCTGTATTATACTTCATTCATCAATTGATTAGGATTAAATAGTCAAATTTAAAATTAAATCCAAATTTACTTGATTTTGAAATGATAAAATATTTAATTTAAATGAGATTTGTAAAAATAGCTTTCCAAAAAATCACAGTCTTAAATGGTTAAATGATACAGCCGTAAGGTGAAAACAAAATGGCTGATCTAAAAACGTATTTACGTTTTTGATCAAAATGATGTAGTGTTTAACCCAATATGAAAAATTTATTTATCCTTTAATTATCACTACCTTCATGTATTTAAGCCATTTATAATGTTATATAGCCCATATATATATAAACGTAATTATAAAATATGTGGCAGTATACCACATTTGTTATTGCCATGTATACTGCCACATATTTTTGAAAAAAATTTAAAAAAATTGCCTACCTACCCACCTTATTTTTCTAAGAACATTAGCAGAAAGACTTTTTTCTTTGGCCTTATATAAAATTTATGAATATACATGTATAACTTAACCTAGTGCCTTTTCATGTACAAGTATTTTGTAATATTTCAGAAACCTTGGGATGGATGAGAGTTTGTTTTCCCGTTTAGATGATTCAGGGGCCACTTACGAACTTAATCTCCAGTACAGAATGAACAGGTAAACAATAACTTATCTCAGAAAACCATCATACAAACCTGCCACTGTGAACATTATAATTATAAGCCCGCAAATGAAGACACCGTAAATGCCGAATATCAAGTCAGATTTTGCCTGCAAGCTTTCCACAGTATTTGAAAATAGTTGTTGTGTATAAGAGTCATTTCCATGAAAAAGAATGGCTTGCATTTATGAAATTTGTTTGTCACAAAATCCAGATTGCAGATCTGCTGATGGTGGGTCTGTGTGTGTGGGTGGGGGGGGGGTATTATTCTCCTTTAGAGACAGCTCTAGTTAAGGTATTGTTGAAAGGGTTATGTTTTAGATGATAACATGTACAAATTCTAAATTACATGTAAAAAAATTCTGCTGGTGTTAATTTTGTGTTCGTCATGTAACTGACAAACTCACTTTAGGTATTTCGGATCATTGGAACAGCCAATCTGGAACGCCATGCACACGGGCAAAAGCAAGAAAGGAGTGACATCATTTTAGCAAATGTAATAATAGTCCTATAATTATGTTTGGTCTTAAACAGAGTTTCATATAAAACATCACAAATGTAAATATTAGAATGGACATATATATATATAGGAAAAATGTACAAACAGTTTAGGATTGTGGGAGAGTTAAAAGCAACAACTAAGCATGTACGTTAATGCTGGTACATGTACTTTGAATTTTCTATGAAATTTTTTAACATGTTTGCAAATCAAATTTTAACATCTTTGCAAATCAAACTTTTAAAATGTTTGCAAATCAAATTTTAACATCTTTGCAAATCAGACTTTTAAAATGTTTGCAAATCAAACTTTTAAAATGTTTGCAAATCAAATTTTTTAACATCTTTGCAAATCAAACTTTTCAACATTCTGTCAATTTCTAAATTAATCATGCTGATATGTTAAATTTTTTTCCATACATTTGTCTTTTTAGTGAGATCATGTCGCTAAGCAACAAGCTTGTCTATAATGGAGCCTTACAGTGTGGATCAGACAGAGTAGCCAATGGTCAGTTACACCTGTCTCACAATGACCAGATAGAAAAGGTAAATAAAAATTTATAAAGTCAAGTAGGCTTCCTTGTGAGAATTATTCAATACTGGTATGGAGTGGAGTAATGGTGTTTTATGCCCCATTCAAGATTCTTTCACTTGTATTAAGGTGGCCCTATTCTGTTCCTGGATGGCAGAGGAAACTGGAGTGCCTGGAGAAATCACAGCCTTCTGCAAGTGAAATGACAAACTTCTGTGTGCTAGGATTTATGCCATACTGGATTTATCATTCATCCATTTCATCTTCACCAAAGGGGTTCAACAGCTAAGTGGTCTAAATTATGCACTTAAGGATCACAGGTCCCTCTTACCATCTTACCACTATGGTAGCTCAGTTGGTAAAGTGCTTGCTCCGTAAGTGGGAGGTTCGAATCCCCCAACCGGGTCTGACCCAAGAATTGAAAGTGGGACGGTAGGTTTGGCATGCTAAAGAACCCTGCTTTTAAATGCCATCAGTGCAACACACAGGAAAATTTTCTGAACTTTCATTGACAATTGGCAATGTCTCGATGTAAGTGAAATATTCTTGACTGGGACATTAAACACCATTACTCAACTCAACTACTCTCGCCATCTAGTTTTGAATTCCACTCGAGCAAATTCCCAGAGTAAGACATTTTATCAATTCACTTTCCAAAGGTCAGTGGTTTTCTCCAGGTACTTTAATTTCTTCCATCATCCATGAACTGACCGCCTTCATATAAGTGAAAGAATCCTTACTGGGGTGTAAAACACCATTACCCCATTCTATTTCAACTTTACATGAATTGATTTGCTGGACAAATTTTTATTTTTATGAGTGGCATATGCTGGATAAAAACTGATCTTTTCTAGAACAATTTGACAAGATTGATCGAAATTTTCAGTAAAAGCTCCTTAGTTGATGCAGATTCATAGGTTTGGCATTGCATTCTAAAATTCAAATATTTTCCATAATTTGTATATTGTTATAGATATATGAAGACAGTCCCTGGATAAAGGATATATTTATAACTGAGCCGTACAGAGCAGCAGTACTTCTGGATACTGATAAGGTTGTATATAATATATCTTTATTGACATACATGTATGCATATTTTCTTATTTATTGTTCAAGAGTTATGTTCCTTTGCAAAGTGACTGTAGTAAGTTCCTTGTAAAACCCTAAAGTCACTGTTTGAAATAAATCAAAATTTTTAAACAGTCTGTGTTTTAATTGTTTCAACATTTTCCATTGTGGTATATATACATGTATAGTAGACTTGAAAAAGTGTTTTCCAGTACTTTCCAGTCTCCAACTGCAGGAATGGCTGTTGAAGTTGAAACTATTCAACTCCAAACTATACTAGCTGTTTGTAACCAAACTTTCTAAGGTGCAAACAGAAATAGAAAACATAAAAGATTATTGGGGTGATTTTAAGTGTTATAAGTTCTACACTCATACATACCTTCATGTACAAACTATAGATTAGAAAGTTGATCAGTGAATGTTACTCTTGATTCTGAGTGTCAATTATTTTCATCTGTAATAAAGCACATTTGTGCTTGCTTATGTTAGACAACCTATACCGGTAAATGTAAATTACTGAACTCACTTCTTACAATTCTATTTTATGAACGGTCTCAATATAAGTGAAATATTCTTCACTGGGACATAACACTACATTACTCCTCTCTACACTGCTCTATTTTATAAATATTTCAGGGATTCAAAATTCCCTGAGTCTGAGATCCAGGAACTTTTGATTTTACATTGGGACCCTTGATATTTAAACTGTAAAAGTCTGATGGACCTGCCATTTTTCACCAGGATAAATCTTAATGTTTCTATATAATATACATGTATAACATAATTATCCTTCATCTCTCAAAAGAAAGAGGGAAGTATTACATTTGAGTTTTCGTCGATCCTTCTGTCCATCAGAAATTTTTGTCTGTGCTAATTATCCAAAATTCTGAAGCACTATTTTATGAAACTGAGTGCAAAGTATCAACATAGATAGGAGATGCAGTATATCATTAACCAGAGTTGGTTTGCTCATTTTCCTCGGAGTTATGGTCCTTTCAACATAAGCACAATTCACAAAAAAGAAAATGCTAGCAGGGGATCCTAATTTACTGAATTTGCTTGTTGCACATGGACTTTTTAGTGATTATATTGGACTTTCAAAACTTTATTTGGGACCTACAAAAACAAATTTAAATGTCCTGGACCTTCCATAAGAATACATAATTTTGTACCCCATGTATTTTCAGAGAATATTTAATAATGCCAGTCACAAGTTAATATGTCTACATGTACATGTATATTTTCTTTTTACAGGTACCTGCACCAGAAGAGAGAGAGCCTTCAGGATTAATTAAGTATATTTTGTTATTACAGGTACCTGCACCAGAAGAGAGAGAGCCTTCAGGATTAATTAAGTATATTTTGTTATTACAGGTACCTGCACCAGAAGAGAGAGAGCCTTCAGGATTAATTAAGTATATTTTGTTATTACAGGTACCTGCACCAGAAGAGAGAGAGCCTTCTGGATTAATTAGGAATGTTACAGAGGCCAGAATTGTTTATCAGCTTGTACAAACATTAATTAAGGTAGGTGTATAAATAATATTCTCTGTAATTCTCAACTGTGTCAACTGTGATTTTAATTTGAGATCTAGCCAAAATAGAAAATTTGATCACATAGATGTGTATAAAACTAACAGATATTTTCATTACATTGTGTTTCTTAGCCATTTAGTTTTTAACTTCACAGTTGCTATGGAAACAAGTTAATATAAGCTTTTTTTCGGCATATCCCTGGATCTATTTTTATTTGTTTGTATGTTGAATTATAAATTGTCCAGCAAGTGTTTATGTGACAGAGATCAATGTTCGTGGTCAGGTAACTATGTCATCTGCTGAATCGTCAGTTGCATCTGATATCATGATATGGATCTATCTGAATGTGTTTTTGATAAGGCATTTTATCATGTTTGAATAGGGTTGGATTGGCGAAGAAAATATTTCCCCTTACAGGTATCAAGTGAATGGGTTTTCTGATAAGGCATTTTAATACATTTTAATAGAGTGGAATTGGTGAAGAAAATATTGGAGTTATTGCCCCTTATAGGTATCAAGTGAATTGGTTTTCTGAATAGGCATTTTGATACATTTTAATAGGGTGGTATTGATGAAGAAGTTATTGCCCCTTGTAGATATCAAGTGAATTGATTTTCTGATAAGGCATTTTATTATGTTTTGATAGGGTGGCACTGATGAAGAAAATATTGGAGTTATTGCCCCTTACAGGAATCAAGTGAAGGTGATAAGAGAGCAGTTATCTAGGACACATAGTTGTGTGGAAGTCAACACAGTAGATCAGTATCAGGGACGTGACAAACATGTCATAATTATATCATTTACTAGATGTTTAAAGGCAAACAAACAGATTGAAACTAAGGTAAATTTTATTCAGAAGAAGTCAAATTACAAAAAAAAAAAAAAAAAAATAGTGGACTGGAGTAAATGGAGATTTATGCCCTAGTCAAGATTTTTTCACTTATATCGAAGCAGTCAGTGGAAGGGTGATGGTGGAAGCCACAGTACGGAAAGATAACCACCAACCTTCAGTAAGTGATCTGATAAACTTCCTGACATTAGAATTTGTTGAGTGTTGATTGAGTGTGTGCTTTAGACCACTCAGCCACTGAGGTCGCTGTCTATGAAGGGATCAAGCTTAAAACAAAATATTTATGAATTTGTTGTAGTATGAATACTGTAAACCTATTAAATTTAGCGTGTATTTATTTTCGCGGTATTGGAAATTTAGACATAAATTTTCGCGTTATTTAAATATGCACTAAAACACAAAGAGCTTAAAATAATTTTTGCTCAGTATTAATTTTCGCGTAAAACAAACACATGCAGAATAAGCAAAAATTAGTACACCGCGAAAATAAATATGTTTACAGTAACCTCTATGAATGGATTATCAGTATGATGTATTAGTGGTCCTTATTGTCTAAATCACCGAAATCCCAGCTGTATAGCTAGTCTGTCAGCAATATGTGGCAGAGTGTTTATAAACACAGGTGACTTTATTATACACAAATAGGTATTAATACCTTTTTATCTTATGTGTACGGTATATTCATGCCTGCATGCATTCATTCTAAAACCCTTTTTTACATTATCTTTATAAACACTCTGCCAACGTATTGCTGACGGACTATACATTAATTTTTAACCATTGATCTCTCTTTTTCCAATGTTTTTAAAAATCATAGGTTTTCCCAAACATAATTAATTTTGTGTAACAATAATTTATGTTTGCATTCCTGTTGGCCAGAATCACCATTAAGTAATAGTTTTTAAGAATTTGTTTCAAAAAGTAATTTATTTAAGCAAATTGATGAATAATACTTTAAAAAACATATTTTCTGAAATTTAGCTACTAATAATTTTCATTTTGTGAACTTACAAATAATGTAGAGGTTTTTATTTCTTCAGCTGGCTTTGTTGTATATGAAGACATTGCTTTCTACTGTTATAGGTTTTCACATTTTTGTTTTTGTTGTGTAGAATAACTAGCTTGTAAAGGCAAACAACTTTGACCTTTCTACTCGACCTTTCATTTAAATATTTATCATCGATGAATTGCATCTATGTATAGGATATACAGGTGTTTTATTTTGTATACATCATGAGATTAATTCATCTCATAGAGTAAACCTGTGCACTGTGCATGTATTAACTTGGATCTTAACACTACTCATGTATTAGATGGATCCTGCTATATGAATGTTCCCAATAAAAGGTCAAGCGGACAGGTCAGTGTTGTTTGCCTATACAATGTATAAACACAGTAAAACCATTGTATTTATACTATTGATATATTATTTAGTCAGGAGAACTCTTGAATGACATAAGGAGATTAAATGTAGCAGTAACAAGAGCTAAGGAGAAGCTGATTATGATCGGACATAAAGAAACACTACAGTTATATCAACCAATGTCAGTAATACTTAGTATGTTGGAGGAGAAAAATATGGTATGTTTTTTATAAGTCATGGATGATACGAACTAAGTTTGTCCACATCGGAATGGTATTGAGGACTACTGGATCCTCAAATTAAAAACGCTCAAACCAAGGGAATAAATAACAGGCTCTCAGTGAGGTGGCAACACTCTATATATTTCTAATTTGATGTGCTTTATAAGTCCTAAAACCTTGCCACCTGTACAGTAAAACCTTGATTCATCGCCACTATTTGTTATCACCCACCTTTTGAAGAAAGAGGGTGATATGAAATTCAAGTTTCCCTCTGTCCGTCTATCCAAAATTCTTGTCTGCACAAATTCTCAAAAACCATGAGGCACTATTTCACAAAATTTGGTGCAAAGCATCAACATTGATAGGAGATGTGCATATCATTAACCTGACTTGGTTTGCTCCTTTTCCTGGGAGTTATTGCCCTTTGAATATAAATGCAAATCACAAAAAAGAATATGCTTAAGGGGATCCTAATCTACTGCATTTGCTTGTTCTATGAATGTTTGGCTTGACAAAGGGTTTGGACTATAAGATGAGAGAATTGTATTTTGGGATTTTAATATACTGTGGGAATTAAGGAAGGTAGCAAAGTTATCAATGATCATTGTAAAAAGGTTTACAGGTATACTTTATAAGCCTTTGACTCTTGATATTTAGCATTCTGACCATTAGTTAATGATCAATTAATTTTGTTAATGCCAACCTATTTGAATCATGGTTTGAACACTCGTATAAATAATAAAATCTCAATTTATTGCCATTATTTCTTCAGTCTGATTTTGGTATTGCAAAAAGGTTTTAATATAAATCCTGTGACTCTGATAAAAAACATACATGTATAAGACCTAGGAACTTCAAAAATTTTGTCAACAAGCAAGGTTACCAAAATGAAGTCTTAAGTGCTATACCTGTTCTTAATACCTGGATTAATTAATTTTAAATCTAACATACAATGTACTACAGTAACAAACATGTGATACTCTCTTTTTTCTTTTTAGATTTTAAATTTACCACAGACTGCTGCCCAATAAACATGGTAACATGGGTAGTGAATGTGTGGATTTGACCATTGTACCAGAGACTGCTCGTCAGTAACCATGATAACCTGGTTAGTGACTGTGTGGATTTGAACATTGTACCAGAGACTGCTGGTCAGGAACCATGGTAACCTGGGTAGTGACTGTGTGGATTTGAACATTGTACTAGAGACTGCTGGTCAGTAACCATGGCAACATGGGTAGTGACTGTGGATTTAAACATTGTATCAGAGACTGCTGGGTAATGACTGTGTGGATTTGAACATTGTACCAGACTGCTGGTCAGTAACCATGGCAACATGGGTAGTGACTGTGGATTTAAACATTGTATCAGAGACTGCTGGGTAATGACTGTGTGGATTTGAACATTGTACCAGACTGCTGGTCAGTAACCATGGCAACATGGGTAGTGACTGTGGATTTAAACATTGTATCAGAGACTGCTGGGTAGTGACTGTGTGGATTTGAACATTGTACTAGAGACTGCTGGTCAGTAACCATGGCAACATGGGTAGTGATTGTGGATTTAAACATTGTATCAGAGACTGCTGGGTAGTGACTGTGTGGATTTGAACATTGTACTAGAGACTGCTGGTCAGTAACCATGGCAACATGGGTAGTGACTGTGGATTTAAACATTGTATCAGAGACTGCTGGGTAATGACTGTGTGGATTTGAACATTGTACTAGAGACTGCTGGTCAGTAACCATGGCAACATGGGTAGTGACTGTGGATTTAAACATTGTATCAGAGACTGCTGGGTAATGACTGTGTGGATTTGAACATTGTACTAGAGACTGCTGGTCAGTAACCATGGCAACATGGGTAGTGACTGTGGATTTAAACATTGTATCAGAGACTGCTGGGTAATGACTGTGTGGATTTGAACATTGTACCAGACTGCTGCCCAGTAACCATGGTAACCCGTGTAGTGACTTCTGGATTTGAACATTGTACCAGAGACTGCTGCCTAGTAACCATGGAAACCTGGGTAGTGACTGTGTGGATTTGAACATTGAAATAGACTGCTGCCCAGTTACCATGATAACCTTGGTAGAGACTGCTGCCCAGTAACCATGGTAACCTGGGTAGTGACTGTGTGGATTTGAACATTGTACCAGAGACTGCTGGTCAATGAACATGGCAACATGGCAATGGTGGATTGAACATTGTACTAGAGACTGCTGCCCAGTAACCATGGTAACCTGGGTAAGGACTGTGTGGATTTGAACATTGTACCAGAGACTGCTGGTCAGTAACCATGGTAACCTGGGTAGTGGCTGTGTGGATTTGAACATTGTACTAGACTGCTGCCCAGTAACCATGGCAACATGGGTAGTGACTGTGTGGATTTGAACATTGTATCAGAGGCTGCTGCCCAGTAACCATGGTAACCTGGGTAGTGACTGTGTGGATTTGAACATATACAGTAAACCTAAATTTCTGTGTGTACAGTAAATGTCAGTTCAATGCCACTAGTTCTTTAGTCAAATTTTGACATGATATTGGGGTTGGATGATAAATTGAGGGAAAACATTTTAGAAATGGATATTGGGACTTCAAAATAGTGTTGCAATAAGTGAGAAGGCTTATTTGTTTGAGAGCATTATAACCCAGTTTTACTAATCAAATACTCTCAAACAAAAGTTTTCATGATGTATAATTCAGTCTACCTCTGATTGAGTTAGCCAGTATAAGCATTATAATGCTTCATCTCAGGTGATTGATAATTTGTTAGTTTTTGAAAAATGAATTTGCTTGTATTCTCCTGATAGTATCAAATCTCCAAACATGAATTTCTGTGATATATAGTATAGGTAAACAATATTGACCTGTCCACTTGACCTTTAATTTAAATATTTATCACGAACCAGTGTATTTATGAATAGGGAACAGGTATGTTTGTTTCATCTACATAATGAGAACACTAATAAAGTACCTTGTGTATTTACTAGTTTTATAATTACCTGCTAATCCTAACATTACCTATATATTGGCTGGACCCTCCTACATGAATATTCCTAATGAAAGGTCAAACAATCAGGTTAATGCTGTTTGCCTATAATTCACTCTATCTTTGATTGACTTAGACAATATAAACATAATGTTTTATCACAAGTGATTTATAAATTAAGTTTTTGACAAATGGAGTTCAAACAATGCCAGTGTACCACAAGATAGATACCCTTCAACATTTGTGCGAAACATTTATTATACCCCCCTTCAAACTAGTGAGGGGGGTAAATAGGAACCACCATGTCTGTCTGTCTGCCTGTCCATCTCTATCCCTGTAAAATAATGTCCAGCCATATCTCATCAATACGCTGGACGTATGTCATGAAACTTCACATGAATAATTTTCATGGTCAAAAAGTGTGTCAGGTCAGAAAGGTCAAGGTTGCGAGAAAACATTATATGTTTGGGCCGGTGTTATTTGGCTCTCAAGAGACAGTTCTAGTTTCCATTGGCAATGCAATCACATCAGTTTACACTTTCCTGTATGGCATAAAAATGATGTTATTACTGAAACTTGCAATGTAAACTTTTTCCAAAAAATTTAGCACAAATATTTAAGGTTATTAATCATGTGGTACGCTGGTTGAGCCTCATTGTTCATATTCCCCTGTTATAAGTTATTCGAAGCCTGATTAGTCATGTTAGTGTAATCAATTTATTAGTCAGAATTTAAATAAGGCACAATTCCAAATCTGTTGTGGAAGTACTGTTGAAAACATCGTAAGTGAATAAAATTTCAACAAATTGAAGCACATGGTTATAAATCTATGGATTTGATGATGATTTATGCCGATTTTAATTGATATTTTAAATCTGTGTTAATCATTAATTAAGCTAATCAAGCTTTGAACAACTGGGTCCAGATATTAATATGGATGCATGTTATTTGTAAAATTGAGTACCCAGTATACAAAACAGTGCTTGTTATGGATTAAGTGCTTCACTAGCTGATTATAAGGAAATTATGTAGACATGATAAAACTTATCATCACTACAAATCAATTGGAATCTCAATGTATTTTTCTGTATAAGACATGGCAATATTGCCATAAATGATATTTTGTAAATTATTCAAGTTATTATTTATTAAATTCTTATATATTTGATTTATTGTTTTAGCTTTTTTTCTTAACCATGATACTGTACTCTTTGTTTGCTGTATAATTAAAGAAGTGCATAAAATTTCATAGTGACCCATTGGTCGGGGAAAGTCAGGGAATTTTTATTTTTTCAAGGTAAGGGATTTGTCAGGGAATTTCAAAAAGTGTCAGAGAATTTGAAAAATACAGAAAATGTTGGCGAATTTTATATTTCTGTCTCAAGAGTTATGACCCATTGAAATTTGAAGCATGTTTTTCCTGTATAGCATACTTGGCCCACACTATTAAGCAGACTAAGATAAATTATGGACTAGAGCCTAAGTTTTTGTTTACCTTTTACGTGATATTGCATATATATTTTGTATCCCTTTGTACTTTGCCATCATTACTTATAGTTTAATTGCTAAAATGTAAACAATATCTTCTTTGACTATTTTTGAAGTACTTTAGAATGTCAGGAAAAAATACAATTCTGTCGGGGAATTTTGAATAAAGTCAAGCCTGGGAACCATGTTATAGATGAACATTTTCACTAATAGAAAAATTTTCTAGTATCGGAATATATAGTTATGGCAAAACTTAGTAAAACCATTTTAAATGTTCTGTATTTTTGTGATAGAATTTTGTGGTAGGGGTGTGGGTTTGGGTGGGGATACAAAAGGAAGTCCTACCTTTTTCAGCAATCATTGGACATCATGATGTCATAATGACTAATTGCCTTTCGTAGACAGGGTATTGTACTTACTTTTCTCAGTCCCTTTCAATCGCTTTTTAGTTGTAAGCATCCTCTGTAGAGGCCACGGGTGGTCTACTCTATTTTGAACTCTACAAAGGTGTCTTTAGCATACACTGAGACACAAACCTCGGTTTTAAGTCTCATCCGAAAGACTGTACTAGTATTAAGCTTTTTACAGTTCCAGTATGGGCAGGTGATGAAAATCATCTCAGAAGATTTCAAAGTCCGGAGTGAGGTTCAAAGCCACAACGACTTCGAAAGCCAGTGACAGTACCACTCCACCATGTCTATAATCAGTGGTTTGTTTACATTGTGGTATCTTGTTTTATCCCTTCATTCCTTTTACACTGTGGTAGCTCAGTTGTTAGAGTGCTCGAACCCGACCGGGTCTGACCCAAGACTTGAAAGTAGGTAGTGACTGTTCTCGCCAAGCACTCAGCATTACGAAATGAAAGTCAGATTCTTTCTGATGGGAACTTAAAATAAAAGAGGTCCCGTGTCATGATAGGCTTGGCATGATAAATAACCCTGCTGTATAATGCCATCAGCGCAACGCATGGGCAAAATTTCTGCACCTTTGCCTATAGCTGACGATGTCTCGATATAAGTGAAATATTCTTGACCTGGACATTAAACACCATTACTCAACTCAACTCAATTCCCTTTATTCCTTTGGATAGGCGGGCTTTGCAGATCCAACTTTGATGGATATATATTTTTTTCTTTCTTATACACGTTTGTACTGGCATTGTGTGATTTATACTTGATAAATATGATGTCTGTATCTAAATTGTCCTGGATATATTTGACTCATTCTCAATTTTGATTTCCAACTAGCAGGTGTAGTCAGTATGTCTCTGGTGTAGTTATCTAACCAGGAGGTCCTTACCCGTTGCTTGGTCACTGGTTTTCCAGGTGTAAGTTCGCCTGTTTAATTTTATTTGCCAGTTTTCAAAGTTTTTACTTCTCTTTTAGATCGATTTGGACATGGATTGGTATGTTTGGTTTTGATGTGCTATGGGGTCGTGATTTAGACATAGATTGGTATGTTTGGTTTTGATGTGCTATGGGATCGTGATTTAGACATGAATTGGTATGTTTGTTTTTGATGTGCTATGGGGTCGTGATATAGACACGGATTTTGGTTTTGTACCGTTATACTTAAAAGACGTAAATTGGAAAAAAAATTGCCAAAAAACAAGACAACAATATCAAGTATGCATTGCTTTAATATCTTTCCATGAATTGAAAACACCATAAATTATGCATAGAGATGAGCACATCTGTCCCTTCAAAGACCCGTATGGATAGTTCATACTATTTAATATCTTTTTCCTATTAAATGAAAAAAATGTATTATAAATTTAAAATATTGTAATTTTTTGTAACAAGTTAAACGAATCAAACTATGGTGCCCGCCTTCATGTTTTTGCTATTCGCATCAAACTATTGTGCCCGCCTTCATGTTTTTGCTATTCGCATCAAACTATGGTGCCCGCCTTCATGCCTTCATGTTTTGGCTATTTGCATCAAACTATGGTGCCCGCCTTCATGTTTTCGCTATTCGCATCAAACTATGGTACCCGCCTTCATGTTTTCGCTATTGCATCAAACTATGGTGCCGCCTTCATGTTTTCGCTATTCTTGATTGACCAATTGCCTTCACAATTTGGACAATATAATTTACAACCTTTAGTTTTAGGACAAATTTCCAATCGTGAGTCATTTGACGTAGACTGAAAGATAAAATGGCCAAGGAGCGAAAATGTGAAATGGATAAAGCAAAAGACCGAATGGTCAATGAGGGGGTAATTGACAATTGGCGTTAGAAAACCGAAGGGTGTTAAATATGGTGGCGAAATTGTGAAGGCAAAGGAACGAAGTTATAAAGTAGAAGAAACGGAACCGTGTGAAAGCTACATGTTTATTGTTATGTTGCTCCTTCTAGAATTTGTGAATCTGAGTTAAACAAGGGTTTTAATGTTAATACCACTTTCAAATAATGACTATCTAGATTGCACTTGTTTCTGCATTCATTTTGGAATGTATTAGAGGTTTAGACAGTCAAGTACTATACCGAAGTTGGTTTTCTGCGAGTATTCATTCATTGTCCAATGTCCGACAACTCAATTGAATTAAGGTCTCCATTACTACAGCAAATTTTCCTCGATCCCAGTCGAAATGTACATTTAATATATTCGCCAGGCGAATTGCAATTGCAACCCTATAATGTGCTAGCTAGCTATTTAATTATTGTTGTTTAAGGGCATACCAACAAGATTTATCATTGAAATACATATACGGATGCATTAATCTTTTCAGGCGAGAGTGATGTTATATATCCGGGATACGTATGTGTTATTGTCATGAAATGTAACAATTTATTGTAAACAAGTATGTGTTTTCTTACCTCCCATTTTAGGTGGCCAAATTCCTGGACCGTTCTTTGGGGGCCAAACACCTGGACCATTCATTGGTGGCCAAACTCCTGGGCCATCTATTGGTGGCCAAACTCCTGGGCCATTCATTGGTGGCCAAACTCCTGGACCGTTCTTTGGGGGCCAAACACCTGGACCATTCATTGGTGGCCAAACTCCTGGGCCATCTATTGGTGGCCAAACTCCTGGACCATTTATTGGTGGCCAAATTCCTGGGCCATTCATTGGTGGCCAAACACCACCACCGCCGCCGCCGCCACCGCCGCCACCACCACCACCTTGAAAACAAAGCTCGGTAATCATTTACAAATCTAAGAATTCGTTTTTGATTTTCTACAAAGTTCATGATTTTTATAAAATTACAAATTTATAAAATTAAACTATGTAACGTATAGAACAGACTATAAATTGACGGATCGCCGGCCGCGCCTAATTGTTCCGACAAAGGCCCAAGATGCTTGAATTTCACGCAAAAAAAAATGAAAACTCGGCCAGAATTGTGATATCTAATGACGCCACTGACAATAAAACGTCATCAGTTGCCGTGGCGCTGCTTCGGTACCATGATGGCGGCAAGTGTCGGAACATAAAAGGCGTGTTTGGGGATACGTCAATTGTTTGAGCCGCTCTTGTATTCCCTGAACAAGACAAGATATATTTATATCATTCAATACAATGTACGTTTATACTTACAGTCAAACCTGTCTATAAAGGTCACCCAAGGGAACCAGTAAAAGTGGCTTTTATATACAGATTCAAAAAATATAAATAAAGAACAAATGGGATATAATTCTACTGGCTTTTATACAATTTGGCCTTATATAGAGGTGGACTTTCAGGCAGGCTGGACTGTATAATCACTGGCTACTAAATTGAGATATTTATTTTCCAATTGATTTGAGCACCCGGTCTCACTTCCCTAATAGAAGTTAACGCGTTTAATTTAATTTGCCAGTTTTCAAAGTTTTTACTTTGCTTTGAGATTTGATTTGGACATGGATTGATATCAAAGTCTCAAAGTCTCATGTCTGTAAGAAAAAATGTAACTTACCACCATATTTCATTTGACCAAGGACGGTAGTTATGGCAACCATACAGAAACAAGCTATGATTAACTTGAAATCCATTTTTGATATCTGAAATATAAGGAAACGAAAACATAATTTGTGCAGTGTCAAAATGACGTGTTAAACATTTTATCAGTCTTAATACTTCCACAAAACCAGGTTTTGCTAAAAATGACAGTCATAAAGTTGCTGTTAATCTAAACATGTACATGAGGAACATAAATACATTTGTATTTAATAGTTTCTTTTACCAAACGGGTTAAAACCTACAACGGTCAAACATTGTTCCAAAATCCTATTTTGTTATACCCCACCCCAGCAAACTAGTTTGATCGAGCCATATCTCATCAATGATTTGGCGGACTCATGATCTTGAACCGAGGTCAAATTTATTTTTTTATTTATTTATTTATTTATTTGTCACATACCATTTTGAGTTTAATCATACAATACTTTCAAAAATGATATTTTATTATCATCAGTTTTTAATGTATTTTAAGATAAAATAAAGAAAATGGTATATGACATACTGAATAAAATATTGTTTAAAATAAAACATTTTTTTTCATAAAAACCAAAAGTATGCGTCGAAGAAGGTTCAATTACCATATTGTAATGCTCATTTTTACTTTCTTTAATCCATGTTAATCATTGGTATATGAAACGATAATTAAGTTAGACACATTTATCTATTACCAATAGACTTGTTTTGCAGATTTGTTATTTTCTTGTATAAAATTGTTATTTACACACTAGAAATAAAATGTTTAGAAATATCAGGGTAAATTCAAATGTGACAAATGTTACCTATGCATAAAAAGATGAAAATACTATTTCAATTTTGTCTTGTTGAACAAAATCTGGTTCAAATAATAAGCAAACATACCCATCCATGTCCGAATCAAAATCCAGAAGCAAAGTAAAAACTTTGAAACTGTCAAATTAGGTTAAATGCATGAAATCCCACCAAGGAAGTGAGAAGGGGTGCTCCGGAAGGATAACCACCTTCTGTTTAGTTATATACGCCTTTCACGTGTGTAATCAAATTGAGGAAAAGGAACATTATATAAATATTACATTTCTGACAGGGTGACAGTACATATTGTCACCTCGAGGAAGCATTGTTTGCCGAGGCGATAGCCGAGGCTGACAATGCTTTTCGAGAGGTGACAATATGTACTGGCACCCTGTCAGAAATGTAATATTTATTTTATTACACCGAATGTTTGTTTTATTTTACCAATACATGATGTGCATCCTTCCTCTTTAGTAATGTCTATACCAGTTTTCATTTAATTTATCGGCCGGGAATGCCTCAAATGTACAGTCATTTGAGCCAAGAACGTTAAACAGCATTACGTACTGTCACATAGTCACGCGCAGCGCTATGTGACATTATAAATTTTATGTGACATTACAAATTGTTACATAGCTCTTATCCAATGAAATTGCTAGATTTTTACATAAGGTGTAATAAAAAACTATGTGATGTCAAATATGTCCAGGGCAACCCTGGACACAAAGTGAGGAAAGAGTACTTCTATTTATACATGTACATGTATACCAGTAAAATTTCAAATTCAAAGTGGAAAAAAATCCTAAAAAACAGATCGAGCCATTTTGATTATTTCTGTCAAAAAGTTGACATAGACTGAATTAAATAGTGGGATAGTTTACCACAGACAAATAGAAAAAAGACTTACCTAGACTGACTTGAGCTTGTTCTTTGTCTTCAATACAGTGGTGGTTTTTGTCTCTGTGTTGCAGAGTTTCTAACTTTTATATAAAAATCTCCGGATATTTGCCCATGTTTTAAAACCACAAAATAAGATTTATTAGTTCAGATTTTTCACAATTGTATGTCCTTTATTTACATTTTATTGTCCAAGAACCACTTAAAATTGATGTTAATGCGTTTACAAACAAATTTCTGTAAATAAAACAGTATTTACAAGATGTTTTGGGTAAATTTTGATGATTCAGTGTTCGTGAGTTACATAATGATAAATAAATGCAAATTCTACTTTTTTGGAGAACAAAGACATTTTTGACGGAAATTGTGTTTAATTTTATTACTTTCTAGACATAATACTGTGTATAAGCAAAATTTATCATTTCAAATAATTCTGCTTTTTATGGTCCAAAATATTTTTTGACAGGGATAGTGTTAAACAGATAAAAACATGTTTCTGACATGTCACGTCATATAATTCAATGGAAACAAAGTCTATATATTACTATAAATAGGGAAATGTTCGCGTCAGTTAATTTACGCGATAATCGACATTTCAAAGTATTCATGTACTTTGTTTTCACGTTGTCGGATGGCTGTCAGTTGTAGTTGTTGCATGTTGCATAACGTCGCGTCGCAATTTTTCAGCTATTCGCGACGAGACCTACTTTATTAATCTCTATGGATTTATTCTATGAACAAGTTCGTGTATGCTTGTGGGAGTGTGTTTTATGGTCTCACCGAGTCAGTGCGCCGCAGACGAGCGTGCCACTCCCCCAATAACACTATACTGACACTGGGTGAACCAGTAAAGGCCAACGACAAGGAAAATTCACTTTCCCACATGTGGTCTTAGCGGGACTCGAACTAACAGCGGTGAGATACTCTAGATTTGTAGACTAACTTCTTCTTATCCATTAGGCCACCGCTGCCCCTATCACTGTCAGGGAAAATTTGTGTGAATAACATAAAACTTTCGAGTCTTTTTACTCGAAACTCATCTGCAACTATTTCTTAGAATTTTCCGTTACAGTTTTATATCTTAATTGAGAGATAAAAAAGAGTAACTGACAAAAATTTAAAAATATGTACTTTATAAGATTCACTCCCATTTATCACAGTGTGCGTGTAACAGAAATACTTTTATATCTTGTTTAAAATCTAAAACAAAAAACTGAAACTACATTGTATTGGTTATTTAGGCATATATTTTATTGGTGCACAATGCCAAACTATATATCTTATAGTTTTATGACGATTTCGAAGGCGGATGACTATTCGGCCTTAACACACTTGTCAAAAAGTAATCTCAATTTTCAAAACGACGGAAGGATAAAAGATTGTAAAACTGAAATACAATTCTCGGAGAAAGCCGGGTTGGCGTTCCTACTTATTGAACGTCATCTACAAACTTACACCTTTTGATTGTGATGCACACACACACACACACACACACACACACACACACACATATATAAAGTCAAATATGTTTAATACCATGCAAAATTAGCTTAAGTACGCTTCTCAGAAATATGTAGTGCATCAAGTTTGATCTGGCCGTTGACCTTTAATTTGAATATTCAAACAGTTATTGATGATAGTAATACTAGGTACCGTGTGTTAATTGTAATGGAACATACTGTTTTACCTAAACCACTCTGCTTATTAGCCTAATCTAATATTTAAATTAAATTCAAATTAAAGATCAAACGGCCAGGTCAAACTTAACGAACTATACCTGACAATAGCCAACGAACACCAAGAACAAGACACACTACTAACAAGAACTCGACATAATTAAAGAGTGAAAAATGCAACTAACAACAAGACACAATACAACTAAAACCACGATAAAACATATCGGAATGAAATTATAATAATAAAACAAGACGAAATTAGACTATTGGTTATAATTATAACTCTCCGACTTTGTACAGGTACTGGGTATAATGGCAAAATTGTATCCACGGAATGAAATAATAATAATAAAACCAGACAAAATAAACCACGTAGTTAGACTGGCCACTGATTATACTGACTCCCCGACTTTGTACAGACACTGGATATAATGGCAAAATTGTATCCACGGAATGAAATAATAATAATAAAACCAGACGAAATAAACCACGTAGTTAGACTGGCCACTAATTATACTGACTCCCCGACTTTGTACAGACACTGGATATAATGGCAAAATTGTATCCAGTGATGTTGCTTCAGTGTTTTGTTTGGCGGGTACTAACAATTTAAACATGAGACAGGATATGAGGCGACGGTTAAGGCTTTTGAAACATTATGGGAATTGGTTAAATGTATAGTTTTGTATGTTTTCGATTACCGACAACGGCACTGTTTTTTTTCGCAAATGTGTTGGATATTTTATATTTCATAATTCCATTGATTAAATATTTCTGTATATGCTGACGAACCTTAACAATATAATAAAAAGTAAAATTATTTTTATTAATACTCATTTTGTTTAATGTTTTGACATCCAATCAAACATGAAGGGGGTTTAGATGATTTTATTCATGTCTTCTTAAACGATGCATAAATACACAAGAGCAATTAATTCATCTAATTTATTTGTCAATTAAGTTATCATAAAATAATTAATGTGCTCATAACTATATTACGGCTCCTTACGATTTTTGATTCAAGTTTGTTATCTCGTTTGAACGTGATCATAACGAGATTTCAGATCCTCACGATTTCTGATTCGTCTGTGATCTCGTTTGAACGTGATCATAACGAGATTTCAGATCCTCACGATTTCTGATTCGTCTGTGATCTCGTTTGAACGTGATCATAACGAGATTACAGATCCTCACGATTTCTGATTCAAGTCTGTGATCTCATTTGAACGTGATCATAACCAGATTACATACCCTCACGATTTGTCATCTCGTTTGATCTTTTGACAATTCCATATCTCCTTTTTGTTTGTTTAAAACAATAAAACACATGTAACAACATGTACCTGTCCCGACATGCTGTTCGATTTATCTCTCTTTTGTTGTTCCTTGTTTTGACATTAGTATTACAAGAGAAAACTGCAATTAAAAACATATTTATTGCCTTTGTTTAGACGGATAAATACATTTTAAAACCCGAGTGGTCTTTAGAACGTGTCCTAATCACTTCAACTTGACTTCACAATTTTTATTACTATGTACAAATAAAAGAAATTAATAAATAATTTTCATAAAAGTCACATCAAATAAAGATATAATGTTTACAGATCGTGTAACTGGTGTATATAAAATGATGCTAATGGTCAATTGGTCAGTGTTACATCTGAATGTCCTGTTTGTGCCAATAATTGTCAAAGGACATAGGAAAACATCCAGAAACAGGTTAGTTTCTCTCTCTCTCTCTCTCTCTCTCTCTCTCTCTCTCTCTCTCTCTCTCTCTCTCTCTCTCATGCATTTCGATTTCGTGTAAAATTCTGTTTATTGGAAGGTATATGGCACCGATAACGATTATATTAAATGAACAACACCAATAATTATTATTTTCTTCCATTAATTGTAATACGCCTGTAGCCTGTATAACGAAATTGTATTTACACATTACACTATATTCGAAAATTAAAAAAAAAATCATTTTTAATTACATGTAGATTGTTGATTAATGGCAAATGATGAACGAACTAACTGAAAAGTTTAGTACAGTCCAGCCTTCTTTAAATGTCCCTCAATATGAGGGTCACCTCTTTATAAAGTCCACTTTTACTGATTCCCTTGGGTGGCCTTTATAGACAGGTTGGACTGAACAGTTATTTTTATTGGTTTCGAACAACATCGCTGGCCACTCTCGTAATGAAATAACGTGTAACAAACATATTTAAAACTAACTGAATCTTCAGAACTACAGTCAAACATGTCTATCAAGGCCGCCGAAGGGAACCAGTGAAAGTGGCCTTTATGGGCAGGTTGACTTATATAGAGGTTCAAATAATATGAATAAAGAGCAATTGGGATTCAATTCTACTGGTCTTTATAAGCAGGTGGTCCTTATATAGAGGTGTCATTAAGGCAGGTTGGACTGTACTATAATATAGTCGGTGTATTCGAGGTCGCCCTCAAAGCTTTTTATTACATGTATTATTAAAATTGAAATTTTGAAAATGAGTTGATGTTTATATGCTACCCATCTAAATTATTTATTTATAATTTTTTTTTGATATTTCATATAGTATTCCTGGAAATACAATACATTACATGCTTCTTTATTTGTTTATTTATTTATTTATTTATGTATATACATCGGTCAAAAATTATCATTTACAGACATGGAGACGGATTAATATAGCCACCTGGCTTGTTCCTGAATCCTGTTTTACTAGATTTATATTTATTTATTTATTTATTTATTTATTTAAAGGCAATGGCTTTCCTTCTCCTGAACTCCTTAATTTTATCGTTGATTGTTATAAGCACACATGGCTACGGAAAAGGAGGTGGTGGAGCCGGAGGTAAAGGAGGATGGATAAAAGGTGGTGGTGGTGGAGGAGGAGGCGGAGGCGGGGGATGGATTGGCGGAGGTGGAGGATGGTTAAAAGGAGGATCCGGTGGAGGCTGGATTAAAGGAGGTGGTGGGACAGGAGGATGGATCGATGGAGGTGGAGGAGGCGGGGGATGGTTAACAGGAGGATCCGGTGGAGGCTGGATTAAAGGAGGTGGTGGAGGAGGAGGGGGCGGAGGATGGATCGGTGGAGGTGGAGGTGGCGGAGGCGGGGGATGGTTAAAAGGAGGATGTGGTGGAGGTTGGATTAAAGGAAGTTGTGGAGGCGGTGGATGGATAGGTGGAGGTAGTGGAGGTGGAGGTGGGGGATGGCTTAAAGGAGGATCCGGTGGAGGCTGGATTAAAGGAAGTGGTGGAGGCGGTGGATGGATCGGTGGAGGCGGCGGCGGCGGCGGGGGATGGATTAAAGGAGGATCCGGTGGAGGCTGGATTAAAGGAAATGGTGGAGGCGGAGGATGGATCGGTGGAGGTGGCGGAGGCGGCGGCGTGGGATGGATTAAAGGAGGAGGTAAGCATATATTAATGATAAGGTATTCAAACCAGATATTTATGTCATGAGAGTATGATTATACAATGCTCTTAATGGTGTTTCACTTCACTTCATTACGCCTTTTTTGCGTTAAAACTCCTTTCACCTCGTAATATAACTCCGTATATTTGCGTTATTATGCCTTTTTCGCGTTATAACATATTTCATTTTGCATTATACTGCTTTTATTTTGTGTATTGCGCTTTTTTCGCGTTTTATTCCTTTCACTTTACGTTATTGCGACATTTTCGTCTTTTATTTGGCCCTGTTAGGCTAGGTATGTTTTAGTTTTTTTGTTTTTTTGTTTTTTTTTTGTTTCTTGTGCCTCTCACACAACGTTAATAGTACGACTTTTTCGCGTTATAACAATTCTTATTTCGCAATGTACTAACTTTGCGTTGTTATTCCGTTGTTCACAGTTTTCTGGTTTTACGCTTCTTACGTTATCACAACTTTTTCGACCTATTATGCCTTCCACTTTGCGATATAACACTTTTTTAATTTTTCGTAAGTACGCCTTTCTCGTATTATCACGTCATCGCGATATCTGGTTTAAAAAATGGTTAGTTTATGTAAACTAATATAACTGTAGGCGGATGGCTTGGAAGTGCAAATGGTGGTGGATGGTCAGGAGGAAACACGGGATCTGTTTGGTTGACGGGAAATAAAGGTGGATGGATTGGCAGTGGAATAGGAGGCGGAAACTTAATATCCGGAAAAGGTGGATGGATAATAGGAGGAGGAGGAGGAGGAGGGAAAGGAGGATGGATTGGAGGAGGAAGCGGAGGGGGCTGGCTATCAGGCGGAGGTGGTGGCAGCGGTGGAATTTGGATAGGCGGTGGAAGTTCAGGTGGGGGAGGTGGCTGGTTTCATGGTGGACATAAAATAAAGCATATAGGATCGTCAGGAAAGACGTGGTACATAAATGGAGGAAAGAGTGCCTCGGACGGAGGAGGTAAAATATATTATAATTATTTTAATATCAAAGGAATGGAATTATGAAATAATCATGGGCCTGTAGTGACATTTTAAAGAGTACAGATCTGTCGAATGTTAAACTGAAAGGAGTCGCAATTCTAATGTCGTGTGGCCGAGATAGCTAGTGTATGAGTTGGTTAAATGTTGCTTAACGTCGCATCAGCAATTTTTCAGCTATTCGCGACGAGAACGATTTTATTAATCTCTATGGATTAATCTATGAACACGTTCATGTATGCATGTGAAGTGCGAGTGTGTTGTATGATCTGACTTGTAATAGCGCCCACTCAGGGCGACTTTAAGGTGCTAGCTCACCGAGTCAGTACACCGCAAACAAGCCTACCACTCCCCCAGTCCATAATACTGATACCAGGTGAATCAGTAAAGGCCAACGGCAAGGGAAATTCACTTTTCCACATGTGGTCTGAGCGGGACTCGAACTCGAGCGGTGAGAGACCCTGGATTTGAAGACGTCTTATCCATTAGGCCACCACGGCCTCAGATAGCTAGTGGCTAAACACTTGTCAAGAGATAGATACAATGAAGCATCTGCCGAAAAACTGTCGAAATATGGCTTAAAGCGGCCGAAGTCACGTCGGTGCTCATTCGTTAGGTTACTGTTAAACTTTCGACAGGTCTGTAAGTTAGCTGTCACATCGGTCCCATTCGTTAGCCTACTGTTAAACTTTCGACAGGTCTGTAAGTGAGCTGTCACATCGGTGCTCATTCGTTAGCTAACTGTTAAACATTCGACAGGTCTGTAAGTGAGCAGTCACATCGGTGCTCATTCGTTAGCTTACTGTTAAACTTTCGACAGGTCTGTAAGTGAGCTGTCACATCGGTGCTCATTCGTTAGCCTACTGTTAAACTTTCGACAGGTCTGTAAGTGAGCTGTCACATCGGTGCTCATTCGTTAGCCTACTGTTAAACTTTCGACAGGTCTCTAAGTGAGCTGTCACATCGGTGCTCATTCGTTAGCCTACTGTTAAACTTTCGACAGGTCTGTAAGTGAGCTGTCACATCGGTGCTCATTCGTTAGCCTACTGTTAAACTTTCGACAGGTCTGTAAGTGAGCTGTCACATCTGTGCTCATTCGTTAGCCTACTGTTAAACTTTCGACAGGTCTGTAAGTGAGCTGTCACATCGGTGCTCATTCGTTAGCCTACTGTTAAACTTTCGACGGGTCTGTAATGTATCACTAGTAATATTGTTCATTAAATGAAATATAATAAAAATTAAAATTTAGATAATGGTTTATATTATAATAGAAACGCCCATTTTCTGTTTATATCCTTTGCTTCGTTTACCTGCTGTCATGTACTATTGTTGAATTTTTATGAAATAAAATTAATTTATGAAATACAATTAACTGACATGTGCTACTTTTGAATGTATTATTTCATACAAAATTCAAAAGTAACACATGCCACTGCTAAGTTGCTAACCAAAGTAAAATACAATGGCACCATTTATAATCACATTCTCATATTGTTTTTTTTTTTCCCTTTTTTTCCCTTTTTTTTGGGGGGGATATTTTTCTGTTTATTTATCATTTCTTGGTTGTATTTTACTTTTCGTTTTTTAAAATAGATTATTAGACTGACCCAAGTCGAATGTCTAGAAACAAATTCGAGTTGTACATCCCCCGAGTTATAATGTATGAACAGAAATCATTCTGAAGATAATGAGTTTTCCTTCCTAGGGGAATTCCAATGTATAATTATAATGTTTTTTTTCCGTATCTGAAGTTAGTTACTTTTTCAACATTCAACATTCAATGTTGAAAAAGTAAATATAATCTGAAGTTAGTTACTTATTCAACATTCGGATATAATACACAACTTAATTTTTCAGGTTTTCCGACCTATAATTGCAACTTTATCCTCCATCCTCCCTCACAACATGTAATGGACTAACACACTACCTTATCTGAAGAGATGTTGGATACACTTAACCCTTGATTAATGAGTTTTTGAGACGTTACATTGTCTAGTGACCATACTGGTCATCTGTCATAAATGCACGTGTCAATGGTCTTGTTAATTTGCATATTTTATCATTCATTTTATTTATAACACGACTAAATAATGTCAATAATATGGCATGCCACTGATAATTTATTAAGACTCGGACGTGTTGGGCTTCAAATATAATATGAATGACAATAGAAAGATGGGACAATCGTTTGCTGCAGCATAATTATGATAATTGCAATATTTATTTTAACTTGAAAGTGTTCTGTATTCACTGTAATGACAATCGAGAACATTTTTGAGTTAATTTTATCAGAAAGAGAAGAGTCTACAAATTTAATTAAAAAACACGAGATTATATTCTTTTTGTATGTTGATTACGCTGATCTTAACTTTTGGGGTAATTACTTGAAGTCACTTAATTGTTTTGGTGCTGATATATACACCTTAATAATAATATTATTATTATTATTAATATTATTATTATTATTATTGTAAGTAATAAAAATTAAAGACGATGAGAAATATTTTGAATGTCCTTTTTGAGACAATGTGCATTTTGTGAGGCAAAGAAATTTGTTTGGGCAAATTAACACGGGGGGTATACCAATTTCCCGAAAATCGCATCCAGCCGATGGATACGCGCTTTATAGCATCCGTCCGATGGTTACTTCATACATTCGTGTGTTACAGCATCCAGCCGAGGAAAATCATCACGGTCAGATACAGGTAAAGAGAGATTTTTGCGAATTTACAAGGTTTTGATTAAGTTAGGCGATGGAATGTGTTATAAGAATGTATGAAGTAACCATCGGACGGATGCTATAAAGCGCGTATCCATCGGCTGGATGCGATTTTCGGGAAATTGGTATACCCCCCGTGATTAAGCGTAATCTGATGTAAAATAATATTTGCATGTGTCTTGTTTACATATTAAATGTGATCGCTTGAAATTACAGGATGAATTAAATTTTACAATTTTCTCAGGACATCAAGTAATATCGTAATTTTCATTGTTCTGAAAGTTAAGAAATTTGAACATTTAAATGTTCTGCTATGTGTTACTTTTAAATTTTTATGATATAATGGAATGTGCTACTTTGTTACATTTTCCTACTAGATCTCACAGATATGCTCTAGTTTCACAGTAAACAAGATCTCGTGCCACCTAATAATATATTATGCAACACTTGTATTGTCACTCTGTATGCCATTGTCAAATTTGGTTAGTTTTGAACGGGGTTGACTATGTCAAATAGCAGAAAAACTATGCTATTATGTCCGATTTTCAACTAGATCTCACAGATATGCTCAAGTTTTACAGTTCTCGTGCCACCTATAATGATATATATATATTATGAAACACTTGTATTGTCACTGGGTATGTCAGTGTCAAATTTGGTTAGCTTTGAAATGGGTTGACTATGTGAAATAGCAGGAAAACTTTGCTATTATGTCAGATTTTCTTACATTTTCATCTAAACCAGTATTATGTACGATATTGTGCAACACTTGTATTGTCACTGGGATGACTATGTCAAATAGCAGGAAAACTTTGCTATTATATCCGATTTTCCTACATTTCCCTACTAGTTCTTACCTATATCCTCTAGGTTCACAGTGAACAAGTTCTCGTGCCACCTAATGATATATTATGCAACACTTGTATTGTCACTAGGTATGTCAGTGTCAAATTTGGTTAGCTTTGAACGGGGTTGACTATGTCAAATAGCAGAAAAACCTTGCTATTATGTCCGATTTTCTTACATTTCCCTACTAGTTTTTACCTATATACTCTAGGTTCACAGTGAACAAGTTCTCGTGCCACCTAATGACATATTATGCAACACTTGTATTGTCACTAGGTATGTTAGTGTCAAATTTGGTTAGCTTTGAACGGGGTTTACTATGTAAAATAGCAGAAAAACCTTGCTATTATGTCCGATTTTCTTACATTTCCCTACTAGTTCTTACATATATCCTCTAGGTTCACAGTGAACAAGTTCTCGTGCCACCTAATGATATATTATGCAACACTTGTATTGTCACTAGGTATGTCAGTGTCAAATTTGGTTAGCTTTGAACGGGGTTTACTATGTCAAATAGCAGGAAAACTTTGCTATTATATCCGATTTTCCTACATTTCCCTACTAGTTCTTACCTATATACTCTAGGTTCACAGTGAACAAGTTCTCGTGCCACCTAATGATATATTCTGCAACACTTGTATTGTCACTAGGTATGTTAGTGTCAAATTTGGTTAGCTTTGAACGGGGTTTACTATGTCAAACAGCAGAAAAACCTTGCTATTATGTCCGATTTTCTTACATTTCCCTACTAGTTCTTACTTATATCCTCTAGGTTCACAGTGAACAAGTTCTCGTGCCACCTAATGATATATTGTGCAACACTTGTATTGTCACTAGGTATATCAGTGTTAAATTTAATTAGCTTTGAACGGGGTTGACTATGTCAAATAGCAGGAAAACTTTGCTATTATGTCCGATTTTGTTACATTTTCCTACTAGTTCTTACTTATATCCTCTAGGTTCACAGTGAACAAGTTCTTGTGCCACTTAATTATATATTGTACAACACTTGTATTGTCACTAGGTATGTCAGTGTCAAATTTGGTTAGTTTTGAACGGGGTTTACTATGTCAAATAGCATGAAAACTTTGCTATTATGTCCGATTTTGTTACATTTCCCTACTAGTTCTTACTTATATCCTCTAGGTTCACAGTAAACAAGTTCTCGTGCCACCTAATGATATATTATGCAACACTTCTATTGTCACTAGGTATGTCAGTGTCAAATTTGGTTAGCTTTGAACTGGGATGACTATGTCAAATAGCAGAAAAACTATGCTATTATGTCCGATTTTCTTACACTTTCAACTAGATCTCACAGATATGCTCTAGTTTCACAGTGAACAAGTTCTCGTACCACCTAATGATATATTAGGCAACATTTGTATTGTCACTAGGTATGTCAGTGTCAAATTTGGTTAGCTTTGAACGCGGATGACTATGTCAAATAGCAGAAAAACTATGCTATTATGTCCGATTTTCTTACACTTTCAACTAGAACTCACAGATATGCTCTAGTTTCACAGTGAACAAGTTCTCGTGCCACCTAATGATATATTATGCAACACTTGTATTGTCACTAGGTATGTTATTGTCAAATTTGGTTAGCTTTGAACGGGGTTGACTATGTCAAATAGCAGGAAAACTTTGCTATTATGTCCGATTTTGTTACATTTCCCTACTAGTTCTTACTTATATCCTCTAGGATCACAGTGAACAAGTTCTCGTGGCACCTAATGATATATTATGCAACACTTGTATTGTCACTAGGTATATCAGTGTTAAATTTAATTAGCTTTGAACGGGGTTGACTATGTCAAATAGCAGGAAAACTTTGCTATTATGTCCGATTTTGTTACATTTTCCTACTAGTTCTTACTTATATCCTCTAGGTTCACAGTGAACAAGTTCTCGTGCCACCTAATGATATATTGTGTAACACTTGTATTGGCACTAGGTATATCAGTGTTAAATTTAATTAGCTTTGAACGGGGTTGACTATGTCAAATAGCAGGAAAACTTTGCTATTATGTCCGATTTTGTTACATTTCCCTACTAGTTCTTACCTATATTCTCTAGGTTCACAGTGAACAAGTTCTCGTGCCACCTAATGATATATTATGCAACACTTGTATTGTCACTAGGTATGTCAGTGTCAAATTTGGTTAGCTTTGAACAGGGTTTACTATGTCAAATAGCAGAAAAACCTTCCTATTATGTCCGATTTTCTTACATTTCCCTACTTGTTCTTACTTATATCCTCTAGGTTCACAGTGAACAAGTTCTCGTGCCACCTAATGACATATTATGCAACACTTGTATTGTCACTAGGTATGTTAGTGTCAAATTTGGTTAGCTTTGAACGGGGTTTACTATGTCAAATAACAGAAAAACCTTGCTATTATGTTCGATTTTCTTACATTTCCCTACTTGTTCTTACTTATATCCTCTAGGTTCACAGTGAACAAGTTCTCGTGCCACCTAATGACATATTATGCAACACTTGTATTGTCACTAGGTATGTTAGTCAAATTTGGTTAGCTTTGAACGGGGTTTACTATGTCAAATAACAGAAAAACCTTGCTATTATGTCCGATTTTCTTACATTTCCCTACTTGTTCTTACTTATATCCTCTAGGTTCACAGTGAACAAGTTCTCGTGCCACCTAATGATATATTGTGCAACACTTGTATTGTTACTAGGTATATCAGTGTTAAATTTAAATAGCTTTGAACGGGGTTGACTATGTCAAATAGCAGGAAAATTTTGCTATTATGTCCGATTTTGTTACATTTTCCTACTAGTTCTTACTTATATCCTCTAGGTTCACAATGAACAAGTTCTCGTGCCACCTAATGATATATTGTGCAACACTTGTATTGTCACTAGATATATCAGTGTTAAATTTAATAAGCTTTGAACGGGGGTTGACTATGTCAAATAGCAGGAAAACTTTGCTATTATGTCCGATTTTCTTACATTTCCCTACTAGTTCTTACCTATATCCTCTAGGTTCACAGTGAACAAGTTCTTGTGCCACCTAATGACATATTACGCAACACTTGTATTGTCACTAGATATATCAGTGTTAAATTTAATTAGCTTTGAACGGGGTTGACTATGTCAAATAGCAGGAAAACTTTGCTATTATGTCCGATTTTCTTACATTTCCCTACTAGTTCTTACCTATATCCTCTAGGTTCACAGTGAACACGTTCTCGTGCCACCTAATGATATATTACGCAACACTTGTATTGTAACTAGGTATGTCAGTCTCAAATTTGGTTAGCTTTGAACGGGGATGACTATGTCAAATAGCAGGAAAACTTTGCTATTATTATTCGATTTTGTTACATTTCCCTATTAGTTCTCTACTATATCCTCTAGGTTCACAGTGAACAAGTTCTCGTGCCACCTAACGATATATTGTGCAACACTTG
Source organism: Anadara kagoshimensis (assembly GCA_021292105.1). NCBI lineage: Eukaryota > Metazoa > Mollusca > Bivalvia > Arcoida > Arcidae > Anadara > Anadara kagoshimensis. The sequence continues at coordinate 23,591,336 of CM037874.1, forward strand.
TATTGTCACTAGGTATGTCAGTGTCAAATTTGGTTAGCTTTGAATGGGGTTGACTATTTCAAATAGAAGGAAAACTTTGCTATTATGTCCGATTTTCTTACATTTTCAACTAGATCTAACAGATATGCTCTAGGTTCACAGTGAACAAGTTCTCGTGCCACCTAATGATATATTATGCAACACTTGTATTGTCACTAGGTATGTCAGTGTCAAATTTGGTTAGGTTTGAACGGGGATGACTATGTCAAATAGCAGAAAAACTATGATATTATGTCCGATTTTGTTATATTTCCCTACTAGTTCTTACTTATATCCTCTAGGTTCAGAGTGAACAAGTTCTTGTGCCACCTAATGATATATTGCGCAACATTTGTATTGTCACTAGGTATATCAGTGTCAAATTTGGTTAGCTTTGAATGGGGTTGACTATTTCAAATAGAAGAAAACTTTGATATTATGTCCGATTTTGTTACATTTTCAACTAGATCTCACAGATATGATCTATTTGCACAGTGAAGAAGTTCTCCTGCCACCTAATGATATATTATGCAACACTTGTATTGTCACTAGGTATGTCAGTGTAAAATTTGGTTAGCTTTGAACGGGGTTGACTATGTCAAATAGCATGAAAACTTTGCTATTATGTGCGATTTTGTTACATTTCCATACTAGTTCCTACATATATCCTCTAGGTTCACGGTGAACTAGTCCTCGTGCCACCTAATGATATATTATGCAACACTTGTATTGTCACTAGGTATGTCAGTGTAAAATTGGTTAGCTTTGAACGGGGTTGACTATGTCAAATAGCATGAAAACTTTGCTATTATGTGCGATTTGTTACATTTCCATACTAGTTCCTACATATATCCTCTAGGTTCACGGTGAACTAGTCCTCGTGCCACCTAATGATATATTATGCAACACTTGTATTGTCACAAGGTATGTCAGTGTCAAATTTGGTTAGTTTTGAACAGGGTTTACTATGTCAAATAGCAGAAAAACCTTGCTATTATGTCCGATTTTCTTACATTTCCCTACTAGTTCTTACTATATCCTCTAGGTTCACAGTGAACAAGTTATCGTGCCACCTAATGATATATTGTGCAACACTTGTATTGTCACTAGGTATATCAGTGTTAAATTTAATTAGCTTTGAACGGGGTTGACTATGTCAAATGAAAACTTGCTATTATGTCCGATTTTGTTACATTTTCCTACTAGTTCTTACTTATATCCTCTAGGTTCACAGTGAACAAGTTCTCGTGCCACCTAATGATATAATATGCAACACTTGTATTTTAACTAGGTATGTCAGTCTCAAATTTGGTTAGCTTTGAACGGGGATGACTATGTCAAATAGCAGGAAAACTTTGCTATTATGTCCGATGTTGTTACATTTCTCTATTAGTTCTCACATATATCCTCTCGGTTCATGTCAGTGTCAAATTTGGTTAGGTTTGAACGGGGATGACTATGTCAAATAGCAGAAAAACTATGATATTATGTCCGATTTTGTTATATTTCCCTACTAGTTCTTACTTATATCCTCTAGGTTCAGAGTGAACAAGTTCTTGTGCCACCTAATGATATATTGCGCAACATTTGTATTGTCACTAGGTATATCAGTGTCAAATTTGGTTAGCTTTGAATGGGGTTGACTATTTCAAATAGAAGAAAACTTTGATATTATGTCCGATTTTCTTACATTTTCAACTAGATCTAACAGATATGCTCTAATTTCACAGTGAACAAGTTCTCGTGCCACCTAATGATATATTATGCAACACTTGTATTGTCAGTAGGTATGTCATTGTCAAATCTGGTCAGATTTGAACGGGGATGACTATGTCAAATAGCAGGAAAACTTTGCTATTATGTCCGATTTTGTTACATTTTCAACTAGATCTCACAGATATGATCTATTTGCACAGTGAAGAAGTTCTCGTGCCACTTAATGATATATTATGCAACACTTGTATTGTCACAAGGTATGTCAGTGTAAAATTTGGTTAGCTTTGAACAGGATTGACTATGTCAAATAGCATGAAAACTTTGCTATTATGTGCGATTTGTTACATTTCCATACTAGTTCCTACATATAATCCTCTAGGTTCACGGTGAACTAGTCCTCGTGCCACCTAATGATATATTATGCAACACTTGTATTGTCACAAGGTATGTCAGTGTCAAATTTGGTTAGCTTTGAACAGGGTTTACTATGTCAAATAGCAGAAAAACCTTGCTATTATGTCCGATTTTCTTACATTTCCCTACTAGTTCTTACTTATATCCTCTAGGTTCACAGTGAAGAAGTTCTCGTGCCACCTAATGATATATTATGCAACACTTGTATTGTAACTAGGTATGTTAGTCTCAAATTTGGATAGCTTTGAACGGTGATGACTATGTCAAATAGCAGAAAAACTATGCTATTATGTTCGATTTTCTTAAACTTGCAACTAGATCTCACAGATATGCTCTAGTTTCACAGTGAATAAGTTCTCGTGCCACCTAATGATATATTATACAACACTTGTATTGTCACTAGGTATGTCAGTGTCAAATTTGGTTAGCTTTGAACGGGGATGACTATGTGAAATAGCAGGAAAACTTTGCTATTATGTCCGATTTTGTTACATTTTCAACTAGATCTCACAGATATGATCTATTTGCACAGTGAACAAGTTCTCGTGCCACCTAATGATATATTATGCAACAATTGTATTGTCACAAGGTATGTCAGTGTAAAATTTGGTTAGCTTTGAACGGGGTTGACTATGTCAAATAGCATGAAAACTTTGCTATTATGTGCGATTTTGTTACATTTCCATACTAGTTCCTACATATATCCTCTAGGTTCACGGTGAACTAGTCCTCGTGCCACCTAATGATATATTATGCAACACTTGTATTGTCACTCTGTATGCCATTGTCAAATTTGGTTAGTTTTGAACGGGGTTGACTATGTCAAATAGCAGAAAAACTATGCTATTATGTCCGATTTTCAACTAGATCTCACAGATATGCTCAAGTTTTACAGTTCTCGTGCCACCTATAATGATATATATATTTATGAAACACTTGTATTGTCACTGGGTATGTCAGTGTCAAATTTGGTTAGCTTTGAAATGGGTTGACTATGTGGAATAGCAGGAAAACTTTGCTATTATGTCAGATTTTCTTACATTTTCATCTAAACCAGTATTATGTACGATTGTGCAACACTTGTATTGTCACTGGGATGACTATGTCAAATAGCAGGAAAACTTGCTATTATATCCGATTTTCCTACATTTCCCTACTAGTTCTTACCTATATCCTCTAGGTTCACAGTGAACAAGTTCTCGTGCCACCTAATGATATATTATGCAACACTTGTATTGTCACTAGGTATGTCAGTGTCAAATTTGGTTAGCTTTGAACGGGGTTGACTATGTCAAATAGCAGAAAAACCTTGCTATTATGTCCGATTTTCTTACATTTCCCTACTAGTTTTTACTTATATCCTCTAGGTTCACAGTGAACAAGTTCTCGTGCCACCTAATGACATATTATGCAACACTTGTATTGTCACTAGGTATGTTAGTGTCAAATTGGTTAGCTTTGAACGGGGTTTACTATGTAAAATAGCAGAAAAACCTTGCTATTATGTCCGATTTTCTTACATTTCCCTACTAGTTCTACTTATATCCTCTAGGTTCACAGTGAACAAGTTCTCGTGCCACCTAATGATATATTATGCAAAATTGTATTGTCACTAGGTATATCAGTGTTAAATTTAATTAGCTTTGAACGGGGTTGACTATGTCAAATAGCAGGAAAACTTTGCTATTATATCCGATTTTCCTACATTTCCCTACTAGTTCTTACCTATATACTCTAGGTTCACAGTGAACAAGTTCTCGTGTCACCTAATGATATATTCTGCAAACACTTGTATTGTCACTAGGTATGTTAGTGTCAAATTTGGTTAGCTTTGAACGGGGTTACTATGTCAAACAGCAGAAAAACCTTGCTATTATGTCCGATTTTCTTACATTTCCCTACTAGTTCTTACTTATATCCTCTAGGTTCACAGTGAACAAGTTCTCGTGCCACCTAATGATATATTGTGCAACACTTGTATTGTCACTAGGTATATCAGTGTTAAATTTAATTAGCTTTGAACGGGGTTGACTATGTCAAATAGCAGGAAAACTTTGCTATTATGTCCGATTTTGTTACATTTTCCTACTAGTTCTTACTTATATCCTCTAGGTTCACAGTGAACAAGTTCTCGTGCCACCTAATGATATAATATGCAACACTTGTATTTTAACTAGGTATGTCAGTCTCAAATTTGGTTAGCTTTGAACGGGGATGACTATGTCAAATAGCAGGAAAACTTTGCTATTATGTCCGATGTTGTTACATTTCTCTATTAGTTCTCACATATATCCTCTCGGTTCATGTCAGTGTCAAATTGGGTTAGGTTTGAACGGGGATGACTATGTCAAATAGCAGAAAAACTATGATATTATGTCCGATTTTGTTATATTCCCTACTAGTTCTTACTTATATCCTCTAGGTTCGAGAGTGAACAAGTTCTTGTGCCACCTAATGATATATTGCGCAACATTTGTATTGTCACTAGGTATATCAGTGTCAAATTGGTTAGCTTGAATGGGGTTGACTATTTCAAATAGAAGAAAACTTTGATATTATGTCCGATTTTCTTACATTTTCAACTAGATCTAACAGATATGCTCTAATTTCACAGTGAACAAGTTCTCGTGCCACCTAATGATATATTATGCAACACTTGTATTGTCAGTAGGTATGTCATTGTCAAATCTGGTCAGCTTTGAACGGGGATGACTATGTCAAATAGCAGGAAATCTTTGCTATTATGTCCGATTTTGTTACATTTTCAACTAGATCTCACAGATATGATCTATTTGCACAGTGAAGAAGTTCTCGTGCCACTTAATGATATATTATGCAACACTTGTATTGTCACAAGGTATGTCAGTGTAAAATTTGGTTAGCTTTGAACAGGATTGACTATGTCAAATAGCATGAAAACTTTGCTATTATGTGCGATTTTGTTACATTTCCATACTAGTTCCTACATATATCCTCTAGGTTCACGGTGAACTAGTCCTCGTGCCACCTAATGATATATTATGCAACACTTGTATTGTCACAAGGTATGTCAGTGTCAAATTGGTTAGCTTTGAACAGGGTTTACTATGTCAAATAGCAGAAAACCTTGCTATTATGTCCGATTTTCTTACATTTCCCTACTAGTTCTTATTATATCCTCTAGGTTCACAGTGAAGAAGTTCTCGTGCCACCTAATGATATATTATGCAACACTTGTATTGTAAACTAGGTATGTTAGTCTCAAATTTGGATAGCTTTGAACGGTGATGACTATGTCAAATAGCAGAAAAAACTATGCTATTATGTTCGATTTTCTTAAACTTGCAACTAGATCTCACAGATATGCTCTAGTTTCACAGTGAATAAGTTCTCGTGCCACCTAATGATATATTATACAACACTTGTATTGTCACTAGGTATGTCAGTGTCAAATTGGTTAGCTTTGAACGGGGATGACTATGTGAAATAGCAGGAAAACTTTGCTATTATGTCCGATTTTGTTACATTTTCAACTAGATCTCACAGATATGATCTATTTGCACAGTGAACAAGTTCTCGTGCCACCTAATGATATATTATGCAACAATTGTATTGTCACAAGGTATGTCAGTGTAAAATTTGGTTAGCTTTGAACGGGGTTGACTATGTCAAATAGCATGAAAACTTTGCTATTATGTGCGATTTTGTTACATTTCCATTAGTTCCTAATATATCCTCTAGGTTCACGGTGAACTAGTCCTCGTGCCACCTAATGATATATTATGCAACACTTGTATTGTCACTCTGTATGCCATTGTCAAATTTGGTTAGTTTTGAACGGGGTTGACTATGTCAAATAGCAGAAAAACTATGCTATTATGTCCGATTTTCAACTAGATCTCACAGATATGCTCAAGTTTTACAGTTCTCGTGCCACCTATAATGATATATATATATTATGAAACACTTGTATTGTCACTGGGTATGTCAGTGTCAAATTTGGTTAGCTTTGAAATGGGTTGACTATGTGGAATAGCAGGAAAACTTTGCTATTATGTCAGATTTTCTTACATTTTCATCTAAACCAGTATTATGTACGATATTGTGCAACACTTGTATTGTCACTGGGATGACTATGTCAAATAGCAGGAAAACTTTGCTATTATATCCGATTTTCCTACATTTCCCTACTAGTTCTTACCTATATCCCTAGGTTCACAGTGAACAAGTTCTCGTGCCACCTAATGATATATTATGCAACACTTGTATTGTCACTAGGTATGTCAGTGTCAAATTTGGTTAGCTTTGAACGGGGTTGACTATGTCAAATAGCAGAAAAACCTTGCTATTATGTCCGATTTTCTTACATTTCCCTACTAGTTTTACTTATATCCTCTAGGTTCACAGTGAACAAGTTCTCGTGCCACCTAATGACATATTATGCAACACTTGTATTGTCACTAGGTATGTTAGTGTCAAATTTGGTTAGCTTGAACGGGGTTTACTATGTAAAATAGCAGAAAAAACCTTGCTATTATGTCCGATTTTCTTACATTTCCCTACTAGTTCTTACTTATATCCTCTAGGTTCACAGTGAACAAGTTCTCGTGCCACCTAATGATATATTATGCAACACTTGTATTGTCACTAGGTATATCAGTGTTAAATTTAATTAGCTTTGAACGGGGTTTTGACTATGTCAAATAGCAGGAAAACTTTGCTATTATATCCGATTTTCCTACATTCCCTACTAGTTCTTACCTATATACTCTAGGTTCACAGTGAACAAGTTCTCGTGTCACCTAATGATATATTCTGCAACACTTGTATTGTCACTAGGTATGTTAGTGTCAAATTTGGTTAGCTTTGAACGGGGTTTACTATGTCAAACAGCAGAAAAACCTTGCTATTATGTCCGATTTCTTACATTTCCCTACTAGTTCTTACTTATATCCTCTAGGTTCACAGTGAACAAGTTCTCGTGCCACTAATGATATATTGTGCAACACTTGTATTGTCACTAGGTATATCAGTGTTAATTTAATTAGCTTTGAACGGGGTTTTGACTATGTCAAATAGCAGGAAAACTTGCTATTATGTCGATTTTGTTAATTTTCCTACTAGTTCTTACTTATATCCTCTAGGTTCACAGTGAACAAGTTCTCGTGCCACCTAATGATATAATATGCAACACTTGTATTTTAACTAGGTATGTCAGTCTCAAATTTGGTTAGCTTTGAACGGGGATGACTATGTCAAATAGCAGGAAAACTTTGCTATTATGTCCGATGTTGTACATTTCTCTATTAGTTCTCACATATATCCTCTCGGTTCATGTCAGTGTCAAATTGGGTAGGTTTGAACGGGGATGACTATGTCAAATAGCAGAAAAACTATGATATTATGTCCGATTTGTTATATTTCCCTACTAGTTCTTACTTATATCTCTAGGTTCAGAGTGAACAAGTTCTTGTGCCACCTAATGATATATTGCGCAACATTTGTATTGTCACTAGGTATATCAGTGTCAAATTTGGTTAGCTTTGAATGGGGTTGACTATTTCAAATAGAAGAAAACTTTGATTATGTCCGATTTTCTTACATTTTCAACTAGATCTAACAGATATGCTCTAATTTCACAGTGAACAAGTTCTCGTGCCACCTAATGATATATTATGCAACACTTGTATTGTCAGTAGGTATGTCATTGTCAAATCTGGTCAGCTTTGAACGGGATGACTATGTCAAATAGCAGGAAATCTTTGCTATTATGTCCGATTTTGTTACATTTTCAACTAGATCTCACAGATATGATCTATTTGCACAGTGAAGAAGTTCTCGTGCCACTTAATGATATATTATGCAACACTTGTATTGTCACAAGGTATGTCAGTGTAAAATTTGGTTAGCTTTGAACAGGATTGACTATGTCAAATAGCATGAAAACTTTGCTATTATGTGCGATTTTGTTACATTTCCATACTAGTTCCTACATATATCCTCTAGGTTCACGGTGAACTAGTCCTCGTGCCACCTAATGATATATTATGCAACACTTGTATTGTCACAAGGTATGTCAGTGTCAAATTTGGTTAGCTTTGAACAGGGTTTACTATGTCAAATAGCAGAAAAACCTTGCTATTATGTCCGATTTCTTACATTTCCCTACTAGTTCTTACTTATATCCTCTAGGTTCACAATGAAGAAGTTCTCGTGCCACCTAATGATATATTATGCAACACTTGTATTGTAACTAGGTATGTTAGTCTCAAATTTGGATAGCTTTGAACGGTGATGACTATGTCAAATAGCAGAAAAACTATGCTATTATGTTCGATTTTCTTAAACTTGCAACTAGATCTCACAGATATGCTCTAGTTTCACAGTGAATAAGTTCTCGTGCCACCTAATGATATATTATACAACACTTGTATTGTCACTAGGTATGTCAGTGTCAAATTTGGTTAGCTTTGAACGGGGATGACTATGTGAAATAGCAGGAAAACTTTGCTATTATGTCCGATTTTGTTACATTTTCAACTAGATCTCACAGATATGATCTATTTGCACAGTGAACAAGTTCTCGTGCCACCTAATGATATATATGCAACAATTGTATTGTCACAAGGTATGTCAGTGTAAAATTTGGTTAGCTTTGAACGGGGTTGACTATGTCAAATAGCATGAAAACTTTGCTATTATGTGCGATTTTGTTACATTTCCATACTAGTTCCTACATATATCCTCTAGGTTCACGGTGAACTAGTCCTCGTGCCACCTAATGATATATTATGCAACACTTGTATTGTCACTCTGTATGCCATTGTCAAATTTGGTTAGTTTTGAACGGGGTTGACTATGTCAAATAGCAGAAAAACTATGCTATTATGTCCGATTTTCAACTAGATCTCACAGATATGCTCAAGTTTTACAGTTCTCGTGCCACCTATAATGATATATATATATTATGAAACACTTGTATTGTCACTGGGTATGTCAGTGTCAAATTTGGTTAGCTTGAAATGGGTTGACTATGTGAAATAGCAGGAAAACTTTGCTATTATGTCAGATTTTCTTACATTTTCATCTAAACCAGTATATGTACGATATTGTGCAACACTTGTATTGTCACTGGGATGACTATGTCAAATAGCAGGAAAACTTTGCTATTATATCCGATTTTCCTACATTTCCCTACTAGTTCTTACCTATATCCTCTAGGTTCACAGTGAACAAGTTCTCGTGCACCTAATGATATATTATGCAACACTTGTATTGTCACTAGGTATGTCAGTGTCAAATTTGGTTAGCTTTGAACGGGGTTTACTATGTAAAATAGCAGAAAAACCTTGCTATTATGTCCGATTTTCTTACATTTCCCTACTAGTTCTTACTTATATCCTCTAGGTTCACAGTGAACAAGTTCTCGTGCCACCTAATGATATATTATGCAACACTTGTATTGTCACTAGGTATATCAGTGTTAAATTTAATTAGCTTTGAACGGGGTTGACTATGTCAAATAGCAGGAAAACTTTGCTATTATATCCGATTTTCCTACATTTCCCTACTAGTTCTTACCTATATACTCTAGGTTCACAGTGAACAAGTTCTCGTGCCACCTAATGATATATTCTGCAACACTTGTATTGTCACTAGGTATGTTAGTGTCAAATTTGGTTAGCTTTGAACGGGGTTTACTATGTCAAACAGCAGAAAAACCTTGCTATTATGTCCGATTTTCTTACATTTCCCTACTAGTTCTTACTTATATCCTCTAGGTTCACAGTGAACAAGTTCTCGTGCCACCTAATGATATATTGTGCAACACTTGTATTGTCACTAGGTATATCAGTGTTAAATTTAATTAGCTTTGAACGGGGTTGACTATGTCAAATAGCAGGAAAACTTTGCTATTATGTCCGATTTTGTTACATTTCCTACTAGTTCTTACTTATATCCTCTAGGTTCACAGTGAACAAGTTCTCGTGCCACTTAATTAATATTGTACAACACTTGTATTGTCACTAGGTATGTCAGTGTCAAATTTGGTTAGTTTTGAACGGGGTTTACTATGTCAAATAGCATGAAAACTTTGCTATTATGTCCGATTTTGTTACATTTCCCTATAGTTCTTACTTATATCCTCTAGGTTCACAGTAAACAAGTTCTCGTGCCACCTAATGATATATTATGCAACACTTCTATTGTCACTAGGTATGTCGTGTCAAATTTGGTTAGCTTTGAACTGGGATGACTATGTCAAATAGCAGAAAAACTATGCTATTATGTCCGATTTTCTTACACTTTCAACTAGATCTCACAGATATGCTCTAGTTTCACAGTAAACAAGTTCTCGTACCACCTAATGATATATTAGGCAACATTTGTATTGTCACTAGGTATGTCAGTGTCAAATTTGGTTAGCTTTGAACGCGGATGACTATGTCAAATAGCAGAAAAAACTATGCTATTATGTCCGATTTTCTTACACTTTCAACTAGAACTCACAGATATGCTCTAGTTTCACAGTGAAACAAGTTCTCGTGCCACCTAATGATATATTATGCAACACTTGTATTGTCACTAGGTATGTTATTGTCAAATTTGGTTAGCTTTGAACGGGGTTGACTATGTCAAATAGCAGGAAAACTTTGCTATATGTCCGATTTTGTTACATTTCCCTACTAGTTCTTACTTATATCCTCTAGGATCACAGTGAACAAGTTCTCGTGGCACCTAATGATATATTTGCAACACTTGTATTGTCACTAGGTATATCAGTGTTAAATTTAATTAGCTTTGAACGGGGTTGACTATGTCAAATAGCAGGAGAACTTTCCTATTATGTCCGATTTGTTACATTTTCCTACTTGTTCTACTTATATCCTCTAGGTTCACAGTGAACAAGTTCTCGTGCCACCTAATGATATATTGTGTAACACTTGTATTGGCACTAGGTATATCAGTGTTAAATTTAATTAGCTTTGAACGGGTTGACTATGTCAAATAGCAGGAAAACTTTGCTATTATGTCCGATTTTGTTACATTTCCCTACTAGTTCTTACCTATATTCTCTAGGTTCACAGTGAACAAGTTCTCGTGCCACCTAATGACATATTATGCAACACTTGTATTGTCACTAGGTATGTCAGTGTCAAATTTGGTTAGCTTTGAATGGGGTTGACTATTTCAAATAGAAGGAAAACTTTGCTATTATGTTCGATTTTCTTACATTTTGAACTAGATCTAACAGATATGCTCTAGTTTCACATTGAACAAGTTCTCGTGCCACCTAATGATATATTTTGCAACACTTGTATTGTCACTAGGTATGTCATTGTCAAATTTGGTTAGCTTTTGAACGGGGATGACTATGTCAAATAGCAGAAAAACTATGCTATTATGTTCGATTTTATTATATTTCCCTACTAGTTCTTACTTATATCCTTTAGGTTCAGAGTGAACAAGTTCTCGTGGCATCTAATGATATATTGCGCAACACTTGTATTGTCACTAGGTATATCAGTGTCAAATTTGGTTAGCTTTGAATGGGTTGACTATTCAAATAGAAGGAAAACTTTGCTATTATGTCCGATTTTCTTACATTTTCAACTAGATCTAACAGATATGCTCTAATTTCACAGTGAACAAGTTCTCGTGCCACCTAATGATATATTATGCAACACTTGTATTGTCACTAGGTATGTCATTGTCAAATTTGGTTAGCTTTGAACGGCGATGACTATGTCAAATAGCAGAAAAACTATGCTATTATGTTCGATTTTCTTACACTTTCAACTAGATCTCACATATATGCTCTAGTTCACAGTGAATAAGTTCTCGTGCCACCTAATGATATATTATACAACACTTGTATTGTTACTAGGTATGTCAGTGTCAAATTTGGTTAGCTTTGAACGGGGATGACTATGTCAAATAGCAGGAAAACTTTGCTATTATGTCCGATTTTCTTAGATTTTCAACTAGATCTCACAGATATGATCTATTTGCACAGTGAACAAGTTCTTGTGCCACCTAATGATATATTATGCAACACTTGTATTGTCACTAGGTATGTCAGTGTCAAATTTGGTTAGCTTTGAACGGGGTTGACTATGTCAAATAGCATGAAAACTTTGCTATTATGTGCGATTTTGTTACATTTCCATACTAGTTCCTACATATATCCTCTAGGTTCACGGTGAACAAGTCCTCGTGCCACCTAATGATATATTATGCAACACTTGTATTGTCACAAGGTATGTCAGTGTCAAATTTGGTTAGCTTTGAACAGGGTTTACTATGTCAAATAGCAGAAAAACCTTGCTATTATGTCCGATTTTCTTACATTTCCCTACTAGTTCTTACTTATATCCTCTAGGTTCACAGTGAGGAAGTTCTCGTGCCACCTAATGATATATTATGCAACACTTGTATTGTAACTAGGTATGTCAGTCTCAAATTTGGTTAGCTTTGAACGGGGATGACTATGTCTAATAGCAGGAAAACTTTGCTATTATGTCCGATTTTGTTACATTTCCCTATTAGTTCTCACATATATCCTCTAGGTTCACAGTGAACAAGTTCTCTTGCCACCTCATGCTATATTGCGCAACACTTGTATTGTCACTAGGTATGTCAGTGTCAAATTTGGTTAGCTTTGAATGGGGTTGACTATTTCAAATAGAAGGAAAACTTTGCTATTATGTTCGATTTTCTTACATTTTGAACTAGATCTAACAGATATGCTCTAGTTTCACATTGAACAAGTTCTCGTGCCACCTAATGATATATTATGCAACACTTGTATTGTCACTAGGTATGTCATTGTCAAATTTGGTTAGCTTTGAACGGGGATGACTATGTCAAATAGCAGAAAAACTATGCTATTATGTTCGATTTTCTTACACTTTCAACTAGATCTCACAGATATGCTCTAGTTTCACAGTGAACAAGTTCTCGTGCCACCTATTGATATATTATGCAACACTTGTATTGTCACTAGGTATGTCAGTGTCAAATTTGGTTAGGTTTGAACGGGGATGACTATGTCAAAAAGTAGAAAAAGTATGCTATTATGTCCGATTTTGTTATATTTCCCTACTAGTTCTTACTTATATCCTCTAGGTTCAGAGTGAACAAGTTCTCGTGCCATCTAATGATATATTGCGCAACACTTGTATTGTCACTAGGTATATCAGTGTCAAATTTGGTTAGCTTTGAATGGGGTTTACTATTTCAAATAGAAGGAAAACTTTGCTATTATGTCCGATTTTCTTACATTTTCAACTAGATCTAACAGATATGCTCTAATTTCACAGTGAACAAGTTCTAGTGCCACCTAATGATATATTATGCAACACTTGTATTGTCACTAGGTATGTCATTGTCAAATTTGGTTAGCTTTGAACGGCGATGACTATGTCAAATAGCAGAAAAACTATGCTATTATGTTCGATTTTCTTACACTTTCAACTAGATCTCACATATATGCTCTAGTTTCACAGTGAATAAGTTCTCGTGCCACCTAATGATATATTATACAACACTTGTATTGTCACTAGGTATGTCAGTGTCAAATTTGGTTAGCTTTGAACGGGGATGACTATGTCAAATAGCATGAAAACTTTGCTATTATGTGCGATTTTGTTACATTTCCATACTAGTTCCTACATATATCCTCTAGGTTCACGGTGAACAAGTCCTCGTGCCACCTAATGATATATTATGCAACACTTGTATTGTCACAAGGTATGTCAGTGTCAAATTTGGTTAGCTTTGAACAGGTTTACTATGTCAAATAGCAGAAAAACCTTGCTATTATGTCCGATTTTCTTACATTTCCCTACTAGTTCTTACTTATATCCTCTAGGTTCACAGTGAAGAAGTTCTCGTGCCACCTAATGATATATTATGCAACACTTGTATTGTAACTAGGTATGTCAGTCTCAAATTTGGTTAGCTTTGAACGGGGATGACTATGTCTAATAGCAGGAAAACTTTGCTATTATGTCCGATTTTGTTACATTTCCCTATTAGTTCTCACATATATCCTCTAGGTTCACAGTGAACAAGTTCTCTTGCCACCTCATGCTATATTGCGCAACACTTGTATTGTCACTAGGTATGTCAGTGTCAAATTTGGTTAGCTTTGAATGGGGTTGACTATTTCAAATAGAAGGAAAACTTTGCTATTATGTTCGATTTTCTTACACTTTCAACTAGATCTCACATATATGCTCTAGTTTCACAGTGAACAAGTTCTCGTGCCACCTAATGATATATTATACAACACTTGTATTGTCACTAGGTATGTCAGTCTCAAATTTGGTTAGCTTTGAACGGGGATGACTATGTCAAAAAGCAGGAAAACTTTGCTATTATGTCCGATTTTGTTACATTTTGAACTAGATCTCACAGATATGATCTATTTGCACAGTAAACAAGTTCTCGTGCCACCTAATGATATATTATGCAACACTTGTATTGTCACTAGGTATGTAGGTGTCAAATTTGGTTAGCTTTGAACGGGGTCGACTATTTGAAATAGCATGAAAACTTTGCTATTATTTCAGATTTTGTTACATTTCTCTACTAGTTCTTACATATATCCTCTAGGTTCACAGTGAACAAGTTCTCGTGCCACCTAATGATATATTATGCAACACTTGTATTGTCACTAGGTATGTCTGTCTCAAATTTGGTTAGCTTTGAACGGGGTTGACTATGTCAAGTAGCAGGAAAACTGTGCTATTATGTGCGATTTTGTTACATTTCCATACTAGTTCCTACATATATCCTCTAGGTTCACAGTGAACAAGTCCTCGTGCACCTAATGATATATTATGCAATACTTGTATTGTCATTAAGTATGTCAGTGTCAAATTTGGTTAGCTTTGAACGAGGTTCACTATGTCAAATAGCAGAAAAATTTTGCTATTATGTCCGATTTTGTTACATTTCCCTACTAGTTCTTACTTATATCATCTAGGTTCACAGTGAACAAGTTCTCGTGCCACCTAATGATATATTGTGCAACACTTGTTTTGTCACTAGGTATGTCAGTGTCAAATTTAATTAGCTTTGAACGGTGTTGACTATGTCAAATAAAAGGAAAACTTTGCTATTATGTCCGATTTTGTTACATTTCCCTACTACTTCTTACTTATAACCTCTAGGTTCACAGTGGACAAGTTCCCGTGCCACCTAATGATATATTATGCAACACTTGTATTGTCACTAGTTATGTCAGTCTCAAATTTGGTTAGCTTTGAACGGGGTTGACTATGTCAAATAACACCGTAAACCTACAGGATATAAGTAAGAACTAGTAAGGAAATGTAAGAAAATCGGACATAATAGCAAGGTTTTTCTGCTATTTTACATACTCAACCCAGTTCAAAGCTAACCGAATCTGACACTGACATACCTAGTGACAATACAAGTGTTGCAAAATATATCATTAGGTGGCACGAGAACTTGTTCACTGTGACCCTAGAGGATATAGGTAAGAACTAGTAGGGAAATATAACAAAATCAGACATAATAGCAAAGTTTTCCTGCTATTTGACATAGTCAACCCCGTTCAAAACTAACCAAATTTGAGACTGACATACCTAGTGACAATACAAGTGTTGCACAATATATCATTAGGTGGCACGAGAACTTGTTCACTGTGAACCTAGAGGATATAGGTATGAACTAGGAGGGAAATATAACAAAAGCGGACACAATAGCAAAGTTTTCGTGCTATTTGACATAGTCAACCCCGTTCAAGGCTAACCAAATTTAAGACTGACATACCTAGTGGCAATACAAGTGTTGCATAACATATCATTAGGTGGCACGAGAACTTGTTCACTGTGAAGCTAGAGGATATAAGTAACAACTAGTAGGGAAATGTAACAAAATCGGACATAATAGCAAAGTTTTCCTGCTATTTGACATAGTCAACCCCGTTCAAAGCTAACCAAATTTGACAATAACATACCTAGTGACAATACAAGTGTTGCATAATATATCATTAGGTGGCACGAGAACTTGTTCACTGTGAAACTAGAGCATATCTGTGAGTTCTAGTTGAAAGTGTAAGAAAATCGGACATAATAGCATAGTTTTTCTGCTATTTGACATAGTCATCCGCGTTCAAAGCTAACCAAATTTGACACTGACATACCTAGTGACAATACAAATGTTGCTTAATATATCATTAGGTGGTACGAGAACTTGTTCACTGTGAAATTAGAGGATATAGGTAAGAACTAGTAGGGAAATATAACAAAATCGGACATAATAGCAAAGTTTTCCTGCTATTTGACATAGTCAACCCCGTTCAAAACTAACCAAATTTGAGACTGACATACCTAGTGACAATACAAGTGTTGCACAATATATCATTAGGTGGCACGAGAACTTGTTCACTGTGAACCTAGAGGATATAGGTATGAACTAGGAGGGAAATATAACAAAAGCGGACACAATAGCAAGTTTTCGTGCTATTTCACATAGTCAACCCCGTTCAAGGCTAACCAAATTTGAGACTGACATACCTAGTGGCAATACAAGTGTTGCATAACATATCATTAGGTGGCACGAGAACTTGTTCACTGTGAAGCTAGAGGATATAAGTAACAACTAGTAGGGAATGTAACAAAATCGGACATAATAGCAAAGTTTTCCTGCTATTTGACATAGTCAACCCCGTTCAAAGCTAACCAAATTTGACAATAACATACCTAGTGACAATACAAGTGTTGCATAATATATCATTAGGTGGCACGAGAACTTGTTCACTGTGAAACTAGAGCATATCTGTGAGTTCTAGTTGAAAGTGTAAGAAAATCGGACATAATAGCATAGTTTTTCTGCTATTTGACATAGTCATCCGCGTTCAAAGCTAACCAAATTTGACACTGACATACCTAGTGACAATACAAATGTTGCTTAATATATCATTAGGTGGTACGAGAACTTGTTCACTGTGAAATTAGAGCATATCTGTTAGATATAGTTGAAAATGTAAGAAAATCGGACATAATAGCAAAGTTTTCCTTCTATTTGAAATAGTCAACCCCATTCAAAGCTAACCAAATTTGACACTAATATACCTAGAGACAATACAAGTGTTGCGCAATATATCATTAGGTGGCACGAGAACTTGTTCACTCTGAACCTAGAAGATATAAGTAAGAACTAGTAGGGAAATGTAACAAAATCGGACATAATAGCTAAGTTTTCCTGCTATTTGAAATAGTCAATCCCGTTCAAAGCTAACCAAATTTGAGACTGACATACCTAGTGACAAAACAAGTGTTGCATAACATATCATTAGGTGGCACGAGAACTTATTCACTGTGAAGCTAGAGGATATAAGTAACAACTAGTAGGGAAATGTAACAAAATCGGACATAATAGCTAAGTTTTCCTGCTATTTGAAATAGTCAATCCCGTTCAAAGCTAACCAAATTTGAGACTGACATACCTAGTGACAAAACAAGTGTTGCATAACATATCATTAGGTGGCACGAGAACTTATTCACTGTGAAGCTAGAGGATATATGTAAGAACTAGTGGTGAAATAAAACAAAATCGGACATAATAGCTAAGTTTTCCTGCTATTTGAAATAGTCAACCCCGTTCAAAGCTAACCAAATTTGAGACTGACATACCTAGTGACAATACAAGTGTTGCACAATATATCATTCGTGGCACGAGAACTTGTTCACTGTGAACCTCGAGGATATAGGTATGAACTAGGAGAGAAATATAACAAAATCGGACATAATAGCAAAGTTTTCGTGCTATTTGACATAGTCAACCCCGTTCAAAGCTAACCAAATTGAAGACTGACATACCTAGTGGCAATACAAGTGTTGTATAATATATCATTAGGTGGCACGAGAACTTGTTCACTGTGAAGCTAGAGGATATAAGTAACAACTAGTAGGGAAATGTAACAAAATCGGACATAATAGCAAAGTTTTCGTGCTATTTGACATAGTCAACCCCGTTCAAAGCTAACCAAATTTGAGACTGACATACCTAGTGACAATATGAGTGTTGCACAATATATCATTAGGTGGCACGACAACTTGTTCACTGTGAACCTAGAGGATATAGGTATGAACTAGGAGGGAAATATAACAAAAGCGGACATAATAGCAAAGTTTTCGTGCTATTTGACATAGTCAACCCCGTTCAAAGCTTACCAAATTTAAGACTGACATACCTAGTGACAATACAAGTGTTGCATAATATATCATTGGGTGGCGTGAGAACTAGTTCACTGTGAACCTAGAGGATATATGTAAGAACTAGTAGTGAAATGGAAGAAAATCGGACATAATAGCAAGGATTTTCTGCTATTTGACATAGTCAATCCCGTTCAAAGCTAACCGAATTTTACACTGACATACCTAGTGACAATACAAGTGTTGCATAATACATCATTAGGTGGCACGAGAACTAGTTCACTGTGAACCTAGAGGATATATGTAAGAAGTAGTAGGGAAATGTAAGAAAATCGGACATAATAGCAAGGTTTTTCTGCTATTTGACATAGTCAACCCCGTTCAAAGCTAACCGAATTTGACACTGACATACCTAGTGACAATACAAGTGTTCCATAATATATCATTAGGTGGCACGAGAACTTGTTCACTGTGAACGTAAAGGATATAAGTAAGAACTAGTAAGGAAATGTAAGAAAATCGGACATAATAGCAAAGTTCTCCTGCTATTTGAATAGTCAACCCCGTTCAAAGCTAACTAACTTTGACACTGACATGCCTAGTGACAATACAAGTGTTGCATAATATATCATTAGGTGGCACGAGAACTTGTTCACTGCGAACCTAGAGGATATAAGAACTAGAAGGGAAATGTAAGAAAATCGGACATAATAGCAAGGTTTTTTTGCTATTTGACATAGTCAACCCCGTTCAAAGCTAACCAAATTTGACACTGACATACCTAGTGACAATACAAGTGTTCCATAATATATCATTAGGTGGCACGAGAACTTGTTCACTGTGAACCTAAAGGATATAAGTAAGAACTAGTAAGGAAATGTAAGAAAATCGGACATAATAGCAAAGTTCTCCTGCTATTTGAATAGTCAACCCCGTTCAAAGCTAACTAACTTTGACACTGACATGCCTAGTGACAATACAAGTGTTGCATAATATATCATTAGGTGGCACGAGAACTTGTTCACTGCGAACCTAGAGGATATAAGAACTAGAAGGGAAATGTAAGAAAATCGGACATAATAGCAAGGTTTTTTTTGCTATTTGACATAGTCAACCCCGTTCAAAGCTAACTAACTTTGACACTGACATGCCTAGTGACAATACAAGTGTTGCATAATATATCATTAGGTGGCACGAGAACTTGTTCACTGCGAACCTAGAGGATATAAGAACTAGAAGGGAAATTTAACAAAATCGGACATAATAGCAAAGTTTTCGTGCTATTTGACATAGTCAACCCCGTTCAAAGCTAACCAAATTTACGACTGACATACCTAGTGGCAATACAAGTGTTGCATAACATATCATTAGGTGGCACGAGAACTTGTTCACTGTGAAGTTAGATGATATAAGTAACAACTAGTAGGGAAATGTAACAAAATCGGACATAATAGCTAAGTTTTCCTGCTATTTGAAATAGTCAATCCCGTTCAAAGCTAACCAAATTTAAGACTGACATACCTAGTGGCAATACAAGTGTTGCATAACATATCATTAGGTGGCACGAGAACTTGTTCACTGTGAACCTAGAGGATATAAGTAAGAACTAGTAGGGAAATGTAACAAAATCGGACAAAATAGCAAGGTTTTTCTGCTATTTTACATACTCAACCCAGTTCAAAGCTAACCGAATCTGACACTGACATACCTAGTGACAATACATGTTTTGCATAATATATCATTAGGTGGCACGAGAACTTGTTCACTGTGAACCTAGAGGATATAAGTAAGAACTAGTAGGGAAATGTAACAAAATCGGACATAATAGCAAGGTTTTTCTGCTATTTGACATAGTAAACCCCGTTCAAAGCTTACCAAATCTGACACTGCAATACGCAATGAAAATCAAAATGTTGCACAATATATCATTAGGTGGCACGAGAACTTGTTCACTGTGAACCTAGAGGATATAAGTAAGAACTAGTAAGGAAATGTAAGAAAATCGGACATAATAGCAAAGTTCTCCTGCTATTTGAATAGTCAACCCCGTTCAAAGCTAACTAACTTTGACACTGACATGCCTAGTGACAATACAAGTGTTGCATAATATATCATTAGGTGGCACGAGAACTTGTTCACTGCGAACCTAGAGGATATAAGAACTAGAAGGGAAATGTAAGAAAATCGGACATAATAGCAAGGTTTTTTTGCTATTTGACATAGTCAACCTCGTTCAAAGCTAACCAAATTTGACACTGACATACCTAGTGACAATACAAGTGTTCCATAATATATCATTAGGTGGCACGAGAACTTGTTCACTGTGAACCTAAAGGATATAAGTAAGAACTAGTAAGGAAATGTAAGAAAATCGGACATAATAGCAAAGTTCTCCTGCTATTTGAATAGTCAACCCCGTTCAAAGCTAACTAACTTTGACACTGACATGCCTAGTGACAATACAAGTGTTGCATAATATATCATTAGGTGGCACGAGAACTTGTTCACTGCGAACCTAGAGGATATAAGAACTAGAAGGGAAATGTAAGAAAATCGGACATAATAGCAAGGTTTTTTTTGCTATTTGACATAGTCAACCCCGTTCAAAGCTAACTAACTTTGACACTGACATGCCTAGTGACAATACAAGTGTTGCATATATCATTAGGTGGCACGAGAACTTGTTCACTGCGAACCTAGAGGATATAAGAACTAGAAGGGAAATTTAACAAAATCGGACATAATAGCTAAGTTTTCCTGCTATTTGAAATAGTCAATCCCGTTCAAAGCTAACCAAATTTAAGACTGACATACCTAGTGGCAATACAAGTGTTGCATAACATATCATTAGGTGGCACGAGAACTTGTTCACTGTGAACCTAGAGGATATAAGTAAGAACTAGTAGGGAAATGTAACAAAATCGGACAAAATAGCAAGGTTTTTCTGCTATTTTACATACTCAACCCAGTTCAAAGCTAACCGAATCTGACACTGACATACCTAGTGACAATACATGTTTTGCATAATATATCATTAGGTGGCACGAGAACTTGTTCACTGTGAACCTAGAGGATATAAGTAAGAACTAGTAGGGAAATGTAACAAAATCGGACATAATAGCAAGGTTTTTCTGCTATTTGACATAGTAAACCCCGTTCAAAGCTTACCAAATCTGACACTGCAATACGCAATGAAAATCAAAATGTTGCACAATATATCATTAGGTGGCACGAGAACTTGTTCACTGTGAACCTAGAGGATATAAGTAAGAACTAGTAAGGAAATGTAAGAAAATCGGACATAATAGCAAAGTTCTCCTGCTATTTGAATAGTCAACCCCGTTCAAAGCTAACTAACTTTGACACTGACATGCCTAGTGACAATACAAGTGTTGCATAATATATCATTAGGTGGCACGAGAACTTGTTCACTGCGAACCTAGAGGATATAAGAACTAGAAGGGAAATGTAAGAAAATCGGACATAATAGCAAGGTTTTTTTGCTATTTGACATAGTCAACCCCGTTCAAAGCTAACCAAATTTGACACTGACATACCTAGTGACAATACAAGTGTTCCATAATATATCATTAGGTGGCACGAGAACTTGTTCACTGTGAACCTAAAGGATATAAGTAAGAACTAGTAAGGAAATGTAAGAAAATCGGACATAATAGCAAAGTTCTCCTGCTATTTGAATAGTCAACCCCGTTCAAAGCTAACTAACTTTGACACTGACATGCCTAGTGACAATACAAGTGTTGCATAATATATCATTAGGTGGCACGAGAACTTGTTCACTGCGAACCTAGAGGATATAAGAACTAGAAGGGAAATGTAAGAAAATCGGACATAATAGCAAGGTTTTTTTTGCTATTTGACATAGTCAACCCCGTTCAAAGCTAACTAACTTTGACACTGACATGCCTAGTGACAATACAAGTGTTGCATAACATATCATTAGGTGGCACGAGAACTTGTTCACTGTGAAGTTAGATGATATAAGTAACAACTAGTAGGGAAATGTAACAAAATCGGACATAATAGCTAAGTTTTCCTGCTATTTGAAATAGTCAATCCCGTTCAAAGCTAACCAAATTTAAGACTGACATACCTAGTGGCAATACAAGTGTTGCATAACATATCATTAGGTGGCACGAGAACTTGTTCACTGTGAACCTAGAGGATATAAGTAAGAACTAGTAGGGAAATGTAACAAAATCGGACAAAATAGCAAGGTTTTTCTGCTATTTTACATACTCAACCCAGTTCAAAGCTAACCAAATCTGACACTGACATACCTAGTGACAATACATGTTTTGCATAATATATCATTAGGTGGCACGAGAACTTGTTCACTGTGAACCTAGAGGATATAAGTAAGAACTAGTAGGGAAATGTAACAAAATCGGACATAATAGCAAGGTTTTTCTGCTATTTGACATAGTAAACCCCGTTCAAAGCTTACCAAATCTGACACTGCAATACGCAATGAAAATCAAAATGTTGCACAATATATCATTAGGTGGCACGAGAACTTGTTCACTGTGAACCTAGAGGATATAAGTAAGAACTAGTAGAGAAATGTAACAAAATCGGAAATAATAGCAAAGTTTTCCTGCTATTTGAAATAGTTAACCCCGTTCAAAGCTAACCAAATTTGAGACTGACATACCTAGTGACAATGCAAGTGTTGCACAATATATCATTAGGTGGCACGAGAACTTGTTCACTGTGAACCTAGAGGATATAGGTATGAACTAGGAGGGAAATATAACAAAAGCGGACATAATAGCAAAGTTTTCGTGCTATTTGACATAGTCAACCCCGTTCAAAGCTTACTAAATTTAAGACTGACATACCTAGTGACAATACAAGTATTGCATAATATATCATTAGGTGGCACGAGAACTTGTTCACTGTGAAGCTAGAGGATATAAGTAACAACTAGTAGGGAAATGTAAGAAAATCGGACATAATAGGAAGATTTTTCTGCTATTTGACAGAGTCAACCACGTTCAAAGCTAACCAAATTTGACACTGACATACCTAGTGACAATACAAGTGTTGCATAATATATCATTAGGTGGCACGAGAACTTGTTCACTGTGAACCCAAAGGATATAAGTAAGAACTAGTAGGGAAATATAACAAAATCGGACATAATAGAAAAGTTTTCGTGCTATTTGACATAGTCAACCCCGTTCAAAGCTAACAAAATTTGACACTGACATACCTAGTGACAATACAAGTGTTGCACAATATATCATTAGGTGGCACGAGAACTTGTTCACTGTGAAGCTAGAGGATATAGGTAAGAACTAGTAGGGAAATATAACAAAATCGGACATAATAGCAAATTTTTCGTGCTATTTGACATAGTCAACCCCGTTCAAAGCTAACCAAATTTGAGACTGACATACCTAGTGATAATACAAGTGTTGCACAAAATATCATTAGGTGGCACGAGAACTTGTTGACTGTGAACCTAGAGGATATAGGTATGAACTAGGAGGGAAATATAACAAAACCGGACATAATAGAAAAGTTTTCGTGCTATTTGACATAGTCAACCCCCTTCAAAGCTAACCAAATTTGACACTGACATACCTAGTGACAATACAAGTGTTGCATAATATATCATTAGGTGACACGAGAACTTGTTTACTGTGAACCTAGAGGATATAAGTAAGAACTAGTAGTGAAATAAAACAAAATCGGACATACTAGCAAGGTTTTCCTGCTATTTGACATAGTCAACCCCGTTCAAAGCTAACCAAATTTGAGAATGACATACCTAGTGACAATACAAGTGTTGCACAATATATCATTAGGTGGCACGAGAACTTGTTCACTATGAAGCTAGAGGATATAGGTAAGAACTAGTAGGGAAATATAACAAAATCGGACATAATAGCAAAGTTTTCCTGCTATTTGACAGAGTCAACCCCGTTCAAAGCTAACCAAATTTGACACTGACATACCTAGTGACATTACAAGTGTTGCATAATCTATCATTAGGTGGCACGAGAACTTGTTCACCGTGAACCTAGAGGATATAGGTAAGAACTAGTAGGGAAATATAAGAAAATCGGACATAATAGCACGGTTTTCCTGCTATTTGACATAGTAAACCCCGTTCAAAGCTAACCAAATTTGACAATGACATACCTAGTGACAATACAAGTGTTGCATAATATATCATTAGGTGGCACGAGAACTCCTTCACTGTGAACCTAGAGGATATAAGTAAGAACTAGTTGGGAAATGTAAGAAAATCGGACATAATAGCAAGGTTTTCCTGCTATTTGACATAGTAAACCCCGTTCAAAGCTAACCAAATCTGACACTGACATACGTAATGACAATACAAGTGTTGCATAATATATCATTAGGTGGCACGAGAACTTGTTCACTGTGAACCTAGAGGATATAGGTATGAACTAGGAGGAAAATATAACAAAACCGGACATAATAGAAAAGTTTTCGTGCTATTTGACATAGTCAACCGCGTTCAAAGCTAACCAAATTTGAGACTGACATACCTAGTGACAATACAAGTGTTGCATAATATATCATTAGGTGGCACGAGAACTTGTTCACTGTGAACCTAGAGGATATAGGTAAGAAGAACTAGTAGGGAAATATAACAAAATCGGACATAATAGCAAAGTTTTTGTGCTATTTGACATAGTCAACCCCGTTCAAAGCTAAACAAATTTAAGACTGACATACCTAGTGACAATACAAGTGTTGCATAATATATCATTAGGTAGCACGAGAACTTGTTCACTGTGAACCTAGAGGATATAAGTAAGAACTATTAGGGAGATGTAAGAAAATCGGACATAATAGCAAGGTTTTTCTGCTATTTGACAGAGTCAACCCCGTTCAAAGCTAACCAAATTTGACACTGACATACCTAGTGACATTACAAGTGTTGCATAATATATCAATAGGTGGCACGAGAACTTGTTCACTGTGAACCTAGAGGATATAAGTAAGAACTAGTAGGGAAATGTAACAAAATCGGACATAATAGCAAAGTTTTTGTGCTATTTGAAATAGTCAACCCCGTTCAAAGCTAACCAAATTTGACACTGACATACCTAGTGACATTACAAGTGTTGCATAATATATCATTAGGTGGCACGAGAACTTGTTCACTGTGAACCTAGAGGATATAAGTAAGAACTAGTAGGGAAATGTAACAAAATCGGACTTAATAGCAAAGTTTTCCTGCTATTGAAATAGTCATCCCCGTTCAAAGCTAACCAAATTTGACACTGACATACCTAGTGACAATACAAGTGTTGTTAATAGCAAAGTTTTCCTGCTATTGAAATAGTCAACCCCGTTCAAAGCTAACCAAATTTGACACTGACATACCTAGTGACATTACAAGTTTTGCATGATATATCATTAGGTGGCACGAGAACTTGTTCACTGTGAACCTAGAGGATATAGGTATGAACTAGTAGGGAAATGTAACAAAATCGGACTTAATAGCAAAGTTTTCCTGCTATTGAAATGGTCAACCCCGTTCAAAGCTAACCAAATTTGAGACTGACATACCTAGTGACAATACAAGTGTTGCATAATATATCATTAGGTGGCACGAGAACTTGTTCACTGTGAACCTAGAGGATATAAGAACTAGAAGGGAAATGTAACAAAATCGGACATAATAGGAAGGTTTTTCTGCTATTTGACAAAGTCAACCCCGTTCATAGCTAACCACATTTGATACTGACATACCTAGTGACAATACAAGTGTTGCATAATATATCATTAGGTAGCACGAGAACTTGTTCACTGTGAACGTAGAGGATATAAGTAAGAACTAGTAGGGAAATGTAACAAAATCGGACATAATAGCAAAGTTTTCCTGCTATTTGACATAGTCAACCCCGTTCAAAGCTAACCAAATTTGAGACTAACATACCTAGTGACAATACAAGTGTTGCATAATATATCATTAGGTGGCACGTGAACTTGTTCACTGTGAACCTAGAGGGTATAGGTATGAACTAGGAGGGAAATATAACAAAAGCGGATATAATAGAAAAGTTTTCGTGCTTTTTGACATAGTCAACCCCGTTCAAAGCTGACCAAATTTAAGGCTGACATACCTAGTGACAATGCAAGCGTTGCATAATATATCATTAGGTAGCACGAGAACTTGTTCACTGTGAACCTAGAGGATATAAGTAAGAACTAGTAGGGAAATGTAACAAAATCGGACATAATAGCAAAGTTTTCCTGCTATTTGACATAGTCAACCCCGTTCAAAGCTAACCAAATTTGAGACTAACATACCTAGTGACAATACAAGTGTTGCATAATAAATCATTAGGTAGCATGAGAACTTGTTCACTGTGAACCTAGAGGATATAAGTAAGAACTAGTAGGGAAATGTAAGAAAATCGGACACAATAGCAAAGTTTTCCTGCTATTTGACATAGTCAACCCCGTTCAAAGCTAACCAAATTTGACACTGACATACCTAGTGACATTACAAGTGTTGAATAATATATCATTAGGTGGCACGAGAACTTGTTCACTGTGAACCTAGAGGATATAAGTAAGAACTATTAGGGAAATGTAAGAAAATCGGACATAATAGCAAGGTTTTTCTGCTATTTGACAGAGTCAACTCCGTTCAAAGCTAACCACATTTAAGACTGACATACCTAGTGACAATGCAAGTGTTGCCTATAATATCATTAGGTGGCACGAGAACTTGTTCACCGTGAACCTAGAGGATATAAGTAAGAACTAGAAAGGAAATGTAAGAAAATCGGACATAATAGCAAGGTTTTTCTGCTATTTGACAGAGTCAACTCCGTTCAAAGCTAACCAAATTTGAGACTGACATACCTAGTGACAATGCAAGTGTTGCCTAAAATATCATTAGGTGGCACGAGAACTTGTTCACTGTGAACCTAGAGGATATAGGTAAGAACTAGAAAGGAAATGTAAGAAAATCGGACACAATAGCAAAGTTTTCCTGCTATTTGAATAGTCAACCCCGTTCAATGCTAACTAACTTTGACACTGACATACCTAGTGACAATACAAGTGTTGCATAATATATCATTAGTTGGCACGAGAACTTGTTCACTGTGAACCTAGAGGATATAAGTAAGAACTAGTAGGGAAATGTAACAATCGGACATAATAGCAAAGTTTTCCTGCTATTTGAATAGTCAACCCCGTTCAATGCTAACTAACTTTGACACTGACATACCTAGTGACAATACAAGTGTTGCATAATATATCATTAGTTGGCACGAGAACTTGTTCACTGTGAACCTAGAGGATATAAGTAAGAACTAGTAGGGAAATATAACAAAATCGGACATAATAGCAAAGTTTTCGTGCTATTTGACATAGTCAACCCCGTTCAATGCTAACTAACTTTGACACTGACATACCTAGTGACAATACAAGTGTTGCATAATATATCATTAGTTGGCACGAGAACTTGTTCACTGTGAACCTAGAGGATATAAGTAAGAACTAGTAGGGGAATGTAAGAAAATCGGACATAATAGCAAGGTTCTCCTGCTATTTGACATATTTAACCCCATAGAATATTCCCTGAAAGTCATTTATCATTTTAAGGCGACAGCTTCTCTTTAATTATGGACGTAATTGCTGTTTCAAAATAAAATGATGAATGTTGAAAAAGTAAATAAACTTACTTACTTACTGTTTCAACATTGAATGTTGAATAAGTAACTAACTTCAGATATCATTTACTTTTTCAACATTGAATGTTGAATGTTGAAAAAGTAACCAACTTCAGGTGTCCGTTTTTTTTTTGTTTATATTTTTAGACTGATAGTAGGGACACTGACCTCCCGTCATATGGATTGACAACAGTTGTAGCTACCAGACATACATCGTGATTTTTTTTTATAGTGCAGATTTTTTACGTTTATACTTTCAAAATAAATATTTATATGCATATTATGTTGTTTGTATATTTTAAAAATGCCGGCGTTGTAAATAGGTAGCTGATATTTTTATTTATTTATTTAATATTTTTGGGAGGAGGGACTGCAAAAATGGCCCAATACACATTGATCATCGACAAGATTCTTCAGTCATATCAAGGTGATTAATTCTGGAATGGTAGAGGAAACCAGAGTATCTGGAGGAAACGACTGACCTTTGGCAAGCGAACTGATAAACTTTCTCACAGTAGTATCTGCACGAGTGGGATTCGAACCTATGTGGTGTGATCCGTAATTGCGCGCTTTAGACCACTCGACCCTCCCCCCCCCCTTACAATTCGAGAACCATAAATTGAAAACAATATTAGAACTAAAACCAATGCTAAGGTAGGTATTGGATATATAGAGGATAAAGCATGGTGAAATCCATATCACATGCCGTATCTGCTCGAGACTCAAATATCAGGTCGAAGGCGCATATGTCATGTGGCTTGGTTTTTACGAATCATAAAATTTAGTAAACAACATAAAAGTGTTTACATAATACGATAAGGGGTGTGATATTGAGTTTGCGATTTAGGGGTGTGAGAGTATAAGGGGTGCTATACAGGGGGTGTAATATAAGGGGTGCGGTAAAGGGTGTGATATTCTTGTAGTTAGCATCAGTGTTGGCTATGTTGTTTGTTGCAATTGTATATCGCTGAAGGCCATATCAGCAATTTTCCAGGGATTTGCAATTTAACATAGAAGGAAATTTGCAACTAAGGGATAAAAAAACTCACGTAGCAATGCAATCTATTAATAAAACTGCTGGTCATTTTAAATGAATGTTGAAAGATCAATACTGTACGTGTTGCGCGTGGGTTCATCATCAGTTGATAGAGTGTTCGCTCCGTAAGTGCGAGTCGTGGGTTCGAACCCTAACCGGGTCTGACCCAAGACTTGAAAGTGGGTAGTGACTATTCTTTCGCCAAGCACTCGGCATTACGAAATGAAAGTCACGGTTCTTCGGATGGGAACTTAAAATAAAAGAGGTCCCGTGTCATGGTGGGCTTGGCGCGCTAAAGAACCCTGCTGTATAATACAATCAGCGCAACGCACAGGCAAAATTTCTGCACCTTCGCCTATAGCTGGCGACGTCTCGATATAAGTGAAATATTATTGACTGGGACGTTAAACACCATTACTCAACTCAACTCAACTCAACTCGTGGGTTCATCCAAGTGTTTCTGATCTGCTTCATAACAGCGTAATAACACCTGCTTCAGACAACTTTTTATACTTGGCCATGACAACCAATAAAAGTCAAAAGTAACGTAAATTCCTATAGTTCAGGTATACTGGTTGTGTATTAGCAATTCTACAAAGTTCAAATTTACTCGAAATAAAAAAAACATCACTATATATGTGTTACTTTATACTCGCAACAAGAGTCGTGTTTGTTTATTCTTCAAATAAATAAATAAATAAATAAATAAATAAATAAATTTAAGATTAAAAGAAAAAAAAGAAAAAAGATATACACGTTTTTGTAATAGAAAATCACACTTTGATTAAGAAGACTAAGTAAGCATTTAGACATGGCAACAACATTATGATACCCGTAGCTGAGTGAGTCGAGTAATGGTGTTTAACGCCCCAGTTAAGGATATTTAACTTATTTCAAGGCGTCACCAGCTGTAGGCGAAGATGCAGAAATATTGCAATGATGGCATTATATATACACAGCAAGATTTTTTACCATTCCAAGCCAACCGTGAATCGTTTATTTTAAGAACTCACGGTGACTGATTTCAGGCT
Organism: Anadara kagoshimensis; assembly: GCA_021292105.1. Taxonomy (NCBI): domain Eukaryota; kingdom Metazoa; phylum Mollusca; class Bivalvia; order Arcoida; family Arcidae; genus Anadara; species Anadara kagoshimensis. The sequence goes on from CM037874.1 coordinate 23,621,418, forward strand.
ATAAAGCGATTTTCCTCCAAATTGTAATTTTGATCTAATTTCTATATTGGCTGTTGGAACACATTTTAAAAATACAGTATCTATAAGATAAGCCAAAAATCCATTAACAATTTTATAAAGATGGTCATTATTGGCATGTCGGTCTGTATTTTATTTATATTTAGGATAAACAAAATACCATATTGTTGACAATAAACAAGAAATTTATAAATATTAAAATCAACAAACTTGTTTTCAATCAGTTTCGATGTAACTGTGACCTCATGTGTCAAAATGAATATTGAGTAACGTAAATTAAATGACCCCGGTCACTATTTAATGCAATATCCATGTTAAAATTGACGTTACACATAATTTATAGATGTTAGACGATTGTTAAAAGTTTTTTGTTTTTATTAAGATATGTCCATTCATGGTGCGTTATTTCCGGGTTTTAAATGGTATGCGAGGTTAAATTATGAATTATTCTAGAAAAGTCGTATCACATTTATCGTACAAGTTAAGTTTTAACTTTTTAGAATATTTTAAAAATTTAAAAATTGTTATCCAATTGAAACATTAAGGGCTTTAAAATGAATCCCCGAAAGAAACATGATGAAAAATACAAAAATCAAGGCCTTTAAATTTGAATTAAACCAATGTGCGATTAGGTTTATTTATTTGTTTGAAAATAATAGAAAAGAAATGGTTCACAATTACCGTTTTGTAGTCTATCGGTGGCCATCTTGGATTCAAGGGAAGTTGATCTGTACAAACTTTAACCGGCTGTGCCGCCTAGAAACAGCCCACATTAGTAATTTCAGTGAATAAGATATAAAAAACGGTTGAAAAAACAAATTGACATAATTTATTCCTTGCTTTCTACTTTCTTCATTTTCAACCCTTTGTTGCCGATTTCCACAAATCCATCACTTGGAAGATGGCCACATTTTTACAACACGATAGTTTTTAAGAATACAACAAGGTTTCCCATGATACAAGATATGGCTTAAATGGAACAGCAAGTCAATTATGGTGTTTGTCAATATTGAGTTAACTTGTGTCTATTAATCAACAGCTCGTGTCAAACCAACGATTTACGGCTTTTAGTTATTGTATTGACAAAATGTTCCAATGTTTTGGTTGACACAGAACAATTATGCTTGATAGATGGATTGCATTAAATGTACCGAAAATTACATAACCCGTCTAGAAGCGATACTTAAGGATGACCGTCTATCGATAAAACTACCTAAAACACCATGTTCTGGGGTTCCTGTTGACATACCACTTGAACAAACCGTAAATGCAGATGATGCAGCATCACGCCTGACTGGTATTTCAGCATTCACTCAATCCGGATATGGATGATTACCCAGAGTGAATGTACTGCAATAGTAGGTTCTATTTTATTAATCTAAGGTGGGGATTAGCACAAAGATGTTAATCAAAGTCAGTCCATCACATTTGAAAAAGGAAACAAATACATTTATTCAACTATAATAACCTTTGACAGTTATATATGAAAACGGCAGATTTATTATTATATCAATAGATCAAAACAATAATTAATGATGTGAAAGAAGTCATTCTCAGTTACGTAAAATACGGCGAAGAGAGTTATCATAAATTCAAAGATGAATGTTTTGCAAACCATCAAGATTTAAGAAACCACTACATGAGCCTAGGAATAACTTGCATTTGGTTTCGCTAATGGCCGTTAAATTACAAGATAAAGGATAAAAAATAATAAAACTCCAATGCTGTTACAAACATTGATCAGAGAAAGTGTTTAAATATCCCTTCACTGCTGGATCACCACCTTCTCTGACTCAAATTGATGATCCCATCTATAAAACGACCAAATAAAAAAATGGAAAATAAAGTTCAGTTTAGTACTGATTAAATTGACATTTATCTGGATCAAATCATAAAATCATATTCTTACTTTCTTGATACTTTCGTGGGCATTGCCAAAATAATTCTTTGCACTACTAGTAGATGTAAATAGACCAAACAGAACATTTTGTGTGTGACATATATCCATTCATGGATTATGGATATCGAAAGAAAATTGAGGGGAGACGATTTTGGACCAGATACATTGGTGATAGCTACCTTAATACTTCTGTCAAGCATTAAACTCAACCAAGTATTAATCATGCTTGCTTATCATACTTGTTATTTTTCTTGCATAGGGAATGACAGAACCAAATCTGTCTTGAAATTTTAAGAAATCATCACACCGCATGTATTTCGCTCACGAAAGCAGGTGTTGTCATTTCTATTACAATGTTAACTTGAAGGCAGTCTGTGATGGTATAATCGATTTGCATTCTTCACATAAAGAGACTAACAATCGAATTGCCTTTCATGTTCATTATATTGAATCTTTTGTCAGATTCTCCAATAAAGTTCTGAGGTCAAATCTTAATGATTTTGCGTTTACATTACTCCAACTCAATATTTTCATGTATATGGATAAATTCATGGATTCTGAAATTGACAGCAAAAATACTAGATAATATGTTGTATTGAAAAAAATCTTTAGATCTTAGATCTAAAATGTATGAAGCCCTTCTTGCTGTTTCCTACAGCTAAGGAAAGAAAAAATAAGACCCAATATATTTTAGAGACTTATAACATCTTACACCGGTACAGTGTAAGAGAGAGATTTATCAACGAAGCTAAATTTATTTTGTCCAGAACGAGCTTTAGCGAGTTCTTGTCATCTGAGTTTGAAATTCCTTTGTCTTATACTGTTACTGGTGTAGGATTAATTTTTTTACAACATACAAGGGCCGTTCGACATGAAATATGTGTTTTGTTCCACAGCACGATAACGCTTTGTAAGATTTCGTTGATGATGATATTCTTGAATAGCTTAATTTAATACCTTTCTAACATTATAAACACATGGACTCAGCTGCACAGTTTTATAATTGTCATTTCAAAAGAGACAGTTTCTGACCACTGTTGTAAAATGGTTGGAAAACGGGTTGGGAATATTTAAGAAATTAGAACTTACATAAAAATTCGCATAAGTCATTCGATAATACAGATTTTAACTGAAATGTTGGAGGTTTATGGGACTGATACGATATCTTATGAGACAGTTTGTAGGTGGAAAAAAGGAATTTCTGACTGAAATACAGTCCGCCAAAGATGCAGCAAAATCTGACCGACCTATGACTGTAACAAGCAATGAAAATGTCTCAAAAGTCAGGGAAATAATTAAAAGTGATGACAGATTCACAATCCGTGATATTACAAATGCTGTTGGCATATCGCCATCGCGGGTGCATTTCATTTTTGAAACATATTTTGAAAACACGAAAGATTTTTACCAAATGAGCCCGCATATATATTGACAGATGACCAAAAAAGGTCCAAAGCGTTAAGCAATTGCTCAAAATTTTCAAATTCAATTAAAGACAATTTGCAAACATTGCTACTGGTGGCGAAACATGGATTCAATATTTCAAACCAATAAAAAACTTGGAAACAAAATATGGCTGGCTAAAGACGGTAGAAGGCTTGTAGTTGCCTATAGAAGCTTCAGGATAAAAAAGGATATCTATTGTACATTCCAGTGTCGAAAGACAAAAGTGTTACAAGTTAGTATTACCTGTGTCAGGATTTAAGCAAGTTCGTTTACTTCATGATAATGCTCCATAACATACATCTGGGCTTATGAAGCAATTATTGAAGTCAGTGACCGTCTTTCCACACACGCTATACTCTCCAAATCTAGCCACATTCGACTATTTCCAACATGTATTTCTAAAGCTTAAACAAAATTCTTATATTGTCGTCGTCACAAGTTCCGACAAACCCTTGGCTCAGCCATCAGGTCTACCTAAAGCAGCGTACCGTCACGCATTTCAAAAATGGATCTGGATTTAGAGACTGGAATTGTGTATTTCAATCCGCGGAGAATACTTTGAAGGGATTTAATGTTCCTTTCACTGTTTAAGTCAAATGCTATCGTACAGTACACATTACATATAGAACACCTCTCGTAAAACATGATTTGTATATAAAGATTTGCATAAAATACTCGGTTTTTTTCTTAAAATGACGCAATCGATTTTTATTGACGTTATCTCGTAAAATGATTATGGCGTCATCAATTAAGTTTGTGCAAGTAATGGCGATGTTAGGAAAATGTTGGTCAGGAACAGTTATCTCACCCTAGTATGAGACAAGGAAATCACACATGATTTTCATGTCATATTCGTGAAAAACCTGTCTTGCCAGACTACCTTTCGTATCAATTGGGACTAAAGAAAGTGATTACATAGTAGTAGAATGTTCTGTCAGTTCGTTGTATGGATGCAAGAATTTGAATTTACAAAGCGCCAAGAAGGCAAGATTTGTGGTGATATTTCGTGACAAACATACCCATACAAATGAAAGTCTACTATTGTACTATAAAGAAACATGCTAATTGTAAAATTGTAGTATTTGATCCGTTATCAATAATATATATATGGACTTAATTTATCCCCACTTCATAAAATATATTTGAATAATTCACTAACACCACAAATGCGACTTATTCTAATTTTCGTATCGGTATGCAGGAGTTAGTTGTGTAAGAAACCATACAAATAATTCAAACAAAAGAAAAGTATATTTTCATCTTTTGAATCCATTTTTAAAAAAGATGGTATGCATATACGTTTTTATGCAACTTTTAAATATTAAAATTTTGTAAACAGCATAAGATAAATTTAGGTTGATATGAAACAAACTTGTACAAGTTGTAGGTTGATTTATTTTTATACAAATATTTCACCTATTTTGGAGCTTTTTACCTTTATGTCAGGTATTTTTGATCATTGTTTGATGGTAAAGTTATGAACACGTCATTGTATATGTATGTCTAAGACATTGATATGATTCAGCTAAATAGTATTTATTATTACAAGAACTTTCTAGAAAAAACAGTTTGTTATTACTTTTTCTTTGAAATTGAAAACAATTTTTTGGGTGACGAAAATGTGTTTTTTATTTCAACAAATGACTATAAATAAGACGTTTCTTTCAGACAATTTCATAATTATTTGGATACTACCATCAAGCTATTGTTAAAAGCTCTTAAAGGTTTTACGTTTAATCCAGGTAAGTGAGTTATTACTATATATAATTATCTTTCAATCTTCATGTACTGTTGATGGCCTAGACAATTTAAAGTAATTCACTAATGGGATGGTTTAAAAGCATGTAGTCTAAAATATGATTCATAGATATCATTTGACAATAAACTTACAATCATACATTGCTAAAATTATTACAAATTACTGCTTAATAAAAATATATTGTGTATTAATCTATATAATATAGAATCGAAGCACTGTTTATTTTTACATAAATACAAAAAACATAAAAAGTCATATTGATACTATAGCTTTTATGCTCTCGACTTTGGACTGGTATTGGATACAGCGATAAATATAGATTAAAGAACATGTAAAGAAGTATTTTTTCAATATTGGTATTATATACTATATGAATATCACAATATCGAAAATCGCAACAAAATTGATGACAACATGATGCTATTATGCAATAAGCGATTCATTTTAATAACTATCGATTTAATAAAGCTAAATTTGACATGCGGTATGGTCTCTTGTTTTGTGTTGATTTATAATACCGTTGTGATTTTGTATGTACATGAATGCACGTTTTAAACTATGTTAAGTGCACTATAGCATTTACATCTGTATAACCAAACAATTGGAAAAAAATTGAAGCGGTCAGAAAAAGCCGCCATTTGCCTTGACCAGTCACGTGATTTCCCCCACATTATGTATGTGATACATATATTAAAACAAAAGTTTTAGACACCTTAGAAAATGTTTAATAATTTCATCAAATTGTTTAAAGAAATTATTTTCAACGTTTATAAACCCTCTATTTACAGGATGAAGGCTGTGTTATTGGTTTCGATACTATCTTGTGTGTTCGGAATTACTAAAGCACAAAATCAACATGTATCAGGTATTTTTGTTTGTTTCTTCTTCTTTTACTTCTTGTGTTTTGTCCTTCTTCGAATTATTATAATTATTATTATTATTAATGTTGCTAAATAAAATAAACAATCTATCTGACAGTTTTCTAGTATACCCTTATATTTAAGGTGAAATGATCTATGAAAATAGTCATAAAATAAATACTTATATTTTTGTAACTTTTATTGTTCCTTGACGTGAATGATTTATTTTTTTAAATTTTACAGGAGTTCTTGGAAGCGGGACATACCATGTGACAGATTCCCGATGGAATCGTCAAGATCGAAGTGATATGGTCAATCATCAAAGATTTGGTTGGCAAGACGGTGATGGTTCATGGCAAATGAGAGAATTCTATGGAAACAATAGAGGATTCGGAAGGGCATTTCCAGGTAAACATAGATTTTTTATAAATAACACAGACGTTATATCCTGTCCAAATCATATAATGAAGGGTATAATTAAAAAACATATTGGTCAATGTTAAAATCACTATCCAAAAAAGGAAAGTAAAATCTTTGAAAATTATATTAAGTCAGTGAACATCACCAGGGAAGTGAGCCCTGGTGCTCCAGAAGGATACGTGCCTTCAGCCCAGCTGGCTATAAAACCACCTGTAAAATAATGGAAATTTATCACAATATGATAAAAAAAATACAGTTAGCTATTCAATGTAAGCATTCATTTATTTTGTCCATTGGGTCAACTGATATTCATGTTAGGTCCATATACATCCCAGAATAATTTATTTCATTTTCAGCTAATAAACAGACCAGGAAAATAAACAGATTTGCCAATCTGTGAAAAGTCCTATACTATTGTCTATTATAACTGAAAAGTAATATAGTTGTTTCTTTTACTAATATCAACATAAAGATATTTTCAAATTGAAATGGTCTGTTGGGTTTTGGAAATTATCATGGACACTGTTTTATCATTTTATCAAGAAGTACGTGCATTATCAAATTTTACTTCGTGGTAAGATCAAAGTCGTGGCATTTTTTATATCAAATACTAGGAAGTACATCATTGCACATACTCAACGTAAAATGCAGCCCAATGGTTAAATTTTTCATTTTAGTTAGAAAATTATAAAATATGTTTTAAATTGTTAAAAATAAATAAATGTATATGAAAACAACGATCGTAAATTCTCATTATAAATAAAATTGATTAATTCTCTTTTTATTTTATTTCAGGATTTTTCTAGCATCTGAGAACTTGTTAAAGCCATTCGTCACTTATTTCATCTAAGCTCAAGAAGTCATTCTTCATTCTCAATGCCATCCTAGTTGATAGTTTGAAGCCAGTCACCTTTCATTTTGTCATCGGAGTTCAAAGTTCAAGCATCGTAGCCAATCACCGCCATCCATTTCATTTGAAATAATTTTATCTGTATTTAAATATTGTAAATATTGTTATTTTGTTGTATTGTTATTATTCAGCATTTTGTTTGGTAAATAAATGATCAATAAAGTATATGTTGATTTTGTTATATTTAAAAAACGCTGTTTTTCTGTAAATAAATTTTAATAAGAAAACAAAATTTACGAAACACAATGTATCACCATTTGTTATACAGGAACGATATAAACATGTACAATGTTATATAGAAATATGTAACTGAATAACACGTATAGGTAAACAGCATTGACCTGTCCGCTTGACCTTTGATTTTAATTTTCATTATGGACGAGTAAATTTAAGTAATAGGGATAAGGCGTGTCTATTTCGTCTATATGATGTGAACACTAATCATGGGCAATGTCTATATGTATTAACTGTGAATCCTAACGTTACCTATGTATTGGATGGACCCTCCTATATGAATATTCCTAATGAAAGGTCAAACGGACAGGTCAATGCTGTTTACCTATACGTGTCAATCAGACACAAATTACATCTCACTACAATAACAGTCAAAATAAAAAAACAACACCCCAATCCATGTCCAAATCATAATCTCAAAGCAAAGTAAAAATCTTATTAAATCAAAAACCTAACGTAATAACCCATGACAAAATTACAATCCAAAAGCAAAGTAAAAACTTCGAAAGTGACAAATTTGGTTACGCACCTAAACTTCCACCAGGAAAGTGAGACCGGAAGGGTAAGCACCTCCTGTTTAGCTAGCTACAATCGCCACGTGTATGAAAGAAACATCTAACTATTTGATATCACAAATATATCGGGTAATTTTGAATAGAGAAACGTCAGACTTATGAACAATATTGTGATGACGGCATTAACTTTTTGAGGGCCCTGATAAGCATAAGCTTGCAATATTTCTTGGTCAAAAATATATTTGTAAGCTGCTTGTTTCGTCATATAAAGTTCTTGTTTTTGGAACATTCTATACGATAACGTATTAATTGGTAAACAAATACGCCTCAAACAGAAGAAACAAATACATTTCTTTATAGAAAAAAGTTTTCAATAGAAATACTTCGAAGCAAGCTGCTAACACATAAACTGTTGACTCGGGGATATTGCAAATCTAGCCTTACCAAGGCAAATAGATAAATGGTCGCCATCACAACATTGTTGAGATGTATAAAGTCTATGTTTTCAAAATTACCCTGGATATATTTGACGCCTAAGAGTTTGATGTTCCATTTACTCTCAATTTTAATAACATACGTTATGTGTTTAGCTAGCTTAACAAATATATTGCCTCTTAAAACATTTTGTTGATGCCACTTCAATATGATTCTTGGAGTCCGTATCGTGCTTGACAACATAATCAAAATCTCTGTTCAGAACAAGATTATTGTAGCTTTGCTTCTCTTTTAAAAATTGACCATAGACAATTCTTTTTGTTTTAGCTTTTCTCTAAATTAAGAAGAAGAGGTAGTGGTTATAGCGAAAAAGTCTAAGTTTTGTATACTTATTACACGAGATGAAGTATAAGGAGCAAGATGTAATTTTTTAAGAATGCACATTTGGTTGATACCAGATATAGAATAGACTTTATCTAAATATGACGGAAGACCATCCTTGGCGACAGTTAAACTTTGTGTTATTAGATATTAACTACATTTAGATAAACCTGCTATCTATCTTTCATCAAATGATTTTTTGTACCCTTTAAGAATCCAATACAAGTAAGGAAAGACAAGTTCTTACTCCTTTATAGACATGGATTAGTATGTTTGTTTTTAATAATATTGATACCGAAACAACCATCTTTGGTAAAATTAAGTTCTGGTTTATTATTTAACAAACTATATAAATTGAAGCATATATTATCGGAAATTGTTACGTCTTGTTTTTTATAATGTCAATAACATTTACTTCTGAGTAATAATAACAAAAACAACAACAACAATATAATAATAATAAAAATAATAATAATGATAATAATAATAATAATAATAAATTAAATGCTTAAACACTATCAACAAATGGACATACAATGGTAAAGTAGTTAGAACTGTAGATTGTTATATTTACATTGGGTTACTTATAAATTATAATTGAGAATTTAATTATTTACACATCAAGTAAGCAGAACAAGGTCGTACGCTCTTTTTCAGTTTCAAACAAAAAAGACATTGTATTTAAATATCGATTCACTGTTGTCACTTTTTGACTTTGACATATGTAGCCAGTGTTATGTTTGCGAGTTAATAAAAAGGATTTATCTATCAATATTTCTAAATCTGTTTTATTTTGCATCCTCCAGACGGTCGTTTCGGAATAAAATCCCTCATCAGTAGTGCTCGAGCCAAAAATTTGGCAATCCAAACATTTTAATGTTAAAATGAGAAAAAAGGACCAAAATGTATTTTACCAAATTCATGTTAGACAATACTTGAAACAATAATGCATTGCTTAGTTTTTTGAAAAAAATTTTAATTTAGGAAGAAGATTGTTTTGATAAACACTGTCCAAGTACTACCGATGAGGAATTGTATTCCGAAACGGCCGTCTGGTAATGTAAAATTAAAAATGGTATAACGTGTAATTTATCTAACAATATTATGTATTGCCTCCTAGGATAATGATATAATCGGGGATGCTTATCATACTTACATACTTTTTATTAGGGTTGGTTGGCTGGTTGGTTGTATGCTGCTTGACGTCGAATCAGCAATTATTCAGCTTTTTGCGACGAGAACTATTTCATTAATTTCTATGGATTAATCTATGAACAATTTCGGGTATGCATGTGAAGTGCAAGTGTTTTGTCTGCCTTGTAATAGCGCGCACTCAGGGCGACTTTAAGGTGCTAGCACACCGAGTCAGTACGCCGCAGACAAGCGTACCACTCTTCCATTGCATTATACTGATACCAGGTTAATCAGTAAAGGCTCATGGCAAGGAAAATTCACTTTCCCACAGCGGGACTCGAACTCACAGCGGTGAGAGACCCTGGATTTGTAGACTGACGCCTTATCCATTACACCACCGCGGCATTTGCTTGGGATGAAAAGCACAAAAGACAATGCAGCTGTATATTGTGATATTCGTTACAGGTTAATGGGAAAGAACCAATTTTTAAGTTGCCTCAAATTACTGAAAACCTCCGATTGTATTTTACGAGAAATTAATATTTTTTCTTAAACTTTTGTGGCGCAAAACCTTCTTTTAAGTATAATCATTTGCCATGTATAAAGCAAGCATTATTTCATTTTGTTTTGTGTAATATGGTTCTTTCCATATAATTTTGACCCCGTCTTTTACATACTTATTTTAAAACAACAGATAATAATAGACCAGTGTAAGAAGGATATGTTGTGCAAGATTCAATCTACATGTTTACCAGTATATATCTGATCACAAAATTGTCTGAAGGAATCATTGTTAGACCAGTGTAAGAAGGAAATGTTGTGCAAGATTCAATCTACATGTTTACCAGTATATATCTGATTACAAAACTGTCTGAAGGAATCTCTGAGTCCTTAAACGTGTATAGCAAAATACGCTTATCTAGTCATAGTCTTGCAATAGACGTATGGTGGTATAAATGGTTGTTAAGCATAACAGTTTTTGCTTTTACTATAAAACTGTATAGAGCTTGAGTATCACTTTATATTACTATGCCTTCTTTACACAAATTATATTAAACCTTATTACTTGGCAAAAGCGAGTATGTGTAAGTAAGGACAGTTGCTAATTGTGAGGTGTTAATTTTTTCCATCTTTTTACATTCGTAATTAAACTGTTAACACTTTGTTTTAATGTGCAGTCTTAATATATATTGCTCTATTACAGATGACGTTCCGAAAAGGATCATTAGACCAATCCAATCAAAGCAGCCAACAGCAAATAAAAAGATTAGTTTGTAATGAGCGTATGGCTTTGTATATTTGACAATTTTTCTTTTGTATAATCCAATGCTAATGCTTCAAAACTTTAACAAAAAGTGAAATTCTTATAATAATTTTTACTTTCAACTTTCCTTTTTTATGCAGCAATATACCTGCTTCTCCTGCTTATGGTGTATTTGTTTTCCAATTAATACGTTATGATAGAGCTTGTTCCCACTACGGGGACTTTGTACAACGAAGTAGGCTGCTTGCAAATAAATTGTTGACTCAGGGATATTGCAAGTCTAGGCTTATCAAGGCCCTCAAAAAGTTTTATGGCTGTCATCACAGTATTGTTGACAGGTTTGATGTCTCTGTGTCCAGGATTGCCCTGGATATTTTTGACGTCTTATAGTTCCATGTTCTTTTCACACAATTTTGAATACACACGTGGCGGGTGTAGCTAGCTAAACAGGAGTTGCTTACCCTTCCGGAGCACCCGGCCTCACTTCCCTGGTGTACGTTCACGTGTCCAACCTAACTTGTGAGTTCCAAAGTTTTTACTTTGCTTCTGGATTGTGATTCGGATATGAATTAGTATGTTCGTTTTTGATTACCTAAGGAACCTTTTAGCATATGGGTGGTCATACACTATTAAACACGCCATTGCTATAGATTTATTAACACAGTTTACATGTATGTGTCGATTTATCAGAGAAATATTTAGAAACTTAAAACGAATGAATGTGCCAGATACTAAAGGGCTTTGATTTATTGTGATAAAATAAATTTATTATATATGCAAGTAAAGAGATTTATTTGAATCAATGTCATTTCACACAATAGATATATAATTTATGTTTATAAGTTTAGTTTTAAGAGGAATGTACAGGCATTTTACATAGCTTTTTTGGTTTGTTTCAAACTATAATTTTAATTTTAAATACATGTGCAAGGTTGGTGGCATTTATATAACGTTGATAACATAATATTCTTGGACCACACAAGTTACTTCATTTGATTTTCACAAAAGTACCTGTAAATTGACATTATTAAAGAATATTGATTTATCAGCACTTAAATATATATATATATATGTTCAAGTTTAATGTGGTAAAATTTTAGTTTTTACTGGTTTAATCACTGCCAGAAAATACAAAGTCATTTCATTAAAAAAAGTACATAGATTTACCATTCATCAGTATAAGTCTAAAGAGATGTTTCAGAATATCTAAGTCCGCCAATCTTTCTGAGAAACACTGATTAACCCCAATCGTTTACTAAACAGAACAGGGAACTGTAAAGTTGTTAATAAATGTACAGCAAAACACGAATATTACGAACACTATAACACTAAATACATGGATAGTGCGAAGTCAGATATTGGGCCCAACTGAACACTGATTAACCCCAATACTTTACTAAACAGAACAGGAAACTGTAAAAATGTTAATACATGCACAGCAAAACACGAATATTACGAACACTATAACACTAAATACATGGATAGTGCGAAGTCAGAAATGGGGCCGACTGAACACTGATTAACCCCAATACTTTACTAAACAGAACAGGAAACTGTAAAAATGTTAATACATGTACAGCGAAACACGAATGTTACAAACACTATAACACTAAATACATGGATAGTACGAAGTCAGATATTAGGCCCGACTGTTCCTGCACACATGTATAAGTCTATTTATAACAATATAACGAAATTATTTTATAACAAAAAGTTTAAAATAGCGTCACTGAGGCTTCGCTATAAACGTGTTTTATTGTATTGTGTGTTTTTATGTTAAAATTCATGTAGTTATGTACAGGTTAAACATATACTTGCATATAAAAAATAATTTGAATAAGAACATTTCAAATAGAACATTCTATATTTTTGCCGGTAGCAGCAGTGTACCTTACAGCATTGTGGGCTTTAATTTATACTAGTACATGTACGTATAGCTGCAATACCAACAGTTCTTCATTATAAAAACAATTTATCCCTTTTGGTAAATTGAATAGTGATAAAAACAAACATACTAATCCGTGTCCAAATCACAATCTAGAAACAAAACAAAAACTTTGGAACTGAAATTCTGATTACCTTGACAACGGCCAGGACGTCCAGTAATGTAATCTATGAATCTGATCATGTTCGTTAAAGATTCCATGATGACTGACAAGATAATTAATTAACAAAAGCGTAGAATACTTAAAATACTTGTGTGGGTCTGAGATGGATTAAAGTAATGTTGTTTGAAGCTCATTATGTCACTTTTAATTGAGGCGACCAGTTCAGGGATGGTGGTGGAAAGCAGATTCCCCGAACCTCCAATCTTCAATGAGTATTCTGGAAATGTTTCTTACACTAAAGTTTATCAATATGTTAGCTTAGTTGGTAGAGTGGGTTGGGTCTGACCAAGACTGAATAGATGAAAATAAGCGATAACTGTATAAAATAAATAAAAGTCACTAGTCTTTCAGATGAGACGTTAAAACCGATATTTCGTGTTATGATAGGCACCAAACGATAAAGATACCACACTGCACATTGTTCCTAGACGCATTGCAAAGATCAAACTTTCTGCCACATTACCGTTAACTAGTGTCGGGTCTATTTTGTAAACTATTTTTATTGGGATGTCAAAATCTCCATTGAATTAGTTAACCACACTGTGGAATCTTCATGAAGGAGATTCGAACCCAGCTTGGTGATTATATTCACTGTGGCCAGTTATCAATAGATTTTCGATCATCGAGGTGCCTGTTTGGATCTGGTTCTTCAATTTTTCCAGAACCTTTCATTTCATATTTTCTAGCATATTTAAAAACAAACATACCAATTTATGTTCAAAACACAATTCCAAAACACTAAACGACTTTTACATAAAATAACAAACAACAGATTTATATAGAAAATAATACTTATTATCTTATTTAATATTGCACATAAATAAAATGGAATACATGTATAACAAATAAATATTTTAAAAATAATAAAATTGTGCTTTAGATATATACGGTGAACTTCATACTCCTCTTTCATGCAAAGATAAAACAAAATATTCTCTCTGAAAAGCTGAAAAATAAATAACACTAGTGTAAGAAATTTGAGACAAAAGATATTATCTTAGTCTGGAATATCACTCTGACTTGAGTCGAATTGATTTTTTGATGAAATATAAAAAATACGTTGTTAGACAAATGTTCATATCTCCCTCAAACAAAGGCAATAAATTGTTTATTATACCGAAAGATAACCATGGTAATAAGAAAGACAGAAAAAAAGAAAAATATTTTCAAAAAGACAGTCTGAAAACATAAGTTCTTCTTCGATTCATTGCTTTTTCTCCTATCTGAACTCATCGGAGACAAACGCTAAAACGTAGTGACTGATTCTCTATCGATTTTCAACAAGTATTTTTGTGTATTCTACGGCATTAGCTTAGTGTAAATAGAGCTCGCCAGCGTACCACGTGATCAATACCCCTTAGCGTTTGTGCGGAGCATTTTGGAAAACGTTTACGTCGAAATTTCCAGAGAAACGTCATTTTTACGGGAAAACGTGAACTGAAGCATTTTTTTCCAATGGAAATAATTATTCCACAGAAACGCTATTGGGTATCACGTAGTACACTGGATAACCCCATTGTTTGTTTCATTTTCAATGGGGTTCGCCGCTGTTCCGCACAACATTTTAGAGCTATTTATCACTTGGTACAGCGGCGAACCCCATTTAACGTTTATTTGTTAACACTTTGCATTCTTTGCATACCTTCACTACCACCAAGGGTATCCACGTGGTCCCATCCCATATGCAAACCGCTCATTCATGAAATATGGACCATTCTGTCCACCCCATTGCGTTTCCCTTACTCTGTATGTCCCACTTCCGAGTACACCTATAAATAACAAAATAAAGTAGGCTTTACATAAAACAATGACATTATTAGTCTGATAATCTTTGTACTGCTATTCAGAATATTTTTAGTGTAGCTAGCTAAAGAGAATGTGCTTACTCTTCCGGAGCACCTGGTCTCGCTTCCCTGGTAGAACTTCACGTGTTTAACCTAACTTGTCGGTTTCAAAGTTTTTACTTTGCTTCTGAATTGTGACTCGGACATGGATTAGTGTGTTTGTTTTTTATTTGAAACGTTGACGTCATGAAATAGAGACTCCAACAAGGTGCTAATACCAATGAGTAGTTCGGGTACAAATTAAATAAAAAATCATTCAAATTCGTTCATTGTCACTTTAGTACTAAGGATACAACATTTGCTAGATATATATTTGTACAAGAAACATCACCGAATTTAAACACAATATTAGATAGCAAGAATACCAACATGTAAAATTTAAGAAATTTAGAAGCATTTTAAAAATAGTTTAAAGGTTACCCTACCTTGCACGTGTTGGCCACCATTAATGACCCTGGACTGTGTCTGAGCACACAGCAATGAAAACAATAACGCTACTATAGCTGCCAATTTCATACTGTAATAATAATAATGAAAAAAATCATAGAAAAACGGAATATAAACAGTGAGAAGACAAACCCGTCTATAAAGGCCACCTAAGGGAACCAATAAAAGTGGCCTTTATTGGCAGATGGCCTTTATATATATATATATATATATATATATATATATATATATATATATATGTTCAAATGATATGAATAAAGGACTGACCTATATATACTGGTGGCCTTTAAGGTAAATTGGACTGTATATACATATATAAATGGTACATAAAAGAGATTACCAAAGTTTCACAATAAGAAATGGACTTATCACGCACCTGTAGAACATTCACAAGTTGTTCTTGATACGTAATATTATTAGAGGTTTTGCATTTTTTAAATTTTACTTGCTTACTTACTTTGTAATATATGACGACATCGGTTCTAAACAAAACAACAACAAAAAAACCCAAATCAGTGCAAACCATGTATATTGTTATTCCGAAAGATAATATACGACTTAACAATTCTCAATCTCGGTTCAAAAGTTGTACCCTTCAAGCATCAACAATGGTTAATATTAATATAAAATTTATTTTACAACTACAACCTAAAACACACTTAAATCAGAAAACCAAAATCACTATTCTAAGAGAGAGAGAGAGAGAGAGAGAGAGAGAGAGAGAGAGAGAGAGAGACTTGCACACATATCTCATTATTGTACATTATGAGTAAAGCTTAGACTTACCTTTTGACTTAAATTAATTATTATGTAAGTTTCTTCAAAGTGTTTGTGTTAATTGTGGCATTGTGCTGACGTCCCCTTATATACTCTAAATCAAAGAAAAAAATTTCGACAAAATCAACAACAAAGTCTGGAGAATTCGACGAGTAAACAAAAACAGGAAACACAATAGACAATAGATTTGATTCAATGATAAATTTCATTCATAAAGTTGTTTAATGTTTTCTCCCACGTAACTGACGTACAATTGTGTTTTTTATGTTTATAAACGTAATTACAAATTGCGTATAATGTTATAATGGTTTTTCTTGGTATTATGATTAAGTTTCTAGCTATTTATTTCGAATATTTACGTAATACATAACATCAATGACCAGAAAACATCAAGCAGTGTTGGCGTTTGCAGTGATGGTCACTAGTGACTGTGTAATAAGAAGGCGTCCAGAACAATGACACTTACACGGACAGATATATCTTAATGTCAACAGTCATTGTTCAAAGGCCAAAATATTTATATATTGATAAAACATTTATTAGATATGACAGAAACATTATGTTGGCATTTAGGAAAAGCAAACAATACATCTTTGGTTGTTAAATTTTCTATGTAAAATAAATTTGAATAGAAATACAATTAGCTTGTCAAAAGTTTATTTGAAATAAAAAAAATGGATTTCATAAACACAAATAGAAGATTAACCATAATTTATTTCGCTTACTGTAGAATACTTTTTTATCGCGAGAGATTTATTAACGCGTAATTTCGCAAGGACTCTCAGTCGTGAATTCAAATAACACGCGAATATTTTAAGAATCACGAAAATTTATAAGCCAAATTTAAAACATGACGACAATAGACTATGACCGTAAAGGTTATATAGCATGTATTATAAGATGCAATAAAGTAAGTCGTAACTTGCAAGGTTCCATTGAAATTTCCCGTTAAACAGGCTTACTTAAAGTTTCCTTTCAACCGTTTACAAAAAAGTCTTGAAGAAACTTCACCGTAACTTACAAGGTTCCATTAAAATCTCCCGTTAAACACTGACTAATGAGGCTCAATTAAAAATTTCCCTTCATCTGTATACAATGACTATGGGACATTAAGAACCGATCAACAAAACAAGGGCCCTAAAGACAGGTAGATAACTATATAGCTGCCAGAAAGTGGACGCGAAATTAAATATGAACCTGGATTGTGGACGCGAATACACGTATTCGCGAAATGAAGCTCAGATGTAAGTACGCGAAATTTGATACTCGCGATATTAAAGTAATCTACAGTATTTGTTTCATTTAGGTTGAATACTCATTTTGCTTATTATGGCGTGACAAATTTTAAGGTTACTTTGACAATTGCAAAGTACATCTCCTACCAAGAAGTTTGGAGACCCGTATATACGCATTGTTAAACAACAATTTTGCTACTTTTGGTACTTTTAATTTTGACATCTATTATTTGTCGGAGGATTAGTTCGTTAGCTCACCTCACCTCACCTCACCTCACTTCACTTACCTCTTCGTGCCCTCTGGCACATAAGGCACCAATACACCTTTTCCACGATTCTCTGTCTTTGGCAGGCAGCAGCTCTTGCTAACACACAGTTTTTCCATCCCAGTTGTGTTCTTTCTTTCTCTGTTGTTTTTCGCCATGTTGTTTTTGGCCGACCTATTTTCCTCTTTCCTTCTGAGTGTCATGTAATTTCGGTGGTACAAATCTTGCTGCTTTCCATTCTAAGAACATGGCCAATCTACCTCCACTTTCTTATTCTTATTATGTTATTTGCTTAAATTAAACACATGAACTTTCCACCATAGAAGTGGGGTCGGGTCCTCCGAAGAAATAAGAAATAGGTTCTTGTTAACATCTAATCGTTATCGTTATGTCATATACCATTTTTTGAATTTAATCATAAAATACATTCAAAAAATGGTATATGACAATAATTTTTTGAATGTATTTTATGATTAAATTCAAAAAATGGTATATGACAGTTATATTAAATGTTTCTACTCGTAAATGATTGAATGAATTAAAATATAAAGTATTGGAATGGACAGTAATTTAATTTTTTTAAATATATAGATAAAATACTTGGAATTAGTTTTAAATTAATATTTTAAGGAATTGAACGTTACATGATGATGAAAAAATAGGATCAACGATTTTGCTTTCTAGTTTTTTATTTTAAATGCATCGGGACACCTATTTGTTAAGATTAAAACAATTAACATAATATAAGTTAAATATGCTTTGATAAAACTTTTTATAATAAATGAATTTATCTAACATTAGATTAGTTTTTCTATGTGATTTGACGAATTACAAGTTTTAAAGAGCACGCATGATACAGAATCTTTGGCGGTAAAGTTAACGTCGGATTTCTCATTGTGACGTCATTGGTGAATCTCCGATTTGTCAAATGTAAAATTTATGATGACGTCATTACCACAGAACATATGACATAACATAGTTCAGTGTTTTTTTGTGGTGTAAACTATATTTTTCACAAAAGGTGTTGTTTTTATTATTTTAAATGGCCTAGTTGGAAATGTTAGATAAAATATCATATACACAGTGTGTATGTACAACCCTTCGTATCAGGTCTCGTCGTTTTTAGTGGCCGTATCACTACTAGTCGTGATACGGCTACTAAAAAAGGACGACACCTGATACGGAGGGTTGTACAAATAGACTGTGTATATAATATGTATGTCTTAAAATGTGTCTTCTAAAATTGTCTTGTATGCTGGTAACAGATAACAGATGTTTTTCTTCTAAAGTATTGCTTTTATTAAATCGCTTGTTTTTAAGATCCGTTTAGATTGTTTAATTAAATCCATCATGGATACCAAAGCGAAAAATCATATTTATATGTCACATAGCTGTCAAAAACCACCTTAATGAAATTTTAATTAAAAGTTCATTAAATAGTTTTTGAGTACTGAAGTGCCCTAATATTTGACCGTGAAATTAGTAAAGAATTAACTGGTATGTTCAGACTCTTATATACGTATGTTATTTTCCAGGAAAAACTAACTAAGGATGGACATCCTTACATAACTAACATATTTTACAAAAAACTACATGCAATATACATTACATTGTCATAAATGTCTCGGAATGCATTGTCAAGTATTAAATTTTACGTAATAATTTTATCTATCCTTGGTAATTAAAACTTGATTACAAGTTCAAAGTTGACGTTTATTTCATAAACGTTCCTAAATTCCTGATTAACTGTAGCCGAACGTCTTAAAGGTATGAGTTTAAAATTACTGATTAAAAAGTCAATGTTGATTTAGGCATATGAAACTACCGGAATCTCGCCGCTAATGGACGCCATTTTGTTTTTATATATGGTATTTTTCATGATTAATTTTCGTCGGCTTCCAATGTAAGGGAATCTTCAGACACTTTTAGATTTTGGTTTCCCATTAACATGCGCATTTTAGACTAAAGCATAATTTTTATTGACAGGATTTGACCTCATGTCTTTAAAGATAAGAAACTATCTTAACACGTAACGAGTTAATATAACTATCTGATTATGTAATAACATGAATGACACATGCAAATGTTCATTGGTCAGAAACCAGTAAAGATTGTATAGCAGAAACAAAGTGGTCTTACAGTTGCAAGGGGCAATATACTCTCTTTTCATTTTTTATATCATGGATATGAAAACGTAAAGACAGAATTGCTATGAACAAATGCCAATAGAATAGATCCTTTGTATTGGCCAAAATATGAAAAATCTAATATAATACTATTACTTTTTCATTTAAATACAATCATATTTTGGGTATTTAAAAAATAGCTGTTTATTTAGAAGTTCACATCTTTTCAACCATGTGTTTGAAACTAGATATCGGAAGTCGTTCGTCTATATTATAATGAATTAAGTTAGTTCATTGTACTTTGGTCAGTTGTTTTTATTCAAATAATTATTCAATATGCAATGTCCTTGATTCAAGTTTTAATTTCATTCAAATAATAAAAAAACATGATGGATATATACGTCACACACACACACACACACACACACACACACACACGCACACACGCTTTTATGATTAACGAAAAGATAATGTTCACGGATATATACGTCAACTGTTTATTCTGACAATTCGGGCACAGACACACACAAAACCCCCATTTTCTGACCTGTTTCGTTTATATTTTGTAAACAAATACTACTACAACATATTGGTATAAACACATTAATTACCGTTTATTTCCTTGTTACATCTATTATTCTGATAACTTATAAATAAATTATAACATGGTTTTTACATTATTTGATAATGGCAGTTACAATGTTTATATTTAGATCAACAATTTCAAAAATGGTATTATAAATAGAAACACAATGACACCTAACATGAAATCTAATTTGATGAACATATTTCAAACGGTCATAGCAATACACACTTTTAGGACAAACATACCAATATGGACATAGTCATTAAATTAACAATGTTTACATATACGCTAGGTAAAAATACAAAACAAAATGTTTTCAATACATTCCCGAACTAATATAGCCGAACCTACCTTCAAGGCTACCTCTATATAAGGGTCACCTCTTTATAAACACCAGTACAATTGTATCTCATTTGTTCTTTATTCATATTACTTGAACCTGCATATAAAGGCCACATGCCCATAAAATCTACTTTTACTGGTTTCCTTTGATGGCCTTTATAGACAGGTTTGACTTTATTTATTAACAGTATCAGAGAGTACCATATACCTTGAGTACACAAATGAGCCTACGAACGTAACTCACCATATTGGGAGAAACCTGTAGCCACACACACACACACACACCGATCCTTTAAATCAAATAAAAAACATCAGTCAATGGCCAATCTTCGAGGCAACGTTAAAATTTTGAAAATTGAACACTAAAACTTCCAATCAGTGAGTGAAGACCATTGGTGTGTAAAGGTAAGCTCCTTCTGTCTAGCCCACTACTCCGCCACATGTGAAAAATTGAGAATAAAAAGAACGTTGAACTATTGAAATTTTGAAATATATTAAGGATAATATTGGATACAGAGACATTATACTTGACAATAAGGACGGTTATACCATGTTTATGGCTTTTATAAGCCTGGGATGGCAAAATCCATAAGTCAAATTAATATATTTCTAAGCGATCTGTCCGTTGAATAAAGTTTACACCGTGGGAACAAGCTATACCATAGGGTATTGATTGGAAAACAAATACACCATAAACAGGAGAAGCAGGTATATTCCTGGTGACAATTGAAGTATTGAAGTTCGTAATATTAATATAGTCTTTCCTTGGTTTCATTATTGATGTAGATCAGTTTATCTTTTATTGATAGATAACATTAATCTATTCTCCAAATTTAGGATTGTTAAGAAATATAAAGTCATCTGTTTGCTGAATTTAATAATATGGTGACAGCTTCCTCTCCAGATGTAACAAGGTTCTGCATAATTTCTACTTCACATGAATACAAAAACTCCAGCAATCAATGTTGCACAGTTTACGTCCAATATTATATCGATTGCTTGTTGAAAATTATATTGCTAAGCACAACATATATGTTGTCTGTCAAAACATTTTGGTTGGTGCTATCTTCGGTATATTTTACAAACTGATTTTGAAAACTCTGTACGAAGACAATTCCCTGGTGGAAGTTGACGTTTCTAACCTAACTTTTCAGTTTTGAAGCTTTTCGTTTCACTACCTTAAACTGAAAATAGAAATATTATGGGATGTTTTGAATCTATCCAATACAGAACGGAGAGGAGTTTGGTGTTTTACGTCAAGATTCTTTCATTCATATCGATTCGATCAGTTCAGAGATATTAGAAGAATCTTAAATTCAACGTGAAAACATTGTGCCTTCAACAAGCGAACTGGCACATTTTGAACATCGGGATATGTAAGAGCAAGATCTGAATCTAATGATTAGAGTCGCTGTGATTAGTAAGAGCGAACTTTAGGCGAATCGACAACCAATGTCACTAAATTCGATACTGCACAATAGCCTAAATTGAAGATTAGAAAATTGCCCTCGACATCAACAATACGTGTGTAGAGCCTCACAAACTGGGTTGATGTTGTGGATAATTGGGTTTTCTGTTTCGAAGCGTACGGGACGAGCCTCATGTTAGTTTCAAACATCAACGTAATAAATATGAAACAGGTTAAAAATAAAACACTGATTTATCAATATAGATAAATATACAGTTAAACCTGCCTATAAAAGGCAAACCCAAGGGAACCAGTAAATGTGGTCTTTATGGACAGGTGACCTTTATATACAGGTTCAAATAATATGAATAAAGAATAATTGGGATACAATTCTACTGACCTTTATAACCAGGTGGCCTTTATATAGAGGTGGCCTTTAACCCCTTAAGCCTCAACTACGCATTTCTACGCATTTTTTTGGCGTCAACGTAAATCTCAAGCCCATAGTTTTCTTTTGGCCGTCATTTCCTTAATACTCATCATATTTTAACAAATATGGTATCAAATGAAAATATTCTTTCAGGGCTTCAATTTTTGTTCTCAAAATTTTTTTCTAGGTACACTCTAATGATGTGAAAATTTTACTTGAATGTTAAGAAAAATAATGACGTCATAAGAAAAAAAATCAAATATTAAAAAATCGCAAAGTTTAAGTTGTCAAAAACCGGATAATAAACTTTATAAAAACAACAAAAGTGACATGACTATAAAATAGACTGACTTCATATTTTAAAAATATCAAAATTAATGCTGTTTATAAAAAAATTTAGTATTTATAAATAGTTATAAACACCGACATTTTTCAATACCTTTACAGATTTTTCGGCAGAACTATAACGTAGTGTTTCTAAAATCTAGCTGGACCGCAGCTTCTAAATATACATATATTATTTTATTTTAAAGACCGAAATAAGTTTTTATTGTGATAACTAAGTATTTTCAGAAATTATATAATTTTATAATTTTCATTTTTTTAAAGTTTATTTCTCGGTGGCACATGTTACTCAAGGTATCCTGGCCATGAGGACAAGGACAGGCCGGTATGGCGGTAAATCTCAGAAAATATGACGTCTTACACAAATAAAATTTATGTGTTTGAATTTAACTAATATGCTAAAAATGAGAAATATCGGAACACCGATGATCGTAAACAAATATGATATATACGGACGGAAATGTCACTCGATATAAAAATAAACATGTGCTATAAATAGAACCACGGGAATCCCATATTCACACACAATTTGCAGAAAATCAACAAATTAATCGCACAGAAACCGATGTGCAACATGTACCTAATTATTGTTCGATCTTTCATTCAGTTCCAAAATTGACAGTGGAGATGATGGCGATAGTCAGATTTCTAACATGTATCACGAGATGAATTCTGGCCATAGGTCGGTAGGAATCTAGAAAACCACCAGCGTGTCCCTAAAGCTTCGCTGATTTTAACAAATCTCTACTCAAAGATAACTCACCATGTTTACAATAGCTACATGTTGTATGGCCACTTCTAACAAATCAATGTCGATTTTAGGTTTTAAACTATCGGGTCAACGTGTTAGCAAGCCCCGAATGAGAAATAATACATGCATGTCAATTTTTATTCAATTATATCCTCATTTGCCCTTGGCCGAATTTTCTGCCCTAATGGTGGTAGGACATGTTTGATATTGCAAATGATTCGGCCTCAATTTACCCAGCACTGTTTCAGAATTATCTTGGAAGTTGCCAACACTGGGCTGGCATTTAAAATCCGATATTATGATGTATTCACTAGATTTTAAATATTAAACTCTATAGTATATTTGAAATTTTTAAAACTTATAAAACTAATGCAGTAGTTTAGAATGTATATGCATTCCAAATAAAAAAGTAATTTCGACATGACCAACTAAGAAAACTCAAAACATCTATCTTGTGCATTGTGCAGCAGATTTTGTTGTAGCTAAAATTGCTATGGTCCGTACTCCGGTGCCAATTTCAATGATGCAAATCACCTGAGAGTCTCTCCTTTTGATGGTACGTGACTGAAACAATTGGTTGGACTGTAATTTAATGAAATTTGATTTAGGAATATATCTATTTTCTAATCTGTTTAAATATCAAAAGTCAATAAATGGGCGGAAAAAACACATGAAATCCAACTAGTGAGTACTTTAACTGACAACTTACAAGTTGTTGAATAAAAATCCAGAAGCAATCTAAAAACTTTGGAACTGACAAGTTAGGTTAGACACGTGAACTTCCACCAGGGAAGTGAGTCCGGGTGCTCCGGAAGGGTAAGCACCTCCTGTTTAGCTAGCTACACCCGCCTCGTTTGTAATCAAAATTGTGTGAAAAGAACATGGAACTATGAGACGTCAAATATATCCAGGGCAATCCTGGACACAGAGACATCAAACTGATCAACAATACTGTGATGACAGCCATAAAACTTTTTGAGGGCCTTGATAAGCCTAGGCTTGCAATATCCCTGAGTCAACAATTTATTTGCAAGCAGCCTACTTCGCTGTACAAAGTCCCCGTAGTGGGAACAAGCTCTACCATAGCGTATTAATTGGGAAACAAATACACCATAAGCAGGAGAAGCAGGTATATTGATGCATAAAAAAGGAAAGTTGACAATAGAAAAAAGTCATCACGTTTGTCATAAAGTTTCAAATGTAGCCTTTCGTGTGCGTCATAATTCAGGTATAAGTCTAAATATGAAGCAGAACTTGAAGAATCAGTCGTGTCTTTTATTTCAAGCTCACTAGGATAGATGACATTTACATAGTCTCCAAATTTAGGATTGTTAAGAGACAGAACGTCATCTATATATCTGTATGTTAAGTTGAATGATTTGGCGACAGTCTTCTCTCCAGATTTAACAAGGTTCTGCATAAATTCTGCTTCGTAAGAACAAAGAAACAAATCAGCAAGCAATGGTGCACAGTTTGTACCCATTGGTATACCGATTGTTTGCTGAAAAACTATATTACCAAATACAACGAATATGTTATCTGTCAAAAACTCTAACATTTTGTTGATGGTATCTTCAGTATATTTTTGTTTGGAATCTGTATGGTGCTTGACAAAATAACCAGAATCCCTGTGCAGCACCAGATATTTGTATCTTTGCTTACCGTTTTTTGTAAAAGAAAGACAAGTGAATAATTTCTTTAAGACGTTCTTTCAATTTAGAATGAGGGATAGTGGTGTATAGTGTAGAAAAAATCAAATGTTTTTATACTTTTTACATGAGATTAAGTATTAGAAGCAAGATGTTCAAGTAATTCTTAAAATGTTTGAGAATCCACATTTGGTTGATTCCAAATGTAGAATATCCTATTGCAATTTACAAAAAAATAAAATTCAAATTCAATAAAATAACAATAAGATTTATATAAATCAGCTACTTATTTAACAAAATACGGCAAAAAATAAAAATAAATAAATATCTGTAAATAAATAAACAAATAAAATAAATAAATAAATAAATACATAAATTTATTAATTATAAAATAAAAACTGTATCGTTTTCCGAGAGAACTGAGTAACATTCAAAGGGATAGTTGTAAGTCTTCTTCCATCAAATGCAGGAATAAAATTGTTGTTACCAACAAATTGTTCCACCCGCAAACTATCAGCTATGCGCGACTAGAATAAATGATGTTTCAATGACAAAATCTCATGGATCTCTATTCAGAATTCCAACGTATTTTTGTGAAAACTGTACTAGTAGCGCTTTTAAAATGATATTTGTTGTGTAATTTAAGTGCTAGAACTTTCGCACTAAAGCGAAAGAACTAGTTGGAGGGGGCACTTGACTGTAACTAACTAGATAATAAAGTCGCCAAGATGTTATCTTATGTTGGATGTGTAATACCTATGTACTAGTTTATCAATAAGTTTCGTTTCCTTGTTTAATTAATGTAGGTCAAATGTCTTGCATTCATTTACAATTCGCGCCAAATTTATTAAACCTTTTTTTCTTCTTCTAAATTGAAAACCCATGTACTGGATCAGTAAAACAATACAATGACAAGTTAGCGAATTATGTCATGACAAGATTTATTTTTTGGATAAAAATATAAAACATGGAATTCGAATTAAAATTCGATTTTCTTACATAGATTATTTCCATAAAAACAATCAAAGATTGAGAAAAAGATATTAAATCACCTTAAATAAGGCCAATGTTTTTTTATTTGTTTTATGCTTATAAACGTTAGATTTTTATCCTAATGACCGATAGTGTGTGTGTGTGTGTGTGTGTGTGTGTGTGTGAAAAATGCATTACCTAAAAGGCGTTTTTTAAATAATTTTATGGTTCACTCTGTATCGTCATATTGACTAGACCAAACTAAAATAATAATAATAATAATAATAATAAATAAGTTGTACATACAAACCCGAGGATTTAACCTACATGTTTGTTTTATCTTAGATATTCATCTTGCCGTATGTCGACCATCATGGAATCATCAATGCACAGGATAACAAACTAAGTAACTGGACACCCTATAGCCTAGTTTCGAGGCAATTTAGATATATCAAAAACAAACATATTCATCCATGTTCGAATCACAATCCAGAAGCAAAGTAAAAACTTTAAAACTGACAAGTTAGGTTAAACACGGGAACTTCCATCAGGGAAGTGAGGCCGGGTGCTCCAGAACGGTAAGCACCTCCTGCCCGCCACGTGTGTAATCAAAATTGAGTGAAAGGAATATAGAACGATATCGGACGCATCTATACAAATTTTGTTTGCGGTGGTACAAAATAACATTGTCTCTGGGTTTTATACTACGTTGATAATGAAATATTAAATATATATTATCACAACAGAACACGGGTTTTCTAATAAATCTAAAGCTTAATTTTTAAATGTGTTTTTTATTTCAGTTTGCCTTTACTTCAAATAGAAATTGAAATTTGTATAAAATAATAAAAAACGCATATACAAATGGTAAACTAAAATCTCCAGATTAACAAAGACCGATTAATATTAAAGCGTGGGCATTGCAGGTGCGTTCATGGTTCTTTCACGCAATTACGAAGTTTTAAACCAGTATTGTAATTCTACAGATATATCAGAATCTAAAAATAATGAAGATATTAAAGGAAATGTAAAAATATATTACATCCCACAGTTCCAAATCCCATTCATTCTTAATTTGGATTTAACACGTGGCGAGTGTAGGTAGTTGCTTACCCTACCTAAGCACCTGAACTCACTTCTTTGGTGGAAGTTAACATGTTTAACTTGATTTTCAAAGTTTTTACTTTACTTTTTGAATTGTGATTTTGGGTATGGACTAACATGTTTGTGTTTGAATTCATTACATAATTTGCTTTAACATATGATTACTATTTCTTTTATGTCAATGCTCTTGTTGAAATTTGAATATATAACTGACAATTCCACATCAGAGGTATAAAGTAATGATGATGAAATTATACACCAATGAATTGATGCTTAGAATTTCTAAATGAACAACTCAAAATCAATAGGGACACCGGAATAAAATATCATATTGTGAACACTATTAATTCATTCCTTATATTTAAACGAATCCCAGTAGTACAATTGCCCGCTATATGACTTGACTTTATAGTGTACTATAAATTATTGAAAGCATACATTCCATTTAATATGAAATATAAGCCGATGCTATTTAATTGCTACAGACAAATACTGGTTTCATATGTCCATAGAACCAATGCACGAAAAACTGTTACCTGGATTAATTTAGTCTTACAGTGATTGCTTAAAACAAATAACTGATCTTTTTTTCTTTAAAGCTCAGATAACAACCTGTTTGGTGTAAAACGGTTGTAGTTAAGCAATTGGTAAGCGACCAAATCAGCAAAACAGTAAAAACAATTACCAGGGATATATGCAAGACATTTTTTGAATAATAGATGATTGTTTGGAGCAGTGTACGCACAGATTCACTAACACAAGGTAGCTTTCAAATTTGGGTTATAAAGCCTCATGTTGATGTAAAAAAAAAATCACTTTAAGGTTTGGGATTGAAAGTTTGAAAACAAACAAATTTACATTAAGTTAGAATTTGTGAATAGATGGATACCGCTACGTTGGACATTGGTGGAACAATTTTAGAAACTTTTCGAAAGGTGGAAAGCTACACTATAAAGCCTACTTTGGAAAGCCTCATGTGATAAGTTTTTTTCACCTTAAGGTTTATTATTGGAATTTGAAAACATAAATTTACATTAAGTTAGAATTTACAAGTTTAAGATTTTGTGAATAGATGGATACCATTACATTGAACATTGGTGGAACAATTTTTGAAACTTTCCGAAAGACGCTTCAAACAATTCCGAATTCAAAACTTGCAAATATAGAGACAAATGAGACCGCATATAATGCAAATAAAAAATATTACTTTTTTGACAGAAATCCGGAACTGTTTAATAACATACTTGATCTTTATCGAAACGGGAGTCTTCATTTTTCAGAGAATGTATGTTTTGCGTCTGTTCGACAGGAACTGGAATTCTGGGGAATTCCAATCGAGCGGATATCGCCTTGCTGTATGAAGGTGTATTACAAATATGACAGCAACTTGAATCTTCATGAAGAAATTGAAAAAGAGCTGTTCAACAATTTCATGGATTATGACCAATTGGAGTATGAGCGCAGTGCTTTCACCAGATTTAAACGTAATGCCTGGTTATTTTTTGATCAGCCACATTCGTCTTTAGCAGCTAAGGTAAGAATAAAAGAATCTTAAAAGAATCTGACACCGCGGTGATTGTGTTTAGTGAACAAGAGTATCGACAAACATAATTTAGGATCATTTGTCAAAAAATTTGTCTCATCGATATCGCAATATCGAAGAAAAAATGTCAGAAAATTGTCTATTTTACATTATACTGAGATTACTCAATGCAAACGATGTTAAAATGACGCCATGAAGCCACGCCAATGTAAAATCATTTTCTTTAACCATCCTTTTCAAGACTTCGTCGCGAATGCTGATACCACGTAAATCAACATTACAACTAACAACAATTAGACACGTGAACTTCCAAAGGGAATCGAGAGCGGGTGCTCCGGAAGGACAGGTTCCTCCACGTGTATATCAATATCAAAAACAAACATACTAATCCATGCATAATCACAATCCAGAAGCAAAGTAAAAACTTTGAAACCGACAAGTTAGACTGAGAATGAAAAAAAATAGAATTATGTAACGTAGAATTATATCCAGGATAATGTTGTACAGTCAAGTCTGTTTAAAAAGGCCACCCAAGGGAACCAGTTAAAGTGGCCTTTATGGGCAGGTGGCCTTTATATGCAGGTTCAAATAATATGAATAAAGAACAATTGGGATACAATTCTACTGGCCTTTATAAGGAAGTGGCCCTTATAAAGAGGTGGCCTTTAAGGCAGGTTGGACTGTATATAGAGAGAGACATCATACTTATTAGCGGTATTGTTAAAAATTAATGATTTTTATTAATTTCATAGACTACAATATCAGACTGCGCAGTTTCAAAATCATTCCTTAACTAATGAATCCCTTAACTGAAATATAGGAAAAATTGGCAATCCTGTTAAACACTACAAATAAACACTTTTGACAACCCTAAAAATAAAAGTTATAAGCTGTTGATTAAAATAACATCTAAAAATCCTAGATATCTTAACAATTAACAAAATTATTACGGTATAAAATTTGCCAGATTTAAGATAAGGAAACCCTTAGTTCTGGAATGATTGTCAAATCCAGAATTACATAGAAACTTGCTCTGTAAATGCACTAATCTGCATTTGATAAAATCAGCATAAAATTCATGACCGTTTAAAATAGCATAGTACGTATAAGAAATTAATTATTGAAATTCACTATCTTTATTATCGTTAGATATCAAAGACACGCGTTACATATTTTATAATTTTAACCATTTGAAATTTTGTAATGACCGGTATATAACGTCAAGGCATTTGATTAATATCATTTATGTTAAATTTATGTAAAATTTATCGGTCATACTACAATAACCTACGGTAGCTCATATGTTAGTGCTAAAGTGTCATAACTAAGAGTGTCAAGTGGGGTAATGGCGTTGTACGTCCTTGTCCAAAGAATTCCACTTATATAAGTCATTTCTTGGATGGTGAAAGAAACCGTAGAACCCGAAATAAACCCTTGACCTTCGATAGACACATGGCAGACTTTCACATACTAGGTTGGTTGGTTGGTTGACTGTTGCTGAACGTCGTATCAGCAATATTTCAGCTATTCGCGATGAGAACTATTTTTTAATCTCTGAATTAATCTATGAACAATTTCGTATACGCGTGTGAAGTGCGAGTGTGTTGTATGGTCTGCCTTGTACTAGCGCGCACTCAGGACGACTTTAAGGTATACCTGATTGAAGTTATTGGGCGTAGTGTGAATTTCTTTGGATTTTCCCGTTTTCAACGTTACGCGCAGCGTTAAAGTGGGGATCTAGAAACCCGTTGACACACAGATTGTCAACAATGCCGGAACTACTTTCTATTGTTGTTATCGGCTGATAACATATAATGACAATTAAAGTGTTATCGAAGTTGTAATAATGAAATTGTAAATATTATGGCTTGTTGTAGATTGTTATGTTGTTTAAGTCACAACAGAAACATTATAGCTATTCGAGACAAAAGCAAGTTTATCAATCTCTAAGGACAAATCAATAGGATGGAATACATTACTAATTATATACAACAAATATATGAAGAATTTATATCAACTCTCCTATTTTTATATTTCAGATATACAGTTACGTGTTCTTGCTTGTTGTTGTCCTCTCTTTCGTAGTTTATGCCATGGGGAGCCTTGAAGCATGGCGGGAGCAGTATCTCAGCGACGAGCGTATAGCCTACCTGAAATACAACGCAACATCACTTCCGGGACTTTTGGGATTAATAGATTTTAACAACCCGAAATTGACAATGTTTCTCACAACAAGACCGATAAGCCATTTGGGCACAATAAGAAATTCTTGTCGTTTATTTTTTGCCATAGAATTTTTCCTGCATTTTTTATTTTCTCCACGGAAATGCGCCTTCTTCTTAAACGGAATGAACGTCCTTGACCTTATATTGCTTATAGCCATGGTCGTCAATTTCGTTCTAGACCAATACCCTGATATCCTTTTTAGTAGTTATGCAGCCGCTATTGTGTATTCCATATTTCACACAATGAATTTTTTGCGGATTTTGAGAATATTTCGCTTGATGAAGCAATGTAATGGATTAAGGGTTCTGATAATGGCTATTTCTTCAAGTATCAAACCATTGCTTCTGCTTTTGTTGACATTTTTATTGGCCTCAATTTTGTTCGGAAATTTCGTGTTTTATGCCGACCTATTCGTTCCTGATACTTTTTCAAATGTTTTCGTTGGAATTTGGTGGGCAGTTGTTACTATGACTACGGTTGGGTACGGAGATCATTATCCAAAATCTCCCTTTGGGCGTGTTGTAGGAACAATGTGTGCAACATGCGGTATTCTGATTCTGTCAATGCCGGTTGCTATGGTTGCAAGCAGTTTTAGTGAATACTTTAACCTCAGTAAAAACCAAGAGAAAATGTTAAAACTTAGGAAAGAACGATTAAACGTGTCAAAACAACCCAGCAAACGATCAAAGGTGTGGGCTGTAGAAGTGGCTAAAGTGGAGGAGACAGACATGACTTGAAAGGAAACGAACAATGATTTTTGTTACTGTTTTGTGTATAGTGAAACAACATTGACCCGTCCGCTCGACGGTGTGTTCCTCGAACGCCTACTCGTATAAAACAACACCTAATTAGAGATGGGGATTAAGGAGCCTTTCAAGGGTGCTTTACCTGTTATAAATAAATATTAAAAACAACAATTACCAACAAAACCATCCTCCTCTACTTTAAACTAAAAAGAAAGGATTAAAATAATACTATCAAATACGCAAAATTTATTATTTAATATAAACTGTTAAGAGAATTTTATCAAATGTGATTCAAACATTACAACTCATTATGTATTTTGCGCAAATTCGTTAAGAATATTCATATTATAATTAGGATGATCCATTGATTATATGGGTTGTGTTAGGATTTGCAATGAGTACACGGGTCAGTCGTTCGAAGCATGATTAGTTAAATCAATTGATTACTTAAAATTTAAATCAGGCACAAATCCAGAAATGTTATTATCAAAATGTTGAAATGTCGAAAATGAATAATATTTTTTATCAAACTAAAGAAAATTGTAATAAAACTATTGATTCGGTAAAATGTTTTTATTTTTATTCATGTTTTAAAGTTCTGCTAATCATTGATTAAATTAATCAAGTTTCGAACAACTGGGACCTTGTGTTGAATCCTCGAGAAAGTGTTTCCATTATCAATACGAAATAAACATTAATTTATGTTCACTATATACAAATTTATTACAAATGATTATAATTGAAGGTCAAGCGGACAGATTAATGCTGCTTGCCTATACAACAAGGACTTTGATAAATGGGATGGACATTTATTTTAAGTTTTATGTGGTAATGTAGGAACAGTTTAAAACAAAGTCCGGTATTTTTAGTTGTTAGAAAATGACGACAACTGCGACATCCGCTGATAGCGAATTACGCATAGTGACAGAAGCGTTCTTGTAACAACCACGGATAGCGAATCGCGCATGGTAACAGAAACGTTCTTGTAACACCCGAGGATAGCGAATCATGCATGGTGACAGTAGCGTTCTTGTAACACCCACGGATAGCGAATCACGCATGGTGACAGTAGCGTTCTTGTAACACCCGCGGATAGCGAATCACGCATGGTGAAAGAAGCGTTCTTGTAACACCCGCGGATAGCGAATCACGCATGGTGACAGTAGCGTTCTTGTAACACCCGCGGATAGCAAATCACGCGTGGTGACAGTACCGTTCTTGTAACACCCGCGAATAGCGAATCACGCATGGTGAAAGAAGCGTTCTTATAACACCCGCGGATAGCAAATCACGCATGGTGACAGTAGCGTTCTTCTAACACCCGCGGATAGCGAATCACGCATGGTGACAGTAGCGTTCTTGTAACATCCAGGGATAGCGAATCATGCATGGTGAAAGAAGCGTTCTTGTAACACCCGCGGATAGCGAATCACGCATGGTGACAGTAGCGTTCTTGTAACACCCGAGGTTGCGAATAACGTATGGTGACAGAATCGTTCTTGTAACACCCACGGATAGCGAATCGCGCATGGTGACAGAAGCGTTCTTGAACATCCGGGGATAGCGAATCATGCATGGTGAAAGAAGCGTTCTTGTAACATCCGCGGATAGCGAATCACACATGGTGAAAGAAGCGTTCTTGTAACACCCGCGGATAGCGAATCATGCATGGCGAAAGAAGCGTTCTTATAACACCCGCGGATAGCGAATCAAGCCTGGTAAAAGAAGCGATCTTGTAACACCCGCGGATAGCGAATCATGCATGGTGAGAGAAGCGTTCTTGTACACACCCGCGAATAGCGAATTGCGCATGGTAACAGGGGCATTCTTGTGTTGAAACCCTCGGATAGCGAATCACGCGAACGCATGGTGGCAGAAACATTCTTGTAACACCCGCTGATAGCGAAACACGCATGGTGAAAGAAGTGTTTTTTTAACACCCGCCGATAGCGAATCACGCATTGTATCAGAAGCGTTTATTAAATATGGTCCTATTTAGCAGACAGTTTAAATTACTGATATTTTATATTTATACCTATTGTGCATTATCATTATATTGTTAATTCCTATGTTACAATATCAGTACATATTAATGCATGCTGCTTGTTGTTAATATATCGTTACTCTTTATGGCATCATTTACGAAGTAAATTTTTCTCTTTGTCATGGAAAACAATTTATATATTTATAAAACTATAGCGGAAAACTACCGATACCATGTAAACAGTACACAGCAAGATAATCCGGCAAATATTGTATTCATTCTTAATTATATTAACTTGGGTTTTTTTGTAAGCTAGGGTTTTCTATAGTCCGACTAATCAGCCCACTAAACCCCCATTTTAATGTTTTGACTTTTTGGAGGTTTGTGGTCTGACAGCTTCCATTATTGAATTCTTGAAATTTCTGGCGAAAACGGCAGAAACGAAAACACGCGTCGATAATTTCCATTATTTCCTTACCTCGCTCTTGTTGACAACATGGAACACTTCCTAAAACATTATTCTACCGATCCATGCTTAATTTTTTTAATTAAAATCCAACGATAATGGTAGAAATACAAGGTTTTCTGATGTCTCTTCAGCTCTCTGTCACTTTCACATCGTGAAGACATTACTAAGAATGATTCCCAAAACACCGAGCTATCCGCCTATAGGAATATATACGCAGGAAACTAGGTTACACCCTTTTCGGGCCTCTATACCCGTCACTACTTCGAGGCCAAGTACAAATAAATCTCTGTGTAAATGTATACGTTGCATATGAATAACATTTTTCTTATAATTAATATGGCGTGTGTCGAATCTGGCTTTACCGGTTGGTAAGTTGTCTATATAATTTAAATATTTGTTATTCTGCACCAAAGTGTAGCGCTTTTGTCAGAAATTGCTAGCACAAAAACGAAAATAATGCGTATGCGTTGTGTCTATTGACAGTATGTCAATGTGATTTCATAGCAGAATACTTCGATTTAGGCCGTTATACTTGTATTTAGATAAAATCAGTGATAGACAGCATTCAAGAAATGGTAAAGACTCGTTTGAAGCTTTGTCAAGAGCAGTCCTAACGCAAAGCTTTTAGACCTTAGTGTTGTGGACTGATATAACCTTTGTTACAAGATGCTAAGTCCAGGCAATGTATAATAGTCATCATCAGAAAGGTCATTTGTATAATCGAAATCAATTTCTCCACTTTTACTATAAAATATTCTTATTTGGAGATTGTTTAATAATTCGGCAATATTCTTATTTGGAGATTGTTTAATAATTCGTCGATTTCCGTTGTATGTACATGTATGTTTCATCTTTGACATGTTTGAAGCATCAAAGATTACTGAAGGTATGATATCTTGTTTAGATAAATGATTACAGCATATGCGAACACCAGATGGTAAATTAAAAAGATACCTTATTTCACGAAAATGTCAGTTATTGTCTGAATTGGTGCACGTTTCATGACAGAAACTTTTTCTTTGAAAATAAAGCAAATGACAAGTGGCCTTAAACTGGATTGTAATGTCGTTGTATGTATAAAACAAATATGTGTGCATGTCTTTTTTCTATTATTTTATTTGCGGCAGAAATAAATTAATTGCATTTAAACTCTAACACAAAGTAAGAGTAAAAAAGAAATAAGGCCGTAAAATATACATTTTATTAAAATAAAATAAGTTGAAAAATAAAATTGTAACTTTGGGATACCAACAACGTAAGATTTACTAGTCCCTACGTATACCCACTACACCACGCAGGTAATTGTTGACAACAAGGGTTTATTAATATCAAATACGAGTATAGTACGGTATAAAAAGAGGTTATATTGGGGTAACTCTCTAAACATTGATTTTTACAAAACTCAGTATCAGCGCATATCTCTCCATTAACCATACTTTGCATATCTAACAGTAAAATAATGTAGATTTTATATTCAAAATATCTTTAATGGAGAGGCATGCGCTCTATGTGTATTTATTAAAAAACATGTTGATTTCTACTGACTTATTCCATGTTTGTATAGAGTTATACGGAGCCAAACCTAATGGATTACATGTGTTAAACATATAATGCAATATTTTACTGAAATTTTTACCAAATAAACTTTTACATAGTGATAATAGCTTTAGGTTTTTTCACTATCAATATGTATTCAACATACTTTTAAATTTTGAATCCTATAGGCGGATAGCTCGGCGTTTTGGGTATCATCCTTTGCATTGACCAATCAGATCGCGCGTTGCATTTGGATGGTGAAACTCGCAGTTCTATCTTTAGAAAGCACATGGTGATGTTTATTTACATTGGTAATTCGCGTTATTAAGGATATTTTACATGGTGTTTAATACATGTGCTTACAAAAGGTAACATTGAATTGTATTCAAAATATTTAGAATTTATATGTAGACTTTCAAATAGAGTAGTCGTGATCTTCTCTATATATTTTTATATTCTTGACCCCTCTCATTTTTCTGAACTAGTAACCTAGAAATATTATTCCAGTAATTTTGGAGAGAAAAATTAAGCACCTCACTGTATATATGTATGTTCACGCAAAATGCAGTTAAAATTGAACTCTATGACAAAATTTACAGTGTGGTCGGGATGAATATAAGAGAATTAATTTTAATGACCTTGCGGACAAGTACTCTTGTGTTGAACTTTATATATTACAATTGGTTTAAAAACTTATAATTCTACGATCAACAAAATATTGGACAAAACTTGACAGCATTTCAGGAGAACATGCAAGTCCCAGATATGATAGAATATTACCCAATTTGAAAGAAAAAATAATTTAGATCATAGGCGTAGGAGGGTTTTTAATATTGGGGTGGGGCAAACCGAAGCTATGTCTATGTCCTGCCGCAGGTACGACCTCGTGCCTATGGCACGAGGCGGGGAGAGTATGGGTGCTAAACCCCTCGCATAGGTGGGGGTCCAGGGAGCCTTCCCCGGAAAATTTTCAAAACTAAGCCCTGGATAGACGCATCTTCAATGTATTTTGCAGCGTTTTGATAGATTAAAATACTGTGATATCAAGGCAAGATTAAAAACAATAACCGTATGACACAAGTTCCATAATCAACCCTCTCATTGGAGATGGATAAGGGGGTACCCCAGAAAATTTTGCAGCGTTCTGAGTGAGAGACTGAAAAGCAGTGAAATATTAAGACAAAATTGTACAAATAACTGCATGACATAATTAAGTCCAATGATTAATTTTCAAACGTACGCTACTCAACTCACGACTTCTGGCTACATGGAGATTAAGGTTTGGTGCCATATAAATAAACTAATTAACCACACCAATCTACATTTACCTTTGATGTACATCATTAAGCTGGCCATGGGCCTATCATTGATATAATTCTCAACCCCCCCCCCCCCTTTCAAAAAATCCTGAATCCGCCCCTGCCATTGGAGATGCTGCGAGCCGTTTCTAAGGATGAATTTCAAAACGCCTTTTTACAAGTATATAATGAAATTGATAATTGATTGGTTACCAGATGGACATTTCCTGTTAAAGCTTTTGGTTTTTTTAGCACTTACACTATAAACATAAACTATGATACAAAATTTCACACAAGATATTGCGGGGGCCTGCCCCCCCCTTGCTTCTACGCCTATGTAGATATAAACGAGCCGAAAAAAAACATGAGAAATCTTCACTGCAATATTAGTACATATGTCTTCACATGGTATTGATAAAATAACTAACATAATATGTTATACGCGTTAAAAAAATTAATAGTGCGAATCGTTAAACATTGCCATGTGCTTTCTAAAGATAGAACTGAGAGTTTCACCATCCAAATGCAACGCGCGATCTGATTGGTCAATGCAAATTAGTAATGTCTTCACGATGTGAAAGTGACAGAGAGCTGAAGAGACATCAGACAACCTTGTATTTCCACCGATATCGATGGATTTTAATTAAAAAAAATTAAGCATGGATCAGTAGAATAATGTTTTAGGAAGTGTTCCATGTTGTCAACAAGAGCGAGGTAAGGAAATACTGGAAATTATCGACGCGTGTTTTCGTTTCTGCCGTTTTCGCCAGAAATTTCAAGAATTCAATAATGGAAGCTGTCAGACTACAAACCTCCAAAAAGTCAAAAAATTAAAATGGGGGTTTAGTGGGCTGATTAGTCGGACTAGTTTTCTAATTCTTTTTTAGCATTTAGATCGCACGTGAACATTGTTCAATTGTATTTACGAAATTACCTTCAACGGTCGCAAATTTAAAGGTATATTTTGTGGTTTATTCCTTTCAAAAGCTCCGGCACGCCTATACTCTTTTGTTCTGTCAATTAATTAACCAACCTGTGTTGGCTAACTGGTAAAGGGGACATAACTTCTGAAACTTTACCTTACGAATCAATAATTGCCATGTTATCTTGCTTTGTATTGGTTTCTCCTAATTGCCTGTAGTATGATATTAACTTGGGAATTTGGTGTATTGCGTTATGGAATGATCTGCCTTAAGCTTGTACTAATGTTGCATGCAATCCGGGCATCTTTAAGGTGCTAATTTACCGAGATGTCAGTCGCAGACAACATAAACCATATTTCACCCAAAGTGGGAAGCGTTCTTTTGCGCCAAGTACATATTTTAGAGATATCATTTCCACCAATGATTTTAATTTCTGGTGTTTTAATTTAAACAGAATGTGGAGGTCTTCTGTGCCAGTCTGTCTGTACAGGTGATTCATGTTATGGAATCAATCATATAGCATGGATCTTAGTGGAAATTAAAAAGTTGGAAGCTAACAGGAAAACCAATAATCCTAATTGAAGAACACATTATTTGTCCCCAGCCCAGATAAAGGAGAAGAAAAGTAAAAATTATCGTTCATATGTCCATCGCACTCTCAATAAAGTAAGACAGTTGAGTAACATATTGGCGCAAAAGGAATAAGGTATTTCAAAAAGTTGTGGCGGAAATGATATACTGGCGCAAATAGGTTGTAGCGGAAAATGACGCTAAAATGACGTAAACGGAAATCAACCATACAAAAATGTTAAAGCATAATTAAACCCATTAAGCGGCTTTTTTTATTATTATTACTTTTTTTGCTTGGATTGGATTAATGGAGTTTCACGCCTCAGTCAAGATTGTTCACGTATATCGAGGCGGTCAGTTCAGGAATGATGAAGAGAACTAGAAAGACATTCGATCTAAAAATGTATCGTTTTTTTCCAAATTTTACACAACCAGTGTTAGCATACTGGATCTGCTTCTCGTAACATATCTTCGTAACATCACATGTACACATAACTGTCCTCAACACAAAACACCATTTGTTTCAGTTGTGATCAAGTGGTTCTTAAACCCATACCTTTAATCATCAATTTTAATTATCATGAGTTACCTCTCTTACTACAATAGAAAATATAACTTTATATTTGTTTTTACTCAAAGACGGTCAGAACGCCTCACACTGTGTGGGGTCAAATCCAAGTCGAGACATTATATATTGTCAGATCACTTGCTCAAAGACCGATTGTTTTTCCGGACAGCGCAGAGGTTTTCACCACTATCCATGAAGTAAGTGAAAGACTTAAACTCCGTTTCGCTTTTCAGACCAAAACCGTTGTTTAAAACTCCATTCCACTTAATTCTAAACCAGGATCCGCTTGATATCAGAGGAGTAAGACAATGACGTAAAATATTTTTGATGAGCTTTTTATTTTCAAAACAAAATTTGAATGTTAAGTTTCAAAATTTTAAAAGATATAAAAGTTATTTATAAAAAGGACTGTCTCTAAATATTATAGATGAACAATAATGCCTGTTTTTTTACTATCGATCCAAGCGGAAGCACCAGATTACCGCATATCGGATTTAATAAGTTAATAATGAATTATTTATAATCAGATAATTTAATATAACATCATTGTGGGTTTTCTTCAATTATAATTTATACACATTAGCCGTTGGCAGTAATATAAACACAGTACAGACATACAGCCAGTCGAATAAATTAAACATGACAAATTCCAGCTTCAAAAAATGTACATCGTTATCAAAGGATGATGATACAATGTGCTGTATTAAAACACACACACACACACACACACACACACACACACACACACAGTTTCACAAAATCGATAAAACTAACACAGCATTTTACTGTTAAATATTTAATGAACATAGAAAAGGAGGACGAGCGAGTTTAAACATTTACAGGGGAATGTTTTGGCGAAACTATGATTAAGAGGACTATTAATTCCAGATCGATCCTTGTCGGAAACAAGCTAGTTTTTTGTTCATGGATGAGATAGAAGAGCATTATTGATCCAGGATATATCATACTAAGTTATCTGGTTAATTAACTTATATATATACAATATATATATACACATGATCTAGATATTTTTACACATATCACCGAACAGAAAGTGCATTTGTTGTTTCATGCTCTTCTGGAAATCTCACGATAGATACTGCTGCTATGGAACTTGTCACATTAAATGTTGGAGGCACCATGTTTGAAATCACCAATGAATGTTTGAAATCTTTTCCGGAAACTCGTTTATCCAACTTGTCGAGTTCATCTCCGGAATTCATTAAAGAAAGAAAGCAATACTTCTTCAACAGAAATCCGGAAGTGTTTAACTCCATCTTGGATTTGTATAGGACCGGAAGTTTGCATTTACCTACAAACATATGTGGCGCCACTTTGCGGAATGAATTAGAATTCTGGGAAATTCCCATTGAATATCTGTCAGAATGTTGTATTAAAACATACTTTAAATACGACAGTGATGTAGAGAAAGTTGAGGAAATAAACAGGGTGTTCGGTTTGAATGACACGGGGTACTCTGAAGAGGAATGTCAGAACAGTAAATGGACAAGGTTCAAGAGAAACGTATGGGTATTCATGGATCAGCCGACATCATCATTACCGGCAAAGGTAAGCTCTCTCTCTCTCTCTCTCTCTCTCTCTCTCTCTCTCTCTCTCTTCCTCTGCACTTACCCTTCTGGAGCACCTGGTCTTACTAACCTGGTGAAAGTTCCCGTGTTTAACTTAATTCGTCAGTTTTAATTTATCATAGCTAAATTGCTTTAGGATTGTGGATTGGCCATGAACTGTATGTTTGTCTTTAATTTAAGTACATGCTAGTCTCATTGATTCATGACAGGTGCATTTTTGTAACGTTTTATTAT
Source organism: Anadara kagoshimensis (assembly GCA_021292105.1). Classification (NCBI taxonomy): domain Eukaryota; kingdom Metazoa; phylum Mollusca; class Bivalvia; order Arcoida; family Arcidae; genus Anadara; species Anadara kagoshimensis. The sequence continues at coordinate 23,662,770 of CM037874.1, forward strand.
TTATTGTATTGGCGATATTTTTATCACTGATATTTAAGGCACTTATATAAGGCATAAATTCGATAAAATACCGTTGTCAATTTAAACTTCTAGTAATTATATTCTAATGCTTTTTGTCAAGTACCCGGATTTTATTTGAACATTCCTACTACTGCAAGAAAAACGTGAACTTCTACTTAAGGCGAAGTAGTTGATGGTCAAAAGAGGTAAAATGTATAGAAAACAAGCGTTGTATGCTGGTATTCTGATGGCTAACTTTAATGGAATAATTTCTGTCTGTGTTTCAGATTACAATTTAAGTTTCTTATATTTTCTCTCTTTGAGCATTTGGTGTAACCAACTAGTAGCTGATTTGAATAAGCTTAGACAATAAGCATCTCTTTTATGAGCAAACATTATTGGGACAATAGTGTTATTTCTATTTACAATCCGTGTTCTATTTCAAACTTAATCATAAGTTTTATTTCTCGCATCAAGAAAAATCAATACCAGAAACCAAAATATGCAAAGTTAATATTGCTTTCTAGGGAATATTTTGATGATGATTTGATGTTGCTGACAGCTAATTGAAGACAAATTTTGTCCTTTGTGTATTTAAAATCTAATTCTATTGACTGAAAAGATAGACTGTTTGAGCTTGTTGTAGCCGAATAAACCGTGTACTTGGCAACAGTCAATGCTGTCACGGACATCAAGAAGTTGTCATGCAATCTGTTTATTATTACTAGTACATCCATTACCAATAGTTTTATACTCGTCCGAATTTCTTTGTCCTTTTGTCTTGTTCTCTTGTTTCTTTATTGTGTAATTTCTTGATATTCGTAGTAATTTCAGTTCTTTACAGTAATAACTACATCTGTTCTAAGTATTAAGTCGCTCAGTAAGTGGGAAGTCCTCGTGGGTTTAAACTCCGACCGGTTCTGACCCAAGACTTGAAACTGTTTTGTTCGCCAAGCACTCAGCATCAGGAACTGAAAGTCACGGTTCTTTGTGATGGGAACTTAAAATAAGCGAGGTCTCGTGTCACGGTGGGTCCGGAACGATAAAGAACCCTGCTGTATAATGCCATCATCGCAACGCATAGGCTAGATCTCTGCATCTTCGCCTATAGCTGGCGACGTCTCGATATAAATGAAATATTCTTGACTGAGACTTTAAACACCATTACTCAACTCTAAGTCTTTAGTAATCGTTCTGTGAAATACCTACATTCAAAATAAGCGTTGTAGTAAAAACAGTCGGTAAGACAAATATTTCATTATTTCCTCGCCTCGCGTGTATGCTGTTTTGGCCATTTTTCCCATCCTTCTGCACATGCAAACGTGATAAATAAATCAATGCGTAGGCCGGTTTGGCGTTTCCCCTGAAGCACATTCGCACATAATGATCCAAATGTTTAGTGTTCATAGTGTTCATGTTTTTGCTTATTTTAAAAAAATGTTTATAATTTACTTAACTATATTATTTCGTTTTCTTCCTTGCGTTGACTGTTGCCAAGAAACTGTTTTCAGTTGCAAATTTTCGTCATTTATTTTCAGTTCAGTTATTAGTAAGTGTCATATAACACTTTTTGAATGATTTTATGATTAAATTTAAAAAAAGTGGTATATTACCGTAAGTTCTAGCATTTATCATTTGATATTTTTATTCATTGTTGTATGTACTGAAATATTTGTCGATTCATGACGTGAGTGTCGTCTAAAATAAGTCTAAACATGATCAAATTACAATTACTAATTTTATTGATTGCTATATGTTCAATTGTATTTTAAAGCACTGGAGAGATATCAATTTAAACGTATAGTGTCTTTGATGTTATGTTGTATGTTTCGGTTAAAAATACATTTCCTTTTTACACCGATTGCTTTTGAAGGTTTTTATGGTCGTCAAACAAATGTTATCTCATGTAACAGGAAAGAGAAAAACTGCAGGGTCGGACCGGGGATCGAACCCGGGACCTCTCGCAGTATAGGCGAGTGCTCTACAACTGAGCCTTCCTTTTTTCGAGTCAACTCACTTAAATCGAAACGACCAGGTTTCACCCGGGACCAACCTGTTGGTTGGCCACTTCCCAGGGTCGGACGAGCCCCCAAATGTAACAGAAAAGAGAAAAATGCAGGGTCGGACCGGGGATCCAACCCGGGACCTCTTGCACTATAGGCGAATGGTCTACCACTGAGCTATCCAGACCGCTACACTCATAACAAATGTGTCAATTCTAGGCGGGTCAGGTATTCTGATTGGGTTGCAAGCAGAAATAGTGTGAATCTACTTTATCACAGTTGACGATGTTAAGTCGGGGCTGTCAAGTAAATCTTATGTTAAAGTCAAACAACATTGACTTTAGCGCTTGACCTTTCATTTAAACATTTATTATGGTCCAGTGCATTTAGTTATAGGGAAACAGATGTTTATTTTGGCTGCACCATGTGCCACGTGCGTTGTTAATGTATTTACTGAGAACTCTAACACTACCCATGTATTAGATGGGCCCTTCTGTATGAGTATTCATAATGAAAGTTCAAACGAACAGGTCAATGTTGTTTGCCTATACAATCTTCTATTGCAGATGTTTGGGGTTTTATTTATGCTAGTTGTATCACTCTCAGTGGTAATCAACGCCATGGAAACGGTTCCGGAATTCCGACAACAGATATACACAGACGAAGAACTAAAACATCTGAAGAACATATCAGGTCTACCTAGTATTTACAATCACATTGACCTTGAGAATGAAAAAATGAAATGGTCAGTAAATTCATTTCTAGTGGATTGGATTTATTATCTCGAAATATGTTTTTTCACTTTTTTCACATTAGAGTTTATAGTACATTTTTCATTTTGTCCAAATAAAAGTACATTTTTCTGTAATTTTCTTAATTCTCTAGACGCCATATTATGTGTTACCATGTGGACTATTTTAATTCTTTACCACGCTATGGATAAAGACTACACAATTATGTTATCAAACAAATACACTGGGTTTTTATTCATGGTTTCAGCCTGCATTACAGCATTAAGACTTTTAAAAATGTTTCGATTTTTAAAGAACTTTCCTGGTTTACACCTGTTGTATATGTCCATTAAATGGAACATTAAAGATTTGGTGATACTGTTTTTAACATTTATTTCAATATGTTGCCTTTTCGGAATTGTAATATATGTTTGTGAATTTTATGAAAAAACTACATTTCCAAACATATTCATAGGTATATGGTGGGCTGTAATCACCATGACAACGGTTGGATATGGAGATTTTTATCCAAAATCAGTTCCGGGTTATATTGTTGGAATTGTGTGTGCAATATGGGGTATGATGTTTCTCGCCATGCCCATAGCGCTATTGTCTTCGAGTTTCAACGAGTATTTTAAACGCTATAACGACAGGAAAAAGTTCCACGCCTACAAAAATAGTCAGGGTGTATTTTGCCAAGAGAGAATGGACATTTCAACGCTTCATGTATGCCATGTGCCAAACGCTTGATAATTGGTATTGTGATTTTTTTCTTGGTGTAAACATATTTGTCTTCTATTCTCAGTAAAAATTGAATAGTGGCTAGAATATATTCATAGTAATCAGCTTTCCTAGCCAAATGACTATTAAAATCAGATAAGATTTAAATATTCGAAAACGTAAAAAATGGATAACCATTTTTTGTTATCTCTGGTTTGACATTCAATGTCACAAGAGCAAAATAACATAAACAAGTTTGTAAAAGGTTGTGACAATCCGTTGTATTATTTATATTATCTTAGTTGCTATCTTTGTAAACATCACAATCCTATAAATATTAAAATATCGCATTAAAAAGTCCTATTATATGCATCATTTACCAAAGATAAAGTAATCTTTAATTATGGCTAAGTCGCAGTGATCTATAAAGTATCATTTTGTGAATCTGTCTGTCTTTTCTATTTTATCATTAAAATGTTGTGATATTTGTAAACACACCCATATACACACATATATAAATACACACACACACACACACACACACACACATACATACACACACACACACACACACACACACACACACACACACATATATATATATATATATATATATATATATATATATATATATATATATATATATATATACACATAAATACACACACACACACACACACACATTTTTATCTGATGTGAGTATAAACATGTATTTAAGGTATTAATATTATTTTATTAAAGTTTTAATGAACATTATTTCTCAATTTTCTACTTAATATTTTTACAATTACCAGTTATAAAACATAATAACAACTTAAGTATTTTTATTTTTGTTTGATACATTATATTATATTGGCCGTCTCTACAATTATGGTAAGAAGTACAATGTTTTGTATCCAACATTATCCTGGATATATTTCACATCTCATGTTCCTTTCATAATCAATTTTAATTTCACATATGGCGGATGACCCTAACTAAACAGGAGATGCTAGCCCATCCGGAGCACACGGCCTCATTTCCCTTGTGACATTTTACATGTTTATTTTCCCTTTCTCAAAGTTTTATTTTATGTTTTTGGATTGTGATTTCGACATGGATCATTTTTATATGTTTGTGTTTGATTAACAGCATGGCGGGTTTAGCAAGGTATACCAGAAACGCTTACCCTTCTGGAACACACGGCCTTTCTTCCGTTGTGGTACATTATATGTTTACTTTCACTTTCTCAAAGTTTTTATTTTATTTTTGGATTTGTGATTTGGACACGGATCATATTGGATATGTTTGTATTTGATTGGCATCGTGGCGGGTTTAGCAAGGTATAGCAGTAACGCTTATCCTTACGGAATACACGGCCTCACTTCCCTTGTGGTAGTTTACTTTCCCTTTCTCAAAGTTTTTATTTTATTATTTCTTGGATTGTGATTTGGACATTGATGATAGTAGATATGTTTGTGTTTCATTAACAGCGTGGCGGGTTTAGCAAGGTATAGCAGAAACACTTACTATTCCGGAGCGTCTTTGGGGTTATTTGGACATGGATTGGTATCTTTATTTTTCTTTCTTCTTATATAAGCAGGATATGTGTTATAAAATTTAATCAGTTTCTTATACGTTTTATTGATTTACCATCATACAAAATGTACTTCAGTAACAATTTTATGCAGAATATAGTAAAGTATTCGTAAAATGTAGATATAATGTAGATTGTAAGGTTTTTGAGTATCAAAATTATATAACCAAAATTTACATGTCAAGACGATTTGGTGACTAAAACAAGCCAAGTACAGTTAAACCTGTCTATAAAGGCCACCCAAGGGAACCAGTAAAATTGTTCTATATGGGCAGGTGGCCCTTATATACAGGTTCAAATAATTTGTGTGAAGAACGCTTGGGATACAATTCTACTGGTCTTTATAAGCAGATGGCCCTTATATAGAGATGGCCTTTAAGGCAGGTTGGACTGTATTTGATCTACATTAATAAAACAAATAGGTACAACATTTAGCTAATCATGTTAGTTAGTTGAATTGGGTCGTTCTTTATTTAACTGGCTTGTGCTATTACACTTGTGTTTTCATTAAATATATATACTTTCAATACAACATTGTTTATACCCTGAGGAATAGTCTGTTATTGATTTTTGCAACTGACATAATAATATGGTAATATTGACAGTCTTAAGGGTTTTATTCATCCTAAACCTGAAGTACGGCAAAATGTATATTTTATCATGGCCGACAGGTTCTAGTTATTTAAAATGCCGAATCAAAAGAAACTATGAATCTCATGAATGGATTTGACACTACATTGATACTGTATTAAGGATCCATTGTCTAAAAATAACATTAAGTTTTGTTTAACGTAAAGAGACAAAATTATAACTTATGTAGGATATGTTGAATCTAGAACAACATTCCATGTCATTTAATTAGTTCAGAGAAAGGTTTCGTCTTTGCTTGATATTCTATCGTATTCTTCTTGTCCCATGGTAAAACGTAAACTCGTGAAAACATGCAATTATAATGTGCACTAAATATTAAAACTTGATTTACACAACTATTTTAAAAATACGTGCTTAAAATAAAGTCTGAAATAAACCAGTTTTCTTTATTAAAATTTTTATACCCCAGACTAAATTAGTTTGATCGGGTATGTGTAAGAATAACCTTTTTTTGGCCTGTCTGTCTGTGTCAGCTCCGTAACATTTCCATTTATTGGCCTACTAACATGAAGCGATGTAGCGCGTTTGGCCTTTAGGCGTGTTGGTAAAAATATTAAATTTCGAACCTTGGTTGCAATTGGGTCATTTAGCTCTATAGCGATACAGCGACAACCCTAGTCTACGTTTTTCGATATTAAATCGCATACCATAAGTACTTTTTAAATATCAAAAGCCATTTACAAAAGATGTATAATGCTACTTGCTAAATATATTATGCCACTTAGCAACAGATATGAATTTATGTTGTCATCGTGTTTATCTGCTGCATCAGTCTCACCAGTAACAATTCATTTATATAATGGTATTATAAGAATAACTCTATAACTTCATTTATATAGACCAATACCCTGATATCATTTTTAGTAGTTATGCAGCCGCTATTGCGTATTCCATATTTCACACAATGAATTTTTTGCGGATTTTGAGAATATTCCGCTTGATGAAGCAATGTAATGGATTAAGGGTTCTGATAATGGCTATTGCGTCAAGTATGAAACCATTGCTTGTGCGTTTGTTGACATTTTTATTGGCCTCAATTTTGTTGTTTCGTGTTTCGTGTTTTTTGCCGACTTATTCGTTCCTGATACTTTTTCAAATGTTTTTGTTCGAATTTCGTGGGCAGTTGTTACTATAACTACGGTTGGGTACGGAGATCATTATCCAAAATCTCCCTTTGGGCGTGTTGTAGGAACAATGTGTGCAACATGCGGTATTCTGATTCTGTCAATGCCGGTTGCTATGGTTGCAAGCAGTTTTAGTGAATACTTTAACCTCAGTAAAAACCAAGAGAAAATGTTAAAACTTAGAAAAGAACGATTAAACGTGTCAAAACAACCCAGCAAACGATCAAAGGTGTGGTCTGTAGAAGTGGCTAAAGTGGAGGAGACAGATATGACTTGAAAGGAAACGAACAATGATTTTTGTTACTGTTTTGTGTATAGTGAAACAACATTGACCCGTCCGTTCGACGGTGTGTTCCCCGAACGCCTACTCGTATAAAGCAACACCTAATTAGAGATGGGGATTAAGGGGCCTTTCAAGGGTGCTTTACCTTTTATAAATAAATATTAAAAACAACAATTACCAACAAAACCATCCTCGTCTAATTTAAAGTAAAAAGAAAGGATTAAAATAATACTATCAAATACGCAAAGTTTATTATTTAATATAAACTATTAAGAGAATTTTATCAAATGTGATTCAAACATTACAACTCATTATGTATTTTGCGCAAATTCGTTAAGAATATTCATATTAGGATGATCCATTGATTATATATGTTGTGTTAGGATTTGCAATGAGTACACGGGTCAGTCGTTCGAAGCATGATTAGTTAAATCAATTGATTACTTAAAATTTAAATCAGGCATAAATCCAGAAATGTTATAAACAAAATGTTGAAATGTCAAAAATGAATAAAAATTTTTATCAAACCAAAGAAAATTGTATTTTTATTTTTATTCATGTTTTAAAAGTTTCGAACAACTGGGTCTCTGTGTTGACTCCTCGATAATATTGTTTCCATTGGAAATACGAAATAAACATTAATTTATGTTCACTATATACAATTTTTTTTTGTCCATTACAAATAATTAAAATTAAAGGTCAAGCGGACGGATCAATGTTGTTTGCCTTTACAACAAGGACTTGGATAAATGGGATAGACATGTATTTCATGAGTTATGTGGTAATGTACGAACCGTTTAAAACTAATTCCGGTATTGTCAGCTGTTAGAAAGTGACGACAACTGCGACACCCGCGGATAGCGAATCACGCATGGTGACAGTAGCGTTCTTGTAACATCCGCGGATAGCGAATCACGCATGGTGAAAGAAGCGTTCTTGTAACACCCGAGGATAGCGAATCACGCATGGTGACAGTAGCGTTCTTGTAACACCCGCGGATAGCGAATCACGCATGGTGACAGTAGCGTTCTTGTAACACCCGAGGATAGCGAATAGCGCATGGTGACAGAATCGTTCTTGTAACACCCACGGATAGCGAATCGCGCATGGTGACAGAAGCGTCCTTGTAACATCCGGGGATAGCGAATCATGCATGGTGAAAGAAGCGTTCTTGTAACACCCGCGGATAGCGAATCACACATAGTGAAAGAAGCGTTCTTGTAACACCCGCGGATAGCGAATCAAGCATGGCGAAAGAAGCGTTCTTGTAACACCCGCGGATAGCGAATCAAGTCTGGTAAAAGAAGCGTTCTTGTAACACCCGCGGATAGCGAATCATGCATGGTGAGAGAAGCGTTCTTGTACACACCCGCGAATAGCGGATCACGCATGGTGACAGAAGCGTTCTTGTAACACCCAAGGATAGCGAATCATGCATGGTGAGAGAAGTGTTGTTATACACACTCGCGAATATAATAGCGAATCACGTACGGTGACAGAAGTGTTCTTGTAACACCCGCGGATAGCGAATCGCGCATGGTAACAGGGGCATTCTTGTGTTGACACCCTCGGATAGCGAATCACGCGAACGCATGGTGGCAGAAGCATTCTTGTAACACCCGCTGATAGCGAATCACGCATGGTGAAAGAATTGTTTTTTTAACACCCGCGGATAGCGAATCAAGCATTGTATAATATCAGAAGCGTTTATTAAATATGGTCCTATTTAGCAGACAGTTTAAATTATTGATGTTTTTATATTTATACCTATTGTGCATTATCATTATATTGTTAATTCCTATGTTACAATATCAGTACATATTAATGCATGCTACTTGTTGTTAATATATCGTTACTCCTTATGGCATCATCAACGAAATGAAATGTTCTCTTTCACTTTGTCATGGAAAACAATTTATATATTTATAAAACTAAAGCGGAAAACTACCGATACTACGTAAACAGTACACAGCAAGATAATCCGGCAAATATTGTATTTACTCTTAATTATAATAACTTGGGTTTTTTGTTTTTTGTTTTTGGTTTTTTTTTTTTTTTTTGTAAGCTAGGTTTTTTTACATTTAAGATCGCACGTGAACATTGAACAATTGTATTTACGAAATTACCAAATTTAAAAGATATATTTTGCGGTTTGTTCCTTTCAAAAGCTCCGACACGCCTATACTCTTTTGTTCTGTCAATTAATTAACCAACCTGTGTTGTCTACCTGGTTAAGGGGACATAACTTTTGAAAACTTTACCTTAGGAATCAATAATTGCCAGATTATCTTGCTTTGTATTGTTTTACATAGTATTTATCGGTTTCTCCTAATGACCTTTAGTATGATATTAGTTTGGGAATTTGGTGTTATGCGTTATGGAATGATCTGCCTTAAGCTTGTACTACTGTTGCATACAATCCGGGCATCTTTAAGGTGCTAGGTTACCGAGATGTCAGTCGCAGACAACATAAACCATATTTCACCCAAAGTGGGAAGCGTCCTTTTGCGCCAAGTACATATTTTAGAGATATCATTTCCGCCAATAGTTTTAATTTCTGGTGTTTTAATTCAAACAGAATCTGGAGGTCTTCTGTGTCAGTCTGTCTGTACAGGTGATTCATGTTATGGAATCAATTATATAGCATGGATCTCAGTGAAAATGAAAAAGTTGGAAGCTAACAGGAAAACCAATAATCCTAATTGAAGAACACATCATTTGTCCCCAGCCCAGATAAAGGAGAAGAAAAGTAAAAATTATCGTTCATATGTCCATCGCACTCTCAATAAAGTAAGACAGTTGAGTAACATATTGGCGCAAAAGGAATAAGGTATTTTAAAAAGTTGTGGCGGAAATGATATACTGGCGCAAATAGGTTGTAGCGGAAAATGACGCTAAAATGACGTAAACGGAAATCAACCATACAAAAATGTTAAAGCATAATTAAACCCATTAAGCGGCTTTTTTTATTATTATTACTTTTTTGCTTGGATTGGATTAATGGAGTTTCACGCCTCAGTCAAGATTTTTCACGTATATCGAGGCGGTCAGTTCAGGAATGATGAAGAGAACTAGAAAGACATTCGATCTAAAAATGTATCGTTTTTTCCAAATTTTACACAACCAGTGTTAGCATACTGGATCTGCTTCTCGTAACATATCTTCGTAACATCACACATAACGGTCCTCAACACAAAACACCATTTGTTTCAGTTGCGATCAAGTGGTTCTTAAACCCTATACCTTTAATCATCAATTTTAATTATCATGAGTTACCTCTCTTACTACAATAGAAAATATAACTTTATATTTGTTTTTACTCAAAGACGGTCAGAACGCCTCACACTGTGTGGGGTCAAATCCAAGTCGAGACATTATATATTGTCAGATCACTTACTCAAAGACCGATTGTTTTTCCGGACAGAGCAGAGGTTTTCACCACTATCCATGAAGTAAGTGAAAGACTTAAACTCCGTTTCGCTTTTCAGACCAAAACCGTGGTTTAAAACTCCATTCCACTTAATTCTAAACCAGGATCCGCTTGATATTAGAGGAGTAAGACAATGACGTAAAATATTTTTGATGAGCTTTTTATTTTCAAAACAAAATTTGAATGTTAAGTTTCAAAATTTTAAAAGATATAAAAGTTATTTATAAAAAGGACTGTCTCTAAATATTATAGATGAACAATAATGCCTGTTTTTTTTTTACTATCGATCCAAGCGGAAGCACCAGATTACCGCATATCGGATTTAATAAGTTAATAATGAATTATTTATAAAAAGATAATTTAATATAACATCATTGTGGGTTTTCTTCAATTATAATTTATACACATTAGCCGTTGGCAGTAATATAAACACAGTACAGACATACAGCCAGTCGAATAAATTAAACATGACAAATTCCAGCTTCAAAAAAAATGTACATCGTTATCAAAGGATGATGATACAATGTGCTGTATTAAAACACACACACACACACACACACACACACACACACACACACACACACAGTTTCACAAAATCGATAAAACTAACACAGCATTTTACTGTTAAATATTTAATGAACATAGAAAAGGTAGGAGAGCGAGTTTAAACATTTACAGGGGAATGTTTTGGCGAAACTATGATTAAGAGGACTATTAATTCCAGATCGATCCTTGTCGGAAAGAAGCTAGTTTTTTGTGCATGGATGAGATGGAAGAGCATTATTGATCCAGGATATATCATACTAAGTTATCTGGTTAATTAACTTATATATATACAATATATATACACATGATCTAGATATTTTTACACATATCACCGAACAGAAAGTGCATTTGTTGTTTCATACTCTTCTAGAAATCTCACGATGGATACTGCTGCTATGGAACTTGTCACATTAAATGTTGGGGGCACTATGTTTGAAATCACCAATGAATGTTTGAAATCTTTTCCGGAAACTCGTTTATCCAACTTGTCGAGTTCATCTCCGGAATTCATTAAAGAAAGAAAGCAATACTTCTTCAACAGAAATCCGGAAGTGTTTAACTCCATCTTGGATTTGTATAGGACCGGAAGTTTGCATTTACCTACAAACATATGTGGCGCCACTTTGCGGAATGAATTAGAATTCTGGGAAATTCCCATTGAATATCTGTCAGAATGTTGTATAAAAACATACTTTAAATACGACAGTGATGTAGAGAAAGTTAAGGAAATAAACAGGGTGTTCGGTTTGAATGACACGGGGTACTCTGAAGAGGAATGTCAGAATAGTAAATGGACAAGGTTCAAGAGAAACGTATGGGTATTCATGGATCAGCCGACATCATCATTACCGGCAAAGATAAGCGCTCTCTCTCTCTCTCTCTCTCTCTCTCTCTCTCGGCACTTACCCTTCTGAAGCACCTGGTCTTACTAACCTGGTAAAGTTCCCGTGTTTTAACTGGATTCGTGCGTTTTAATTTATCATAGCTAAATTGCTTTAGGATTGTGGATTGGACATGGATTCTATGTTTGTTTTTAATTTAAGTACCTGCTAGTCTCATTGATTCATGAAAGGTGCATTTTCGTAACGTTTTATTGTTTATTGTATTGGAGATATTTTTATCACTGATATTTAGGGCACTTATATCAGACATAAATTCGATAAAATACCTATTGACTTGTAAAGTTGTCAATTTATTTCACTTCAAACTTCTAGTAATCATGTTCTTGGTTCCAATGCCTTTTGTCAAGTACCCGAATTTTATTTGAAAAATCCTACTGCTGCAATAAAGACGCGAACCTCTCGTTAATATGGTTACGACGAAGTAGTTGATGGTCAAAAGAGGTAACAAGCGTTGTATGCTGGCATGCCGGTGACTAACTTTAATGGAATAATTTCTGTCTCTGTTTCAGATTACCATTTAAGTTTCTTATATTTTCTCTCTTTGAACATTTGGTGTAACCAACTAGTAGCTGATTTGAATAAACTTAGACAATAAGCATCTCTTTTAAGAGCAACATTATTGGGACAATAGTGTTTTCTATTTACAATCCGTGTTTTATTTCAAACCTAATCATAAGTTTTATTTCTCACATCAAGAAAAACCAATATCAAAAACCAAAATATGCAAAGTTAATATTGCTTTCTAGGGAATATTTTGATGATGATTTGATGTTGCTGACAGCTAATTGAAGACAAATTTTGTCCTTTGTGTATTTAAAATCTAATTCTATTGACTGAAAAGATAGCCTGTTTGAGCTTGTGGTAGCCGAATAAACCGTGTACTTGGCAACAGTCAATGCTGTCACGAACATCAAGAAATTGTCATGTAATATGTTTATAATTGCTAGTACATCCATTGCCAATAGTTTTATACTCGTCCTAATTTCTTTGTCCTTTTGTCTTCTTCTCTTGTTTCTTTATTGTGTAATTTCTTGATATTCGTAGTAATTTCAGTTCTTCACAGTAATAACTACATCTGTTCTAAGTATTAAGTCGCTCAGTAAGTGGGAAGTCGTCGTGGGTTTGAACTCCGACCGGTTCTGACCCAAGACTTGAAACTCTTTTTTTTCGCCAAGCACTCAGCATCAGGAAATAAAAATCACGGTTCTTTGTGATGGGAACTTAAAATAAGCGAGGTCTCGCGTCACGGTGGGTCCGGAACGATAAAGATCCCTGCAGTATAATGCCATCATCGCAATGCATAGGCTAGATCTCTGCATCTTCGCCTATAGCTGGCGACGTCTCGATATAAATGAAATATTCTTGACTGAGACTTTAAACACCATTACTCAACTCTAAATCTTAAGTAATCGTTCTGTGAAATAACTACATTCAAAATATGCGTTGTAGTAAAACAGTCGGTAAGACAAATATTTCATTACTTCCTCGCCTCGTGTGTATGCCGTTTTGGCCATTTTTTCCACCCTTCTGCGCGTGCAAACTTGTTTAATAATTCAATGCGTAGGTCGGTTTGGCGTTTCCCCTGAAGCACATTCGTACATAATGATTCAAATGTTAAGTGTATGTACTGAAATATTTGTCGATTCATGACGTGAGTGACGTCTAAAATAAGTCTAAACATGATCAAATTACAATTCTACTAATTTTATTGATTGCAATATGTTCAATTGTATTTTAAAGCACTGGAAAGATAACAATTTAAACGTATAGTGTCTTTGATGTTATGTTGTATGTTTCGGTTAAAAATACATTTCCTTTTTACACCGATTGCTTTTGAAGGTTTTTATGGTCGTCAAACAAATGTTATCTCATGTAACAGGAAAGAGAAAAACTGCAGGGTCGGATCGGGGATCGAACCCGGGACCTCTCGCAGTATAGGCGAGTGCTCTACAACTGAGCCTTCCTTTTTTCGATTCAACTCACTTAAATCGAAACCACCAGGTTTCACCCCGGGACAAACCTGTTGGTTGGCCACTTCCCAGGGTCGGACGAGCCCCCAAATGTAACAGAAAAGAGAAAAATGCAGGCTCGGACCGGGGATCCAACCCGGGACCTCTTGCACTATGGGCGAATGCTCTACCACTGAGCTATCCAGACCGCTACACTCATAACAAATGTGTCAATTCTAGGCGGGTCAGGTATTCTGATTGGGTTGCAAGCAGAAATAGTGTGAATCTACTTTATCACAGTTGACGATGTTAAGTCGGGGCTGGTAAGTAAATCTTATGTTAAAGTCAAACAACATTGACTTTAGCGCTTGACCTTTCATTTAAATATTTATTATGGTCCAGTGCATTTAGTTATAGGGAAACATATGTTTATTTTGGCTGCACCATGTAACACGTGCGTTGTTAATGTATTTACTGAGAACTCTAACATTGTCCATGTATTAGATGGGCCCTTCTGTATGAGTATTCATAATGAAACGTCAAACGAACAGGTCATGTAATTTGCCTATACAATCTTCTATTGCAGATGTTTGGGGTTTTATTTATGCTAGTTGTATCACTCTCAGTGGTAATCAACGCCATGGAAACGGTTTCCAGAATTCCGACAACAGATATACACAGATGAGACTAAAACATCTGAAGAACATATCAGGTCTACCTAGTATTTACAATCACATTGACCTTGAGAATGAAAAATGAAATGGTCAGTAAATTCATTTCTAGTGGATTGGAATTTATTATCTCGAAATATGTTTTTTTCACTTTTTTTCACATTAGAGTTTATAGTACATTTTTCATTTTGTCCAAATAAAGTACATTTTTCTGTAATTTCCTTAATTCTCTAGACGCCATATTATGTGTTACCATGTGGACAATTTTAATTCTTTACCACGCTATGGATAAAGACTACACAATTATGTTATCAAACAAATACACTGGGTTTTTTATTCATGGTTTCAGCCTGCATTACAGCATTAAGACTTTTAAAAATGTTTCGATTTTTAAAGAACTTTCCTGGTTTACACCTGTTGTATATGTCCATTAAATGGAACATTAAAGATTTGGTGATACTGTTTTTAACATTTATTTCATATGTTGCCTTTCGGAATTGTAATATATGTTTGTGAATTTTATGAAAAAACTACATTTTCCAAACATATTCATAGGTATATGGTGGCTGTAATCACCATGACAACGGTTTGGGTATGGAGATTTTTATCCTAAATCAGTTTCCGGGTTATATTGTTGGAATCGTGTGTGCAATATGGGGTATGATGTTTCTCGCCATGCCTATAGCGCTATTGTCTTCAAGTTTCAACGAATATTTTAAACGCTATAACGATAGGAAAAGGTTCCACGTCTACAAAAATAGTCAGGATGTATTTTGCCAAGAGAGAATGGACATTTCAACGCTTCATGTATGTCATGTGCCAAACGCTTGATAATTGGTATTGTGATTTTTTCTTGGTGTAAACATATTTGTCTTTTTTTCTCAGTAAAAATGAATAGTGTTTAGAAAATATTCATAGTAATCGACTTTCCTAGCCAAATATATATTAAAATCAGATAAGTTTTAAAAATTCAAAAACTTAAAAAATAGTTAGCCATTTTATTTGGTCTGACATTTGATGTCACGAGAGTAAAACAACATATACAAGTTTGTTAAAGGTTGTGACAATCCGTTGTATTGTTTAAATTATCTCAGTTGCTATCTTTGTAACATCACTATCCCATTAATTAAAAATCACACTAAAGAGACCTATTACATGTATTACTTAAGATAAATATTTAATTATTGCTAGAATAACAGTTGCAGTGATCTATAAGGTTACATTTTGTGAATCTGTCTGTCTTTTCTATTTTATCATTAAGATGTTGTGATATTTGTAAACAAACACACACACGCACACACAATTTTTTATCTGATGTGAGTATAAACATGTATTTAACGATTAATATTATTTTAATAAAGTTTTAAATAAACTTATTCCTCGATTTTCTACTTAATATATTTTCTTAATTTCTTAATTACCAGTTAAAACAATGAAACTAAAATATTTTCTTTTTCTTTTATATATTCTATTATATTGGCTGTTTTCCACATTTATGGTAAGAAATACAATGTTTTTGTATCCAAAATTATCCTTGATATATTCATATATTCAATTTTAATTTTAAACATGGCGGATGGCCCTAACTAAACAGGAGAGGCTAGCGAGTCCGGAACACCAAGCCTCACTTCCCTTGTGGCATTTTACATTTTTATCCCTTGTGGCATTTTACATGTTTACTTTCCATTTTCTCTCAGTTTTTATTTTATTTGTTTTGGATTGTGATTTGGACATGGATCTTATTGGATATATTTGTGTTTGATTAACAGCGTGGCGGGTTTAGCAGAAACGCTTACCTTTCCGGAGCACCCGGCCTCACTTCCCTTGTGGTACATTACATGTTTACTTTCCCTTTCTTGAAGATTTTATTTTAATATTTCTTCGAATGTAATTTGGACATTGATCATATTATATATGTTCGTGTTTCATTAACAGCGTGGCCGAAGAAACACTTACCCTTCCGGTGCGCCTTTGGGATTATTTGGACATGGATTGATATCTTTATTCTTTTTTCTTCTTATAAAAGCAGGATATGTGTTATAAAATTTAATCAGTTTCTTATATATATTTTTATGTATATCTAACATCATACAAAAATGTACTTTAGCAACAATTTAATGCAGAATATAGTAAAGTATTCGTAAAATGTAGATGTATTGAGATTGTAAGGTTTTGGAGTAGTAAAATTATATTACCAAACTGCATATGTCAAGACGATTTGGTAACTAAAACGAACCAATTACTTTTCTAAAACAAATGCAGTACAGACCTGTCGAAAGTTTAACATTCAGCTAACGAATCAGTGCTGAATAGCAGCTAATTTCGTCATCTCGTTAACTTGGATGTTTTTCGGCAGCAGTTATCTATCTCTCTACAGATTTTCAGCCACTGAATATTCATATTTTGCCACTTGACAACTGAGCTATGACTTCTTTTCGTTACGTCGGTGTTTTACTTTCGACAGGCCTGCACTGTAGGTACAACATTTAGCTAATCGTGTCTGTTAGATGTATTGGGTTCTTCTATATTTTACTGGTTTGTGCTATTACGCTTGTGGTTTTATTAAATATACATACTTTCAATTTAACAAAAACTGTTAATACCCTGAGGTATAGTCTGTTATTGATTTTTCAAATGGCTGTTATTTTATCTCATAATTTAAAACAGGTAATATTGACAGTCTTAAGGGTTTTATTCATCCTAAACCTGAAGTACAGCAAAATGTATTTTTATCATGGCCAACAGGTTCGAGTTATTTCATGCTGGAACAAAAGAAACTATGAATCTCATGAATGGGTTTGACACTACGTTGATACTGTATTTAATAAGCTCCTTTTGTTATAGTTAAGGATCCATTGTCTTAAAATATCATTAAGTTTTGTTTAACGTAAAATTTATGTAGGATATGTTGAATCTGGAACCACAATATTCCATGTCATTTAAATTGTTCAGAGAAAGGTCTTGTCTGTGCTTGATATTCTATCGTATTTTTCTTGTCCCATTGTAAACCGTAAACTCGTGAAAACATGCAATTATAGTGTGCACTAAAAATCAATACTTGATTTACACAACTATTTTTAAAATATGTGCTTTAAATAAAGTCTGAAATAAACCAGTTTTCTTTTTGATTATTATATCCCATGCTAAAGTAGTTTGATTGGGTATATGTAAGAATAACCATTATTTTGCCTGTCTGTCTGTGTCAGCTCCGTAACATTTCCATTTATTGGCCTACTAACATGAAGCAATGTAGCGCGTTTGGCCTTTAGGCGTGTTGGTAAAAGGTTAAATTTCAAACCCTGGTTGCAATTGGGTCATTTAGCTCTATAGCGATACAGCGACAACCCTAGTCTACGTTTTTCGATATTAAATCGCATACCATAAGTACTTTTTAAATATCAAAAGCCATTTACAAAAGATGTATAATGCTACTTGCTAAATATATTATGCCACTTCAGCAACAGATATGAATTTTATGTTGTCACCTTGTTAATCTGCTACATCAGCCTCACCAGTAACAATTCATTTATATAATGGTATTATAAAAATAACTCTATAACTTCATTTATATAGACCAATACCCTGATATCATTTTTAGTAGTTATGCAGCCGCTATTGCGTATTCCATATTTCACACAATGAATTTTTGCGGATTTTGAGAATATTTCGCTTGATGAAGCAATGTAATGGATTAAGGGTTCTGATAATGGCTATTTCTTCAAGTATGAAACCATTGCTTCTGCTTTTGTTGACATTTTTATTGGCCTCAATTTTGTTCGGAAATTTCGTGTTTTATGCCGACTTATTCGATCCCGATACTTTTTCAAATGTTTTTGTTGGAATTTGGTGGGCAGTTGTTACTATGACTACGGTTGGGTACGGAGATCATTATCCAAAATCTCCCTTTGGGCGTGTTGTAGGAACAATGTGTGCAACATGCGGTATTCTGATTCTGTCAATGCCGGTTGCTATGGTTGCAAGCAGTTTTAGTGAATACTTTAACCTCAGTAAAAACCAAGGGAAAATGTTAAAACATAGGAAAGAACGATTAAACGTGTCAAAACAACCCAGCAAACGATCAAAGGTGTGGGCTGTAGAAGTGGCTAAAGTGGAGGAGACAGATATGACTTGAAAGGAAAGGAACAATGATTTTTGTTACTGTTTTGTGTATAGTGAAACAACATTGACCCGTCCGTTCGACGGTGTGTTCCCCGAACGCCTACTCGTATAAAACAACACCTAATTAGAGATGGGGATTAAGGGGCCTTTCAAGGGTGCTTTACCTTTTATAAATAAATATTAAAAACAACAATTACCAACAAAACCATCCTCGTCTAATTTAAAGTAAAAAAAGGATTAAAATAATACTATCAAATACGCAAAATTTATTATTTAATATAAACTGTTAAGAGAATTTTATCAAATGTGATTCAAACATTACAACTCATTATGTATTTTGCGCAAATTCGTTAAGAATATTCATATTAGGATGATCCATTGATTATATATGTTGTGTTAGGATTTGCAATGAGTACACGGGTCAGTCGTTCGAAGCATGATTAGTTAAATCAATTGATTACTTAAAATTTAAATCAGGCACAAATCCAGAAATGTTATAAACAAAATGTTGAAATGTCGAAAATGAATAAAATTTTTTATCAAACTAAAGAAAATTGTATTTTTATTTTTATTCATGTTTTAAAAGTTTCGAACAACTGGGTCTTTGTGTTGACACCTCGATAATATTGTTTCCATTGGAAATACGAAATAAACATTAATTTATATTCACTATATACAATTTTTTTTTGTCCATTACAAATAATTAAAATTAAAGGTCAAGCGGACGGATCAATGTTGTTTGCCTTTACAACAAGGACTTGGATAAATGGGATAGACATGTATTTCATGAGTTATGTGGTAATGTACGAACCGTTTAAAACTAATTCCGGTATTTTCAGCTGTTAGAAAGTGACGACAACTGCGACACCCGCGGATAGCGAATCACGCATGGTGACAGAAGCGTTCTTGTAACACCCAAGGATAGCGTATCACGCATGGTGATAGAAGAGTTCTTGTCACACCCGCGGATAGCGAATCACGCATGGTGAAAGAAGCGTTCTTGTAACACCCGAGGATAGCGAATCACGCATGGTGAAAGAAGAGTTCTTGTAACACCCAAGGATAGCGAATCACGCATGGTGACAGAAGCGTTCTTGTAACACCCGCGGATAGCGAATCACGCATGGTGAAAGAAGCGTTTTTGTAACACTCGAGGATAGCGAATCACGCATGGTGACAGACAGTAGCGTTCTTGTAACATCCGCGGATAGCGAATCACGCATGGTGACAGTAGCGTTCTTGTAACACCCGAGGATAGCGAATAGCGCATGGTGACAGAATCGTTCTTGTAACACCCACGGATAGCGAATCGCGCATGGTGACAGAAGCGTCCTTGTAACATCCGGGGATAGCGAATCATGCATGGTGAAAGAAGCGTTCTTGTAACACCCGCGGATAGCGAATCACACATGGTGAAAGAAGCGTTCTTGTAAAACCCGCGGAGAGCGAATCAAGCATGGCGAAAGAAGCGTTCTTGTAACACCCGCGGATAGCGAATCAAGTCTGGTAAAAGAAGCGTTCTTGTACACACCCGCGAATAGCGGATCACGCATGGTGACAGAAGCGTTCTTGTAACACCCAAGGATAGCGAATCATGCATGGTGAGAGAAGTGTTGTTATACACACCCGCGAATATAACAGCGAATCACGTACGGTGACAGAAGCGTTCTTGTAACACCCGCGGATAGCGAATCGCGCATGGTAACAGGGGCATTCTTGTGTTGACACCCTCGGATAGCGAATCACGCGAACGCATGGTGGCAGAAGCATTCTTGTAACACGCGCTGATAGCGAATCACGCATTGTGAAAGAAGTGTTTTTTTAACACCCGCGGATAGCGAATAATATCAGAAGCGTTTATTAAATATGGTCCTATTTAGCAGACAGTTTAAATTATTGATGTTTTTATATTTATACCTATTGTGCATTTTTTTTTTTTTTTTTTTTTTTTGTAAGCTAGGGTTTGCTAATTCTTTTTTTACATTTAAGATCGCACGTGAACATTGAACAATTGTATTTACGAAATTACCAAATTTAAAAGATATATTTTGCGGTTTGTTCCTTTCAAAAGCTCCGACACGCCTATACTCTTTTGTTCTGTCAATTAATTAACCAACCTGTGTTGTCTACCTGGTTAAGGGGACATAACTTTTGAAAACTTTACCTTACGAATCAATAATTGCCAGATTATCTTGCTTTGTATTGTTTTACATAGTATTTATCGGTTTCACGCGAATCACGCATTGTGAAAGAAGTGTTTTTTTAACACCCGCGGATAGCGAATAATATCAGAAGCGTTTATTAAATATGGTCCTATTTAGCAGACAGTTTTAAATTATTGATGTTTTATATTTATACCTATTGTGCATTATCATTATATTGTTAATTCCTATGTTACAATATCAGTACATATTAATGCATACTGCTTGTTGTTAATATATCGTTACTGGTTCTCCTAATGACCTTTAGTATGATATTAGTTTGGGAATTTGGTGTAATGCGTTATGGAATGATCTGCCTTAAGCTTGTACTACTGTTGCATACAATCCGGGCATCTTTAAGGTGCTAGGTTACCGAGATGTCAGTCGCAGACAACATAAACCATATTTCACCCAAAGTGGGAAGCGTCCTTTTGCGCCAAGTACATATTTTAGAGATATCATTTCCGCCAATAATTTTAATTTCTGGTGTTTTAATTCAAACAGAATCTGGAGGTCTTCTGTGTCAGTCTGTCTGTACAGGTGGTTCATGTTATGGAATCAATCATATAGCATGGATCTCAGTGGAAATTAAAAAGTTGGAAGCTAACAGGAAAACCAATAATCCTAAATGAAGAACACATCATTTGTCCCCAGCCCAGATAAAGGAGAAGAAAAGTAAAAATTGTCGTTCATATCTCCATCGCACTCTCAATAAAGTAAGACAGTTGAGTAACATATTGGCGCAATAGGAATAAGGTATTTTAAAAAGTTGTGGCGGAAATGATATACTGGCGCAAATAGGTTGTAGCGGAAAATGACGCTAAAATGACGTAAACGGAAATCAACCATACAAAAATGTTAAAGCATAATTAAACCCATTAAGTGGCTTTTTTTTTTATTATTACTTTTTTGCTTGGATTGGATTAATGGAGTTTCATGCCTCAGTCAAGATTTTTCACGTATATCGAGGCGGTCAGTTCAGGAATGATGAAGAGAACTAGAAAGACATTCGATCTAAAAATGTATCGTTTTTTTCCAAATTTTACACAATCAGTGTTAGGATACTGGATCTGCTTCTCGTAACATATCTTCGTAACATCACACATAACGGTCCTCAACACAAAACACCATTTGTTTCAGTTGTGATCAAGTGGTTCTTAAACCCTATACCTTTAATCATCAATTTTAATTATCATGAGTTACCTCTCTTACTACAATAGAAAATATAACTTTATATTTGTTTTTACTCAAAGACGGTCAGAACGCCTCACACTGTGTGGGGTCAAATCCAAGTCGAGACATTATATATTGTCAGATCACTTGCTCAAAGACCGATTGTTTTTCCGGACAGAGCAGAGGTTTTCACCACTATCCATGAAGTAAGTGAAAGACTTAAACTCCGTTTCGCTTTTCAGACCAAAACCGTGGTTTAAAACTCCATTGCACTTAATTCTAAACCAGGATCCGCTTGATATCAGAGGAGTAAGACACTGACGTAAAATATTTTTGATGAGCTTTTTATTTTCAAAACAAAATTTGAATGTTAAGTTTCAAAATTTTAAAAGATATAAAAGTTATTTATAAAAAGGACTGTCTCTAAATATTATAGATGAACAATAATGCCTGTTTTTTTACTATCGATCCAAGCGGAAGCACCAGATTATCGGATTTAATAAGTTAATAATGAATTATTTATAAACAGATAATTTAATATAACATCATTGTGGGTTTTCTTCAATTATAATTTATACACATTAACCGTTGGCAGTAATATAAACACAGTACAGACATACAGCCAGTCGAATAAATTAAACATGACAAATTCCAGCTTCAAAAAAATGTACATCGTTATCAAAGGATGATCATACAATGGTACAATGTGCTGTAT
Source organism: Anadara kagoshimensis (assembly GCA_021292105.1). NCBI lineage: Eukaryota > Metazoa > Mollusca > Bivalvia > Arcoida > Arcidae > Anadara > Anadara kagoshimensis. The sequence continues at coordinate 23,685,564 of CM037874.1, forward strand.
TAAAACACACACACACACACACACACACACACACACACACACACAGTTTCACAAAATCGATAAAACTAACACAGCATTTTACTGTTAAATATTTAATGAACATAGAAAAGGAGGACGAGCGAGTTTAAACATTTACAGGGGAATGTTTTGGCGAAACTATGATTAAGAGGACTATTAATTCCAGATTGCTTTAAAATCGATCCTTGTCGGAAACACGCTTGTTTTTTGTTCATGGATGAGATGGAAGAGCATTATTGATCCAGGATATATCATACTAAGTTATTTGGTTAATTAACTTATCTATATACAATATATATATACACATGATCTAGGTAATTTCACACATATCACCGAACAGAAAGTGCATTTGTTTGTTTCATGCTATTCTAGAAAAAATCTCACATTGGATACTGCTGCTTGGAACTTGTCACATTAAATGTTGGAGGCACCATGTTTGAAATCACCAATGAATGTTTGAAATCTTTTCCGGAAACTCGTTTATCCAACTTGTCGAGTTCATCTCCGGAATTCATTAAAGAAAGAAAGCAATACTTCTTCAACAGAAATCAGGAAGTGTTTAACTCTATCTTGGATTTGTATAGGACCGGAAGTTTGCATTTACCTACAAACATATGTGGCGCCACTTTGCGGAATGAATTAGAATTCTGGGAAATTCCCATTGAATATCTGTCAGAATGTTGTATTAAAACATACTTTAAATACGACAGTGATGTAGAGAAAGTGGAGGAAATAAACAGGGTGTTCGGTTTGAATGACACGGGGTACTCTGAAGAGGAATGTCAGAACAGTAAATGGACAAGGTTCAAGAGAAACGTATGGGTTTTCATGGATCAGCCGACATCCTCATTACCGGCAAAGGTAAGCTCTCTCTCTCTCTCTCTCTCTCTCTCTCTCTCTCTCTCTCTCTCTCTCTCTCTCTCTCTCTCTCTCTCTCGGCACTTACCCTTCTGGAGCACCTGGACTTACTAACCTGATGAAAGTTCCCCGCGTTTAACTTAATTCGTCAGTTTTAATTTATCATAGCTAAATTGCTTTAGGATTGTGGATTGGCCATGAACTGTATGTTTGTCTTTAATTTAAGTACATGCTAGTCTCATTGATTCATGACAGGTGCATTTTTGTAACGTTATTATTTATTGTATTGGCGATATTTTTATCACTGATATTTAAGGCACTTATATAAGGCATAAATTCGATAAAATACCGTTGTCAATTTAAACTTCTAGTAATTATGTTCTAATGCTTTTTGTCAAGTACCTGGATTTTATTTGAAAATTCCTACTACTGCAAGAAAAACGTAAACTTCTAGTTAAGGCGAAGTAGTTGATGGTCAAAAGGGGTAAAATGTATAGAAAACAAGCGTTGTATGCTGGTATTCTGATGGCTAACTTTAAAGGAATAATTTCTGTCTGTGTTTCAGATTACAATTTAAGTTTCTTATATTTTCTCTCTTTGAGCATTTGGTGTAACCAACTAGTAGCTGATTTGAATAAGCTTAGACAATAAGCATCTCTTTTATGAGCAAACATTATTGGGACAATAGTGTTATTTCTATTTACAATCCGTGTTCTATTTCAAACCTAATCATAAGTTTTATTTCTCACATCAAGAAAAATCAATACCAGAAACCAAAATATGCAAAGTTAATATTGCTTTCTAGGGAATATTTTGATGATGATTTAATGTTGCTGACAGCTAATTGAAGACAAATTTTGTCCTTTGTGTATTTAAAATCTAATTCTATTGACTGAAAAGATAACCTGTTTGAGCTTGTGGTAGCCGAATAAACCGTGTACTTGGCAACAGTCAATGCTGTCACGGACATCAAGAAATTGTCATACAATCTGTTTATAATTACTAGTACATCCATTACCAATAGTTTTATACTCGTCCGAATTTCTTTGTCCTTTTGTCTTGTTCTCTTGTTTCTTTATTGTGTAATTTCTTGATATTCGTAGTAATTTCAGTTCTTTACAGTAATAACTACATCTGTTCTAAGTATTAAGTCGCTCAGTAAGTGGGAAGTCGTCGTGGGTTTAAACTCCGACCGGTTCTGACCCAAGACTTGAAACTGTTTTGTTCGCCAAGCACTCAGAATCAGGAACTGAAAGTCACGGTTCTTTGTGATGGGAACTTAAAATAAGCGAGGTCTCGTGTCACGGTGGGTCCGGAACGATAAAGAACCCTGCTGTATAATGCCATCATCGCAACGCATAGGCTAGATCTCTGCATCTTCGCCTATAGCTGGCGACGTCTCGATATAAATGAAATATTCTTGACTGAGACTTTAAACACCATTACTCAACTCTAAGTCTTTAGTAATCGTTCTGTGAAATAACTACATTCAAAATAAGCGTTGTAGTAAAAACAGTCGGTAAGACAAATATTTCATTATTTCCTCGCCTCGCGTGTATGCTGTTTTGGCCATTTTTTCCACCCTTCTGCACATGCAAACGTGATAAATAAATCAAAGCGTAGGCCGGTTTGGCGTTTCCCCTGAAGCACATTCGTACATAATGATCCAAATGTTAAGTGTTCATAGTGTTCATGTTTTTGCTTATTTTAAAAAAGTGTTTATAATTTACTTAGCTATATTATTTCGTTTTCTTCTTTGTGTTGACTGTTGCCAAGAAACTGTTTTCAGTTGCAAATTTTCGTCATCTATTTTCAGTTCAGTAATTAGTAAGTGTCATCATATAACACTTTTTGAATGATTTTTTGATTAAATTAAAAAAGTGGTATATTACAGTAAGTTCTAGCATTTATCATTTGATATTTTTATTCATTGTTGTATGTACTGAAATATTTGTCGATTCATGACGTGAGTGACGTCTGAAATAAGTCTAAACATGATCAAATTACGATTCCACTAATTTTATTGATTGCTATATGTTCAATTGTATTTTAAAGCACTGGAGAGATATCAATTTAAACGTATAGTGTCTTTGATGTTATGTTGTATGTTTCGGTTAAAAATACATTTCCTTTTTACACTGATTGCTTTTGAAGGTTTTATGGTCGTCAAACAAATGTTATCTCATGTAACAGGAAAGAGAAAAACTGCAGGGTCGGACCGGGGATCGAACCCGGGACCTCTCGCAGTATAGGCGAGTGCTTTACAACTAAGCCTTCCTTTTTTCGATTCAACTCACTTAAATCGAAACCACCAGGTTTCAACCCGGGACCAACCTGTCGATTGGCCACTTCCCAGGGTCGGACGAGCCCACAAATGTAACAGGGATCCAACTCGGGACCTCTTGCACTATAGGCGAATGCTCTACCACTGAGCTATCCAGACCGCTACACATATAAATGTGTCAATTCTAGGCGGGTCAGGTATTCTGATTGGGTTGCAAGCAGAAATAGTGTGAATCTACTTTATCACAGTTTATCAACGGAAGTGGAAAGTAGTGTAGCACGAGTCAAAAGCACCATTATTCAGTCGTAGTGGAAAGAGAACAAATCACACCAGAAACACATGTACAACTGAAGCATGACAAGTTGTTAACGTATCAATAGATGATCTGGCAAACTGATGACGATGTTAAGTCGGAGCTGTTAAGTAAATCTTATGTTAAAGTCAAACAACATTGACTTTAGCGCTTGACCTTTCATTTAAATATTTATTATGGTCCAGTGCATTTAGTTATAAGGAAACAGATGTTTATATTTGCTGCACCATGTGACACGTGCGTTGTTAATGTATTTACTGAGAACTCTAACACTACCCATGTATTAGATGGGCCCTTCTGTATGAGTATTCATAATGAAAGGTCAAACGAACAGGTCAATGTTGTTTGCCTATACAATCTTCTATTGCAGATGTTTGGGGTTTTATTTATGTTAGTTGTATCACTCTCAGTGGTAATCAACGCCATGGAAACGGTTCCAGAATTCCGACAACAGATATACACAGATGAAGAACTTGAACATCTGAAGAACATATCAGGTCTACCTAGTATTTACAATCACATTGACCTTGAGAATGAAAAAATGAAATGGTCAGTAAATTCATTTCTAGTGGATTGGATTTATTACCTCGAAATATGTTTTTTCACTTTTTTCACATTAGAGTTTATAGTACATTTTTCATTTTGTCCAAATAAAATTACATTTTTCTGTAATTTCCTTAATTCTCTAGACGCCATATTATGTGTTACCATGTGGACGATTTTAATTCTTTACCACGCTATGGATAAAGACTACGCAATTATGTTATCAAACAAATACACTGGGTTTTTATTCATGGTTTCAGCCTGCATTACAGCATTAAGACTTTTAAAAATATTTCGATTTTTAAAGAACTTTCCTGGTTTACACCTGTTGTATATGTCCATTAAATGGAACATTAAAGATTTGGTGATACTGTTTTTAACATTTATTTCAATATGTTGCCTTTTCGGAATTGTAATATATGTTTGTGAATTTTATGAAAAAACTACATTTCCAAACATATTCATAGGTATATGGTGGGCTGTAATCACCATGACAACGGTTGGGTATGGAGATTTTTATCCTAAATCAGTTCCGGGTTATATTGTTGGAATCGTGTGTGCAATATGGGGTATGATGTTTCTCGCCATGCCCATAGCGCTATTGTCTTCGAGTTTCAACGAGTATTTTAAACGCTATAACGACAGGAAAAAGTTCCACGCCTACAAAAATAATCAGGGCGTATTTTGCCAAGAGTGAATGGATATTTAAACGCTTCATGTATACCAAACGCTTGATAATTGGTATTGTGATTTTTTTCTTGGTGTAAACATATTTGTCTTCTATTCTCAGTAAAAATTGAATAGTGGTTAGAATATATTCATAGTAATCGACAAATGACTATCAAAATCAGATAAGATTTAAATATTCGAAAACGTAAAAAATGGATAACCATTTTTTGTTATCTCTGGTTTGACATTCAATGTCACAAGAGCAAAATAACATAAACAAGTTTGTAAAAGGTTGTGACAATCCGTTGTATTATTTATATTATCTTAGTTGCTATCTTTGTAAACATCACAATCCTATAAATATTAAAATATCACATTAAAAAGTCCTATTATATGCATCACTTACAAAGATAAAGTAATCTTTAATTATGGGTAAGTCGCAGTGATATATAAGGTATCATTTTGTGAATCTGTCTGTCTTTTCTATTTTATCATTAAGATTTGTGATATTTGTAAACAATCACACACACACACACACACACACACCACATTTTTATCTGATGTGAGTTTAAACATGTATTTAAGGCATTAATATTATTTTAATAAAGTTTTAATGAACATTATTTCTCAACTTTCTACTTAATATTTTTACAATTACCAGTTATAAAACATAATAACAACTTAAGTATTTTATTTTTGTTTTATACATTATATTATATTGGCCGTCTCTACAATTATGGTAAGAAGTACATTTTGTATCCAACATTATATATATTTCACATCTCATTTTCCTTTCATAATCAATTTTAATTTCACATATGGCAGATGACCCTAACTAAACAGAGAGATGCTAGCCCATCCGGAGCACACGGCCTCACTTCCCTTGTGACATTTTACATGTTTATTTTCCCTTTTTCAAAGTTTTTTTTATTTTTTGGATTGTGATTTGGACATGGATCATTTTTGATATGTTTGATTAACAGCGTGGCGGGTTTAGCAAGGTATACCAGAAACGCTTACCCCTCTGGAACACACGGCCTCACTTCCCTTGTGGTACATTATATGTTTACTTTCCCTTTCTCAAAGTTTTTATTTTATTTTTGATTTGTGATTTGGACACGGATCATATTGGATATGTTTGTATTTGATTGGCATTGTGCGGGTTTAGCAAGGTATAGCAGTAACGCTTATCCTACGGAATACACGGCCTCACTTCCCTTGTGGCAGTTTACTTTCCCTTTCTCAAAGTTTTTATTTATTATTTCTTGGATTGTGATTTGGACATTGATGATAGTAATATGTTTGTGTTTCATTAACAGCGTGGCGGGTTTAGCAAGGTATAGCAGAAACACTTACTATTCCGGAGCGCCTTTCGGGTTATTTGGACATGGATTGGTATCTTTATTTTTCTTTCTTCTTACATAAGCAGGATATGTGTTATAAAATTTAATCAGTTTCTTATACGTTTTATATGATTTACCATCATACAAAATGTACTTCAGTAACAATTTTATGCAGAATATAGTAAAGTATTCGTAAAATGTAGATATAATGTAGATTGTAAGGTTTTTGAGTATCAAAATTATATAACCAAACTTTACATGTCAAGACGATTTGGTGACTAAACAAGCCAAGTACAGTTAAACCTGTCTATAAAGGCCACCCAAGGGAACCAGTAAAATTGTTCTATATAGGCAGGTGGACCTTATATACAGGTTCAATAATTTGTGTGAAGAACGATTGGGATACAATTCTACTGGTCTTTATAAGCAGATGACCCTTATATAGAGATGGCCTTTAAGGCAGGTTGGGCTGTATTTGATCTACATTAATAAAACAAATAGGTACAACATTTAGCTAATTGTGTCAGTTAGATGTATTGGGTCGTTCTATATTTAACTGGATGGTGCTATTACACTTGTGTTTTCATTGAATATATATACTTTCAATACAACATTGTTTATACCCTGAGGAATGGTCTGTTATTGATTTTTGCAACTGACTGTTATTTTATCTCATAATTTGAAACATGTAGAAACATTGTGGTAATATTGACAGTCTTAAGGGTTTTTTCATCCTAAACCTGAAGTACGGCAAAATGTATATTTTATCATGGCCGACAGGTTCTAGTTATTTATAATGCCGAATCAAAAGAAATGAATCTCATGAATGCATTTGACACTACATTGATACTGTATTAAGGATCCATTGTCTAAAAATAACATTAAGTTTTGTTTAACGTAAAGAGGCAACATTATAACTTATGTAGGATATGTTGAATCTGGAACAACATTCCATGTCATTTAAATAGTTCAGAGAAAGGTTTCGTCTGTGCTTGATATTCTATCGTATTTTTCTTTTCTTATTGTAAAACGTAAACTCGTGAAAACATGCAATTATAATGTGCATTAAATATTAAAACTTGATTTACACAACTATTTTAAAAATACGTGCTTAAAATAAAGTCTGAAATAAACCAGTTTTCTTTTTTTAAATTATTATACCCCAGACTAAAGTAGTATGTATAAGAGTAACCTTTTTTGTCTGCCTGTCTGTCTGTGTCGGCTCCGTAACCTTTTCATCTAATGGCCTACGTACATGAAGCGATGTAGCGCGTTTGGCCATTTTGGCGTGTTGGTGAAAGGTTTAATTATCAAACCTTATAATTAGTTGCAGTTGGGTCATTTAGCTCTAAAGTTTTAAGAGACAACCCTAGTCTACGTTTTTCGATATTAAACCGCATACCGTAACATAAGCCCCTTTTAAATATCTAAAGCCATTTACAGAAGATGTATGACGCTAATTGCTAAATATATTATGCCACTTCAGCAACAGATATGAATTTTATGTTGTCACCTTGTTAATCTGCTACATCAGCCTCACCAGTAACAATTCATTTATATAAAGGTATTATAAGAATAACTCTATAACGTCAAGCTCTAACAACTTGATTCGTTTAAACTAAGCACTATATCATCTAAATTAACTTACTATATTTCCATGAAAACTATAAAATCGACCTTTTATTTTTTTACCTAGTTATAAGTAAATAAATATTAATCCTGACTGAATACCAAAACACTTTCCATCCTCCGTACCACCAAATATTTGTGACAACCACACTTGCAATGACCACAATAGGATCTGTCTGAGCACGATTAAAACCTAAGTAGGAAACAAGCTTTAGTCCACTCGGCTATCAATGTTTCTTACTTATTGGAAAGTTCTAGAATGTCATTTCCAATTACAAGTAGTATAATTCAAGGTACAGTCAAACCTGTTTATAAACGCCTTACAAGGGAACCAGTTAAAGTGACCTTTATGGTCATTTGGTCCTGATATAGAGGTTAAAATAACACGAATAAAGAGCAATTGGTATTGTATTTTACTGGCGTTTAAAAGCAGGTGGTTCTTATATACAGATGGTTTTTAAGGCAGATTTGGCTTGAAATTTAAATCATAGTTTGAGGAATTGAATATATGTCCATCTTATTAGAGGTAGAGTTAACCTAGCGTTGTGCATAAATTCAATGTCACACCTAGTTAATCAAAAACAAACATACTAATCCATGTCCGTTAAATGACGACATAATGTTTTCTATCAACATGGAAATATTCCAAACTTGGAAATACCGTATTTCCGTATATCCTGAATTACTTAAAAGAGTAAAACTTTAGATGCATAATAAAGAACCAAAACTTATCACAGTTAATTATTATTAATACAAAATTGCCAGACAAAAAGTGCTACCTGACTAAAATCTTGCCACGATTTAGTAAAGCCTGTTTTACTTATGGTACATGTAGGGTTATGTGCAATTGCAATCGTGTTTCTGTAATGTTTATTTCTTGCTAGTTGGGCTCCATTGCTAAGATCAGTTGTGGCTGGCAGCTTGTTCAATTCAGTGGTCGGCTCTTGATTCCAGTTATAGTACGGATTAAAAGAATCATCAAATCAAAGTCGTTGGAGGAGACAGTGGCTGTAAATAAGAAAGATGTACCAACTCTGTTAAATAAGTATTTAGAATGCTCTTCAATAAAGTCAATTTGTAGGAATGGTCTTACCGTGACACGGATTATCTTTCAGATGTCTATAGGTGTTGATTGCTGGGTTAAAGAACAGTCACTGCCTATTTGTAAGTCTTGGTCAGACGCACATGACTCGAACCCATACCTCCCAAATACGGAGGAAGCGTCGTTTTAACAAATAATTGTTGATAGTGAATGTTAATATAAGAAAACATATTTACATGTGAAATAATAATCTTGGTTTAATAATGTTTTTAGTTTCTCTATCGGATTCACCCCTTTTTATCACTACATCATTGATTTTATATGTTACCTTTCGCTTAATACATTTGCTTCCATTGGTTTTTATTTAATATATTCTTCTGTTGAAGTATTTGTAATTTTGTCTTGTCTTTGTTGAGTACTTGAGTCAGGCTACTTGGAGGAATGTGACTATCAAACATGCGTCTAACTGCTCTAGGTGCTATTTGCAATAGTAACGAAGTCAATCTCAAGAACAAACTTTCCTCTTAATTCATTCTGAATCCTTCACTAGGTGCATTAGAACATGAGGGAGCTTTTGTCGATGGTGACGAAACCATAGATGCATTTGACATTACTGTTGGAGTTATCCATGGTTAACTAGAAGATCCCGCTGCTGTATTTATTACAGTGTTTGGAACACTAGAGGGTGTTACAATTGTTGCTGGTACAGTACTTGTCACATGAGTTGTTCCAGGTACTGCTGTTGAAGAACTTGTTATTGTACTTGTTAAACAAGGGGTTGATCAAGTAGTTGCTGATGTTGAATTACACCAGTATTCGATGCACTAGTGGTTTTCATAGTTCCTACTAGCATAGAAGTTACTAATGCCCCAGATAAACTCGGAGTTGTTGCTGTTGTAGTTACTTGGTATTTTTGCCAATGAGGTTGTTGTAGCCATGGCTATATGGAAGTTTAAATCTCTACTGATGTACACGTGCTTGTTGTAGTCATTGCTATATGGAAGTTGAAATCTCTACTGGTGTAGACGTGCTTGTTGTCATTGCTATTTGGAAGTTTGAATCTCTACTGGTGTAGACGTGCTTGTTGCACCCGTTGCTATATGGAAGTTTAAATCTCTACTGGTGTAGACGTGCTTGTTGTACCCGTTGCTATACGAAAGTTTAAATATCTACTGGTGTAGACGTGCCTTGCGACGTAGTAATTCCGGTTTGGAAACTAAATCAGCAGAAAATTGTCCTGTAATTGTCAATATTAGCAGTTCAAAGTTGTCTGTAAATATATCTGCTGATGCCGACATTACTGCAATATAAGGTCTGCTCCAGTATTCATGGTTGTTTGTCGTTATATAAAAAAAGTCTCTCTACATTTGTGAAATATTTTCCTGTAATATAACATAAATTGGCGATACATATTATACTGTCAAACAAACTGTCCGTTTGACCTTTCATTTGGAATATCAATATACAGCAAACAACATTGACCTTTTAATACGAATGTTCATATAGTAACGCCAATATATAGGTAGGATTCGTAGTTGATACATACACAACACTGGTGTTTACTCTTAAAATAATAATAGTGTTTCCCACTATCTACGGTAAAATCTGTCTATAAAGGCCACCCAAGGGGACCAGTAAAAGTGGCCTTTATTGGCAGGTGGCCGTTATATACAAGTTCAAATATTATGAATAAAGAAAGGTTGGGATATAATTCTACTGGCCTTTATAAGCAGATGGTCCTTATATAGAGGTGGCCTTTAAGGCAGGTTGGACTGTATTGTAAATATTTAACTTGAAGAAATTTCAAGCGAGCAGATCACCGTTGTTTGCCAATACTATTGCCGAACCAATACATCAGTAAATTTAGGATTCGCATTTAATATACAAACAATTCATGTTACCTATGATGTACACGACAACCGCCTGTGACCCCTATAAATAATGTACTGGTCCATGATAAATATTCAAAATTTAGATCAAACGGTCAGGTTAATTTTGTTTACACTTACATATAAGGAGCATTGTTTCATTATATAAATACAAATTGAAAATATTCTAAAACAATCTAAAAACATATACATATACTTTCATATGACTTCCAATCGTTAAAGCTAAGGGAGATGCATTTGATGTTGATTTATAACGTTAACATCAAAATTACCCTTAATAAGTCTATAACACGATGTGTTTATCACACCAAAGGGGTTTTCTAATGATGTATTGTTAAATTTAAAGTTTATATTTTATAGATATAGGACTCCAAATACAGATATATAGATGACGTTGTATCTCTTAATAATTATAAATTTGGAGATTATATGAATGTTATCTATTCTAGTGAGTTTGAATAAACGATTGATTCTTAATTTCTTATTCATATTTAGACTTTTACGTCAGTTATGACACCCATGAAATGTTATATATGACAAACGTAAAAACTTAAATTTTTCTGTGGTCAACTTTCCTTTTCTATGCAGCAATATAACTACTTCTTGCTATAGTAGAGACGTTCCACTGCGGGGACTGCATACAATTTTTTTGCATACAATATTGCAAGCCTAAGCTTAAAAGGGATCTAAAAATAAGGTCGTCATCACAACATTGTGTGATGTCTCTGTGTCTAGGATTAGCCTTGATATATTTACCGTCCAATGGTTCCATGTTCCTTTCACTCTCAATTTTATTTACATTCGTGACAGGTGTAGGTAGCTTAAAACGAGACTTTTACCCTTCCAGAGCATCCGGGCTCGCTTCCTCATGGAAGTTTATATGCTCATCTAATTTGTCAGTTTTTACTGATTGTGAATTGAACATGGATTGATATGTTTGTTTTTGACTGTTAATGCAGTCATTGATCATAATTATTAGCAAAAACGACGTTATCGTCATTGCAGTTTGAGCATAACCAAATTTTATTGATAATTTTGTTGATACATTGACGTTCTTGTGTTTTGCCTCCGGTTTATATCCAATGTAAACGATATAGGTCAGACAGGCACTGAACTGTCAGATGTTGAGAAAACACGACCGTATCTCTGTATGAGAATGGAGGAAAACATGAGATGTCTGGATATGTGGACGACAATTTTACAATTTTATTCAACTTTATGAGGAAACCCAATCCACAGAAAACAAACCAAGAAGTAGACACCCCTCTTCCATGAGTGTGAAGGATGAAGGGAGATATTTGCGGCTGGAAAAAATCAATCGTTAAAAAATACATTGAAATCATTAATAATAATTTATGCCCGTTATTCAACGTGATTTCCCTGTCAATATAAGTTATACAGGGTTTTGGCAGGCTACACGGCCACATTAATATTTGACTGAGTACATGGGGCTGTGTAACCTGCCAAATCCCTGTTTAACATTTTTGTCACCCTTCAAAGCGGTACTTGTTTGATCTTTTTAACTTCCATTTCGTATTTTGTGTGACTTGCGTTCGTTAACGCCATGTTTGATTACCGTAACTAGACGTCCTCGATGTATGAGTTACTTCCCTTTTACTGCTAAACGTCGCGTGCGTTCATGTACCCCGACATATTGTTTTAACATAGTTCAATGTACCCCGGCAAGTTAGTCAATCGTTATGCGAGAAATTTCTTTGAAATGTGATAATAGCTACATAATAACAATGCCCCTGTACATTGGACCAAGGTTATAAATTAATTTATTTGGAAAAATCAAATTAACTGCATGGAATGACCTTCCAGAGTCCGGATATGAATACTATTGAGGAAGTCTGTAAGAAACTCAAACAAATTTTACAATTAACAAGTTGATAACATAACTAGAGATTGTAACTGGGATACCAGTTACGTATGATTCCCCACCATCCATAAATAATTTATGGCATATATCTGGTGAAAAGACCCTAGCAGGGTTAGCGCTGGGTTGGAAAAGTCTGTCGCCAAGCAAATCGCCAGTTGTGAAATTTTGTTGCCAGTTTCATTACTGTGTCGCCAATAAGGATACTTTTTTGACACATACAACATTTGACGTAATACACTAGTCGAGTCGGGTACCTGCATGTGCAGGTAGTCTTACATCAAAGTTACGGCCTTTCATATATGAATTACAAGATTGAATAAAACAATATGTTGTTGTTTAGTTATTAATCAACAGGTAAATTTTGTGATTTTCGCGCCACATGCGTTTTTAATGTTGTGTATATATTGCCTTGATGAACGGTTACATTCTAAAGGCAGTTGTGTTTGAAGTACATTTGTAAAGCGCCGACCTGGTAAACTAAAAAAATCATACCTTGATTACTTTTTTAGACTTCTTTGAAAGTTAAAGTAGATTTAAATTAAAGTTTTCGGTTGAGAAAAATCGTACATTGGAAGGCCTTCTCGGCATAGGAAGTGACGTTTTTAATGAATTTCATTGAATAAGAAAACTCGTAGAACCCCTCTTAGGCCTCTGATACGGCCTCGCCGCGTGTTACAATGAATGAACACGTATGAGAGGGTTTGCGCTGGGCATCGCCAACGTCGCCAATTGCGATTTTTTTTCTTTAACTGGCGACAAAAAAACGGCGCTTTGCGATTTTTCTGGCCACAAGTTTTCAAAGTTCACCGGTATCTTGGTCACCAGTAATTAACAGGTGATAACACATTGAAGCCAGCGACGGATCGGCGAGTGTCACTGAATAAACACATTAATTAACGACTGGTCTTAAAGAATGAGTTAATTAAGATCGTTGTCTTAGGTGTGAATGTAAGACCTTCTAATTATGGGCAGGTAGATCCAGGTAATATAGGAGCGTGTCGACATTGCATGAAGATATACCCAGGTGCCCTCCCGATGTCGTCAGACAGTATAAACACCGATGGACTCGGAATTATTGTAAAATCCAAAATAAAATATAATAAAAGTTACCCTTTGTGATGTTTATTTAATATTTTTTTAAAAAGTTTATTGATTAATAATCGTGATTCAATGCGCAATACACATCGTATTTTAATTTCGCGACTTATATATCGGTTATTCCTATATGTTTGAGGTTCATGATCATAACGATATATCTACTCAGTCAAAATATATGAATTTTTGTAACCCTAGTTAAGAATATTTCGTTCGGTCAAGAATATTCCTCATTTTTCATATATATATATTATTTTCACTGAAAGTTTTACAACTTACGAGTGTATATACAATATAGTACAATATTTTGGCAATGTTCATGGAAATGGTACATTAAATTGAAATGTTTACAAAAAAATAATTATCCTATAATATACAAAATGGTAGTTATAAAAACTTAATTTTATTTACAATTTTTGCCTTAATTTTACGAGTATGATTTCGGGAAAAATAAATATTGGTGCCTCATAGATCGTGATCACGACTAAGGGAACAAAATAGTTTTTCAAAAAATGTTCTAAATTTCATTTCAAATTTTAATATAATTCTCATCTTATGCATCACCATAGCGTCAATTTTCCAATATATTTCAACACACTATATAAAGTCCGGTTAAAGGAAAAAACGACATACCGGTCATTAGGAAAGTGTCAGTCAGTAAAAGGAGAAATTTTATTGGTGTTAACTTAAAAAGTGGGCAGTCTTCTACTTCCACAGTCAATGATTAACAGAATACCCCGAAGCCATTTCGATACGCTTAACCTTCTTCGATCTATCAAGGCAAATTGTATACACCATTCAGCTCATTGTGTAAGGTTTTAATAACAGGCGTGTGACGTGACAAGCTGTGGTTGTAAAAATCGCGAAGTTTTTGATGGTCACTAATCGGATTAACTCATAGGTGAAAGCATTTGCTTGGTATGATTAAAGTGTCGTAACCAGCTTATGTCCATTCAGAATTAGTTTCCCCGGGTATTTAACTACGTATTCAATTAAGCAATTTACACCCACCCACCCACCTTCAAGATAACGAAAATGAACATGTCTTGATTATCTACACAGACAACAGATTATTGGTACCAAATTTCATCTAAATCCATCAAGCCGTTCCCGAGATATGCTTCAGCATAAAAATAATAATAATAATAATAATAAGGAAAAGAAGAAACAGAACGAAAACAATATAATTCCCCACCTTTGGTGGTGGGGAATCATAACTAGTGTGGCTCTACTTGAAACATCAATCAAAATGCATAGACAAATATTTCTCTTGAATACATACAAGACCTTTATCAGAGCATCCGGAGATTATCTGCAGTTATCAGAGCTAGAGGATGCATTATAAAATAATAAGGAAAGATTTTTATTTATTTCTAGTTTTGTAAATCCGATTGGAAAACTAAAAATTAAAAAAAAATGAAATTCATGTCTGCCATTTTGATTTTGCCAATGCTTATAACCAATGACTGAACATAAACATTGCTTATTTGTTCATTTATACGAAATTAATATATATATATATATGTGTGTGTGTGTGTGTGTGTGTGTGTGTGTGTGTGTGTGTGTGTATTCCTGTTTCATTATCATCACTTAACATGCTTCACAAAGATGTTTTCTAAACGTAAATTAAGCAATTTCTTTTGGAACTACAATTTTTGGCAAAACTAAATCATATTATAATGCCTCATTAGAAAAAAACAACACGATCTGTAATTTGATTGGATCGGGGTGGAGAAAACATCGTGTATCCCTCTGAAAACATCATATCCCACCCCTTCGGAACACACCGTGGCGTCACAATGATATGGCGTCATCGATGGAGAATCGGTCACGACGTTTTAGCGTTTGCCTCCGATGAATTCTGATAGGAGACAAAACAATGAATCGGAGAAGGACTGCTGTTTTCATGCTGTCTTTTTCTGTCTTTCTGTCTTTTTATTACCATGGTTATCTTTCGGTATAATAAACAATTTATTGCCCGTGAAAGTTGCACTCACGGGCAATTCTTTAAAATGACCCTTTAATGTCTAAATATCTTTATTAATTAAAAAATTTAATAAGATTTCAATTTTGCTATACATGTATTTACGTGTGAATGACTGTGTTTCGGGGCCTTGGTTAGATTGGTCATGTTTTGTTAGATGTTTGAAATATTGTCTACTTTCCTGGAACAAAGCGTGATTGACAAGAGCAAAATGTTATCGATGTCTCTGTGTCCAGGATTGCCCTGGATATATTTGACGTCTCATAGTTCCATGTTCCTTTCACACAATTTTGATAACACGTGGCGGGTGAAGCTAGCTAAACAGGAGGTGCTTACCTTTCCGGAGCACCCGGCCTCACTTCCCTGATGGAAGTTCACGTGTCTAACCTAACTTGTCAGTTCCAAAGTTTTTACTTTGCTTCTGGATTGTGATTCGGACATGGATTAGTATGTTTGTTTTTGATTGATATTTTCTTAAACAACTTTTTTCCTTTTGTTTAATATTGTATAATCGGGTGCAGGTAAAAAATGGAAAATACTGATATATGATATTAATTTATGATGTCAATAAGAAAAACGATATACAAATATAATATCAAAATACCTTTTTAACTTGTATTTTGCACTATAATTTGTGATCCCTGTATAACACTGTACAGTTGAAGCGGACAAGTCAGTCAATGTTGTTCATTTGTTAGTCACATAAACGCGCGCGAGAAAATGGTCGTTTTTATATGGTTGTGTCAATTGGAATCCACGTATTCACCACCACACAGATTGTGTATTTTCAAAAGTGGTATGGCGAATTTGTAAGATTTTATTCTGAAATAAACCGTCTTGGTTTTAAAAAAATATCTTAATACTAAAATAAAAAAGTAATAGTGTCATGTTTGACTTTTCATATTTTAGCTCAAATAAAGGACAATGTTATTGGTAATTTTCTTTGAAAGGCTACCTTTGTTTTTATATTCCTAAAATGACAAGAACCAGAGAGTTTTCTCCCTCCTTTGATCATTTTTGTCAAATTTTGCTCCTCAGAGGTCGTTACTGGTGTTTTGAAAATATTTTAATAGCATTTTTTATTTGAATTCAAAATGCCATCTGTAAAAGATTTTTTTTTAAAAAATAGACCTCTCCTGAGAACATTGTCATGAAACTTCAAATTGGGCACTTAACATATATTTGATGTTATACAATAAAAAGTATTTAAAAAAGAAAAATGAATAACACAGATGTAAAGATTTGTTCAATACACTGTTCTTCAATTTACTAGATAAAACCCATTATGATTCATATACACGGTATATCATCATCAGGTTTTAAAAAATACATCATTTCCTTCATATAACAGTTTAAGCAGGGGCCAATGTACAAAGACGCCTATCATTGAAACACCATTACTCCTATAACGAAAATTTGACACCACAAAAATAAATCAATTTTCTATGTTTAGTTATATAAGAGACTTATTATAATTAACACAAATATAGGTAATAATAAAATTTATGAAAAAATAAATCACTACATCTGCTAAATAATCACAAAATGTAAATAAAACTTACAGTTTTGCTCATAATTCCTTATGCGATGACAGTAAAAATGAAGTTTTGTTTTACCTCAATCGTGTGAATTTACCTTTAAGTTGTTAATCCAAACATTAGTCGGATTAAAGAAATATAGATGCCATTCTGAATTAGTACCAGTGTTTTGTTCCAAGTTGGATTCTAATATGAAAATTAAGCAACTCAACAATTGGATAATTCTATGTGATGTCCGCTTAGATTTTAATTCCGGGTTGATAAGATTTGAGGTATGTGCGAAAATGATGTAACACAGTTGTCTCTTTTTGACTGGTATGTATTACATTTTTTAAATATGGCTCTGGTCCCAGTTCCACACAATCGTTTCTCAACTAAGACTTTTCTTTAACTTAATTAGGCATAATTGAAATTTTAAATCAATCCCAAAAATCATTGAATTTTATATATTTGAAATGTATCTACTTTTTTAATAAAAAAAACCCTCCTCTTATATATATATATATATATATATATATATATATATATACAGTAAAACCTCTCTAAACCGGACAAGCTCCGGACCATAGAATTTGTCCGGTTTAGGGAGGTGTCCGGTTTAGGGAGGTTTTGAAATTCTTAACCTGGATTATCTCCCCTTAACTAAATAACTCTAGATAGAACCGGATATGGGATTATGTCATTTCTCTCCATATAAAGCACTGTTAATCATTATCTTATGTCTTATGTGTTAAACAATACAATTTATGTGCTAATTAATTAATTAATCTGAATAACTTAAAAGTTAAAAAATCAATGAAAACAGATATGTCTATGATGGAACGGATTTGAAACCTCCTATTTTAAGACTAATAGTTCTTGTGAAACCTTGTTTAGCTGGAAGTTTTGATGTTTCTAATGATGATCTTTTTACTTCTCTTATAACAATTAAACTTGAAATGGACTTTTAATGTGATACATGTCAGAGAAGCCATAATCATCAACACTGTACATCTTAATGTTATGTAAACATATCATTATAAGATATTCTGTAGGTAAAAACACTATTTGGTTTTAAATCACTAATTTACTTTCTTACGTTTCTAATTAGGATACTTAGGTTAGGGCAATCAACACTATCATCATTAATCCCTGACAGGACAACAATAGTGTTGACACTTTATCAGTCACAAGGTGTTACTAATTAACAGAAAACTTAAGCAACTCCATCGAAGTGCTTGGTGGTAATTATCTTAGGTTGTAGTGTTAATTAATAAATCAATAAACAAATTGATTAAGAAAAATCACAAAAAGAAAGAATAGAAGAAATTATAAAAATGAAAAATATTTTAAAAAATTAAATACATAAGTAATAGAGTTAAATACCAAATATTTTAAATAAGAATAAAAAAGATTAAAAAATACTTATATTTTTATGTAATTGAATTTTTTTATAAATCTGTTTAAAACTTATCTATTTAAAAAAGGGGAAAACGAGTAATTAAAGAAAAAAATCAAAATGTTGTCCGGTTTAGAGAGGTTCAATTTAAAGGATATAAGCAACTTGGGACTGAAAAGTTTGTCCGGTGTCCAGAATAGAGAGTGTCCGGTTTAGAGAGGTTTTTGTTAAATGAAATAAAGAAGGACAAATTCGGGACCAAATATTTTGTCCGGAATAGAGAGTTGTCCGGTTTAGGGAGGTTATATAAGCAATAAAATAAAATTCCAGTACTAACAGGCACTTGAAGATAGCTTAAAGGCCATCTTTAAGTAGCTTAAATATGGCTTATAGACATATCTAAGTTATCTTTCAGTCGTCTCTTAGCTAGTTTAAAGATATTTCGTTTTTTGGAGGTGCCTACCCTTTCGGAACATCAGACTTCTCTTCCCTTATGGTGGTTAACGTGTTTCACCTAACTTATAAAAGTTTTATTTTACTTTAGATTTTAAGCATTATTTATGTTCATTTTGCCTTCTTCAAATAAAAACAAGAAGACGATCAGCCATGGAAAAACAAATATTATACGCATGCCTTCTCCGTTTTATTGATGTTCTTGCTTACTTACCTTGTGAAATTATGTCATGTGACGTGAACAATTGCAGTTACGTAATTATAATTCATAAAAACATTCATCTGAATACAAATAAATGTACGTACTTCAATCTGAAAAAATGCATTCCCAGTTTTCCCAGTGTTTATTTCAATACTTTTTATTTAAGTCATGTTGGAAAATAAATAATCATCGTCGAATAATACACGTTTCGCTGTTCAAATATTGCAAATATTTCACCCAGTGTCTTCGCCACCTTGTGACATATTCTTTCGCATGAGTACTCCGACCGGTATAGTATTAAACCACGAGATAGACGTTGATTATTTCTTTGATAACGAATTACGATCTTAATAATATATATATTGTATTCTGTAAAGCGTTGTGGTGTATATCTATTTATCTTTGTGCAACTTTAAAAATAGTAATGGGATATCTATGAATTTTTTGTATATTTAAATATTTGAATAATTTAACGTAAACAAACCAGGAACCAGGAAGTGATCACGAAACCCTTGTGAACAATGTATTAGAGTAGTCAATTTGAAAATATCAGACAATTAGGACACAGTGACAAAGGTTCGACATGACAAAAGTACTTTTACCCTTTTTAATCGTAAGCTGGACAACGATTTTAACTGTTAACGGTTTATTGGCAGGAGGGTATGTTATGTAATTCATATACGTTATATATACAAACCTCTTAATCATATTTCTCTTTTTTATTTGTATTCTACGTGTATTTTACTTATGCTGTTTTCATTTAGATTTTAAGTTTATTTTTGGTAGGTTTCAACTATGATTTAAATGCCTATATTTATGTTGTGTTTTTATTTTGCAGGCATTTTTATGCTCATTTAGTTGCATGTTAGTATTTTTAGAATTTTAGTTAACCCGACTAAAGGTCATATGAGCTTATGGATTAGCGCAGAGTGTGTGTGTGTGTGTGTGTGTGTGTGTGTGTGTGTGTGTGTTTGCTCGTCGTGAAAGCCTATTTCGACTTCTTTTCTGAAACTACTGGGCAGATTTCAATAGTACTTAGTTACAAGTAAACATGGTGCAACTCAAACTTTTCTTATAGGAATGAGTATAAGAATACTGTATATTCTGAGTCACAAACAATCATTTGGAAATAAAGATTAAGATTATGTGCTCAACGTCACAGATGGGAATGAATACTGAAATAGTTAATTATCTTGATTAAAGAAAGATATTTACAAATTAAGGTTTCAGTTTTTCTGATTTCGTAAATAGTTCAGGAAGAAAGTATTTATCAGCTGAGCATATCGGGCCAATTCGGCCTCTTTTCATTCAACTGCAAGCTCATGTATGTATTTAGTTACACGCTTATATATTACATAGTATATCAATGTTCATTTTACAGCACTAGACAGCCGTTTCTGAATACAATTTCTCATCAGTAGTGCTTAGGCCAAAATTGAGACACCAAAATTTCTTCAAGGGTTGAATAAGTATCTAAAGGACCAAAATATATTAAACAGAATTTAGCTAAAGATACTTTGAATAAAGTAGTATATCTTTTAGAGGATTTCAGATTTTAAGTAACAGGATATTTCTGACAATACAAAGTATTGCCTATTGAGTTTGTGATATCTTCGGGGAAATATCCATCAGCATATATCATGTTATGTCGAATTATACGCTCTATTGAGTTTATTTTTATGTAAATCAAATCGACGACAAAACAACTCCCTGTACCTTTAATTTAGGTTACTTTAGTTTATAGGCACATAGTGTTTATAACCACAGATGAATCTTAACTACAAGAACTGGTAATATGAGCGTGGTTGTGTTTAGGTAGATATAATTAAGCTTTCCCACGCATTATTTGGAACAATAACTATCATATTCAAACAGTTTAGGTGTATACATTGCTATCAGATCATGAGCGACTCATGTTACACTATTAAAAGCATGAAGTATTTTGCGTCTTTAAACGAAAACGTACAGAAATGTTTATTTGTTCAACTTTACCGAGAAATATTTTACAATGCTGTTTTGTTTTCACAATAAAGCTACCAATGATGACACTATAAATAGAAAACTTTTAGCACGGTACTAGGCATTTCAGAAAATATGCCTATTAGGTAATTTAAGTTTTTCTGAAAAGACTTTCCCCATTTTTTGCTATAACCTTTTCTATGAATTTAAATGGCATTAAAGTAACAAAAACATTATGTTGAAATTAAAACATATTATTTAGAAAGGTCACAAGTTTTACTGATGAGAAATTTTATTTCGAAATGGCTGTTTACTACTTCAAAATTATTACAAGTTTAAAAATAATTCCATAAAATTTATACTGTAAAATTTAAACAGGTTTGATTTGTAATACATTCAGCTGATATCCATGATGATGGAATATTCATCCCAGGGGATATTCCTTACCCAGGAGGCAATTCATAGTACTCAATTGTCAGATAAACATTCTTCATCAAATTTATGTGCTTTGTAAATTTAAAATTCCTTAAAAGATAAGCTGTGCATAATCGCCCAAATTATTGGCTCAGGTTGATTTTGTAAAATAAATTTTAGTCCAATTTTCTCATCTCAACCTCTTACAAAAATTTTAATTTACACAATTTGGTCTTGGTACTACTGATCAGGATTTTTATTCCAATACGTCTAATGTTGCAAAATTAGAACTTCCATCGGAGAAAATATCAACAATTATTAAAAAAAAACACACATTACGCCATGACATAAACTTCAATTTTCATTCTCACTACCATTATTATTATTACACTGAATAGGAAGCTATTGAATTGAAATTGCTTTCATATTTAAGCCATCCTAGGATGAAATATTTTATTTGAGAGACAATAAAAAGTTATATTTTTAAACCTGTATTTTCATAAATTACATGGGTAATAATAATAATAATAATAATAATAATAATAATAATAATAATAATAATAAATCATCGATTTTAATCTAAAAAGAAATTTAAAATGGGACAATCTCTAAAACAAATATGAATTAAAATCATTTGAGGTCATAATATAGCTGTACTAAAGAGAAGAAAAGATTTTTTTTAAAATAAAAAACAAAAAATTGGGTTCTTTGTATTATTCCTTATGATAAACAGATAAAAATAAATAGATAAAAATAAATAAATAAATAAATAAATAAATAAAAGAGATATGAAAAGATAATTAAAATGATATTAAATATTAATGAAAATTAATCTGAATAATATTTTATATAAAAAACGGAAATTTGGGTTCTTTTATTATTTGTTGTGACAAATAGATATAAATAAATAGATAAATAAATAAATTTCAAAAGAAATGTAAAATTATGTTTTGTTAAAGTATTAGTAATAGTATATCATACTAAGAGCAAACACAAAAATAATTTTTTTTCTTGATCGTTTTCTTATTATTATGTTTATTTTTTATTTATTTTTTTTTCTGCTGAAGGAAATTGAAGTACCCAATGCTAAAAATACATAAATATATAAAAACACTAGAATTTACTTGTGATAAATCTGGGTAATAAATACAGTTCACTATACAAGATTCATTTACTAAATAGCTGGGATATCACCTTCTGTGTCACTTCCGGTTCTGTGCCCTTTTACTACCACAGGGAGATAACACCGTGTTTCAACAGTTTCAGGACTTTATTTTACACCGTAAAATGACAGAAATGATTAAAACATGTTATTTGTGGCTAAATCGACTTTTTCTTATGTAATCTTTTGGAAAATAGTACTTAAAAATCGGTTTTTGGTGACCGGTGACCTTTAAACCTTTAACATAAAACCTTATTATGCGTTTATATTTGATTTTTTATCGAAGAATAAATGTGTGTACAGCTTATCAGAGACATTCGAGGACGACCAAATACAGCTGTGGATTGTTTGGTTGGTGGCGGTGTAGTAAAACAGTGTAAGTATATATGTCATTAGGTTCTTTGGTTTAAATGATGAAAAAACCAAAATCATTGAGTTTATGGATAATTTGGTATGTATGTGTTCAATCACTTTTTGAAAATACCTATATTTGCCTTTTCTCTGATGTATGGACTTTTAATGTTTACATTTTATTCATCTACCAAATATGACAACCAACATGAATACATGGTGTCAACACTAGAGCGTTTCTCTTGCATCGCTTTGGAATGTAACAGGAGATTGATGAACAAAATATGCAAACTTTTTCAAATTTTGTTCGAATCAACAGAACCTACAATTATAATCTAGAACCAAGTATTTTAAATACTTTGTCCAAGTATTAATGGAGTAATAGTTTTCAAGTTTCATTTAAACTATTTTAAATGAAAATTCATAAAGTTTTATGAAACTTAAATAAATATAGAAATAGATAGACCGTATTGATACAACGTTCACAAATTTAATATTCTGCACTTAAATGCAAAATCAATAGTAGTTTGAATGTTGGAATAAATTGATATGTCTAAACATATATATAGAGAGAGTTAAAATCGTCCTGTGCTAGACGTCATCAATGTTCTATTTGCAATATTTTGATTCACCCTATAATCAAATGTTTGCATTGAAATAAATGATTTGATTGCTGTTGTACCATTTTGTGTTCATAAATAGTTTTTCTTTTTTAATTTTGTAGATATTATCAGGGTGCTAGCTACCATTGTTGCAGTGGATTCCATAGTAGGGATGACCAACATTGTGATTACGGTATAATATACATAAATATATTGACCGATGATAAATATTACAATTAAAGGGCTTTTGTATAATTTTGTTTGCCTATAACATATTAATTAATCGTTTAAACGTAAACGTGACAGGTATACATATTAGCATTAATGCTAAATATAACCATATATAATTACACAGAATGTAAGCAACAACAAAAATTGTAAAATACATTTTGACTCTGTGAACTAAAATTGGCCATAAACGTCAAGTTTTTAAACAAATGATAACAGTTATTATAGCCATACGACAATGCCATTTCCGTTTGGCTTTCAATTTGAATATAGTTATGGACAAGTATTTTTAGGTATAGGTTACACAGATGAAAATGTCGTCTCTATCATTGTTTATTATTAACTGTGACTCCTAACACTAGCCATGAATTGCGTAGCTCCTTTACATGAATATTTTAAATAAAAGGTCAAGCGAATAGATCATTGTTGTTTGACCGAACTACTTAAGTTCTGTCATCAATTCCCCTTTTAGTTTTGTTTTCCTAGTAACTCTGACGATTATTTGCAGCCAATACCTGTGGACATCCTGGTGTAATACCCAATGGACATATAAGGGGAACTAATTTTGCACCTGGAGGAA
Source organism: Anadara kagoshimensis (assembly GCA_021292105.1). Classification (NCBI taxonomy): domain Eukaryota; kingdom Metazoa; phylum Mollusca; class Bivalvia; order Arcoida; family Arcidae; genus Anadara; species Anadara kagoshimensis. Next base: position 23,709,980 of record CM037874.1, read on the forward strand.
CGGTATATTACAGTTGTGATAATGGATATGAAATTGTACATGGAAGTCATAGTAGAACATGTCAGAAAAATGGGTTGTGGAGTGGTGTAAGACCTACCTGTCTAGGTAATTAACACATGGAAAAAATTTATTTTATAAGAGTATTTAGGAACACATATAAAGCGTTTTCCAAATTTGAGAATTTTTTTCCTACATACCATCAGGTTACTTGGTTTACCTACTAAAAGTTTCTGCAAGTTAAAATTTGAAATTTCTCAAAAACTAAGGTATACTCCCTCAAGCCAAGTATTTCCTTAGCTTAATTTGGTAAAATATATTTTGGTCCTTTGGGTAGCTTTTCAACATTTTTCAAAATAATTTTGGTTTGATAATTTTGGTCCAAGCACTACTGATGAGGAATTGTATTCTGAAACGGCCGTCTAGTGCTGTAAAATTAAAACTGGTATAATATGTAATTTACCTACTAAAACAAAGAGTACTCAGTCCCCGCGTTGACACCATATACACAATTAATATAATATAGTTTTAGGTATCTTTACCAAGTTCTTGAAAATTGCAAATAATAAAGCATAAACACGCAGATACACCCAATGAGCTTGAAACAAAAGATACGACAGATTCTTTAGGCCCTCAATTATGACACCAACGAAATGCTTCATTTACAGCTATATGAAAAACGCGATGACTTCAAGTTTTGTCTATTTTCCTTTTTTGCGTTAACATACCTGCTTCTTATGCTATTGTATATCTGTTTCGGAATGAATGCATTGTGACTGAGCTAGTTCCCACTACAATTATTTAACACAAAGAAGTAGCATGCTTGCAAATATTTTGTTGACTCGGAGATATTCTTATCAAGGTTTATGGTCGTCATCACAATATTATTGGGTCCCTGTATCCAAAATAAACCTAACCTGGATATATTCTATGCCCCATTGTTTTGTGTATTTTCATTCATAATTTTGATAACACTCGCGGAGCCTCGTTTCTCTGGTGTAGGTGCACGCGTTGTCAGTCTTGAAAGTTTTTTTTTCTTTTTGCATCATTCTTTGAACATGGACAAGTATGTAAGTTTTGAGTTTTGAAGTGACAAATTTATGTAGCTAAAGCTTTTTTTGTAAATTTACTCTAATAAAATAGCTCATCTTAAAGCAACGCGTCTTTGAATTCATTATTTTATTCCAAAATTTACTTAATTATTTCACTAACTGTTAGTTTTCGGTTAAAAATTTAGTTGCTTTTCAGTCTTGTGTTTATTATTCTAACTCTAAATCTACGACGTGTACATTTGCTTAATACATATTTTTTATTATTATTGTGTCCTAATTTACCCGCCTGTTTTACTAGAAAACATCGTGCAAAATTATTACTGAAATAAATTTGGTACCTTTTGCATTTTCTACAGTTGTAGATCCCTGCCTTAACAATGATTGTAGAAATGGTGCTTCGTGTGTTTTATCTGGCGGTGTTCAAATCTGTAACTGTGCTCCAGGGTGGCAAGGTGAAATTTGTCAGAATAGTAAGTAAAACGCTTTAGTCAGAACTGTTATTAATAGACACTGACATACATGTAAAATTTATTATCCCATTCAGAAAAAAATCCTTTATTTCTACTGGTCAATTAGTAACATAGTATGGGGTTATATTAGGTCATTACTGATTATCTCTCTTGCCCCAAACATATGCTGTCAGTACCGATTACGTCCCCTGAAACCTAGCCACAATGTCGTAGTCAAAGCGATTTGCTGTTTCTGCAGATGTACTAATATTTTGACATCTTGAATATCAAGATCTTTTGTGGGATAAATTCTTTCCACAGTAATTCAATGACCTAATACAGAAACATATGGAGTCATTAAAATTCATGTTGGGCTACGCGATCTCAATCCCGATCATCTATGATACATACATTGTATTTTATTAATGTTAGTATTGTTAGTGACTGTTTTCCAATAACATGCCTCCATTGCAATAGCTATTTATAATTTATAAACCGTGCATCAGTGTTGGCTGATTTGTTCTTTATTCTTATAAAGCAAAGTTTATGCAAAACCTTGTTGAATATAAAGAGAAGACTTTCGCCAAATCATTCAACTTCACATTCAGATATAAAGACGACGTTCTGTCTCTTAACAATCCTAAATGTAGAGAATATGTGAATGCCATCTATCCTAGTGGGTTTTAAATAAATGGCACGACTGATTCCTCAAGTTTTGCTTAATATTTAGACTTATACCTCAATTATAACTTAACTTGTCAGTTCTCAAGTTTTTATTTTGCTTCTGAATTGTGATTCCGACATAGATTATTGTTTGTTTTTGATTATATTAAAAGTTAATATGGTGTTGTTTCAAAATGTCGGTCTGTTTTATCCTTCTGTCAGCATAAAATATCGTGGTTACATCAACATTTGCCAAGTACATTTGTAGCAGTTTTATCAATCTGTTTTATCTAATTGAGGTTTATGAGCACTTCGGAAATATAGACCAATTTGTTTAAAAACAATTAGTTTCGAAATCAGAGTAAAAATGCACAGACTATCCATTCAAATTTGGTATTACTACAATTAGATCACTTATTGAAAAATATTATCTGAAGTGTTCATCTAAAGCTATAGAAAATGACAAGAGCACTTTGTGTCCTTTTTGTTAAAAATTGGGGTGAAAAGAACAAATAGATGGTTTATTAAATAATGTGCTTATATTGTTTTAATAGGAATAGCATGCAGTGTACCAGACACTATCGAAAATGGTTACATTATTGGGAATAACTTCCTTTTTGAAAGTAGCATAACATATGCTTGTAACCCGAATTTTAATTTGACTAATGGATACGTCACCCGTGTTTGCAAATCGGACGGAACATGGAGTGGATCCCGTCCTTCGTGTATACGTAAGTACTTTAGATACTGCTATTATCTATTTGATTCATACAATATATTGTAAGGTTCTATGTAGTAACTTGATGTTACCTCTACGATGTCGTGGGGTAAGATCCTTATTTCATCAACTATCTTGTTTTTTCTTGTGTTCTTGACCTATCATATATATTACTACAGCTTTGTCAAATCAATATCAATAATTAAAAAATTATGATATGTTTCTTTTGCTGAATTGTTATTAAAACTTATAAATCTTTACAATAATCTGATAATTGTTTTGGATTTTGAATGTTAGACAAGTATTTTCAATGACTTTTGTTTATATTAATAATGTATTGATTTTTTAGAATCCAATACATGTGTCAGTAGTCCATGTCAAAACCAAGGGACATGTGTTGATGGTCTCGGGACATACAGTTGTATGTGTCCTCATGGATGGAGCGGAGTGCATTGCCAAAATGGTAGTTATATATTTAATAATCAGTCATTTATTATTGATGATTAATTACAAATAGCCCTTATTGTTGCACGGTATCTATCAAATATTTTTCAATCATATTTTTTTCTTTTTAACACATTACTGATTGGTTTAACTTTTAAACATGTTTTTGTATTTTTCCTGAATCCCATACAGTAAAGCAAGTTTCCTACCTTCAATAAATCATCAGTTAATGTCTGTTGAAAAAGTAACAACATCCCTCAATTTCCAAACAGAAACGTCACCCTCTTGTTTAAAATCTAAAATCATTTGTTTATTATTTTACTGCAGTTGGTTTTACATATTAAGATACACCTTTTAATAAGACACGAAATTACGTATACACAACGTTTTGTCCACTTGTTGACAAAAAAACTTGTCTTTTTTTTTATTTTAAATTTAAACTGTTTAAATATAAAAAAAGCCATAAAATTCAATTATTTCGTAAAACAGTTAAACACTTGAAATTTTCAATCCAAAAATAAATATTTTAGAAGTAGTTGATCTGTGATGCAAATTTGATAAAAATATGGGATTGAAGTTTGATTTTTAAATAATACTGGAAACTGCAAAAGTACGTCCTAGGCAGAATTATTAGAAAAAAAATGAAGATTATATGGTAAAATTGAAATCAGGTCAGAGTGATTATATTTTTGACTTTATAAACATGATTAATGCATTTGCTTCGTGTATATTTTCTGTTGTGTATCTTTAATTCATTTTCCTTTTCCATTTTTGGTGCGTGTTTATGGTTATATTTGTCAAAGTTGACACCAGATTTTGAACAAACTCAAAAAATACCCGTGTTAAAATGGTCTAGTAATTCTCCTGACATGAATCCCATAGAAAACCTGTGGAATAATTTAAGAAAGAAAGTAGCTAAAATAATCATAGATCAAATTCTAACTTTTTAAGCCCACGCAGAGTCACTGGTACGATAAAACAACTGTTTGAGTATGCCAAGACGAATAATGACTGGCGTCAAAGCAACTGCAGTATCAGCTAAATCATAATTCTCAGTTATGTATTTTTGTATGTATAAAAGCAGTTGTTTTATAAAATAATCCATGTCTCTTAAGTTCTTCTTAAATACAGAAACAATGGGATGACGTTTCTTTTTGGAAATTAAGGGGTTGCGTTACTTTTTGAACAAACCTGTACATACAAACACATATTTGATATGGTATACGTAAAAATTAAATATTTGAACTCGTAATTTGTCATCTATTTTTACTACAATAAACAGGTACATTTATTGTTTTTGTAAAATGTTTACAGAGTTTAATATTCAATCTTGAATGTCTTTTGGTTATTAGAGCTAAGACTTATGTCAATATTTTAAATTTGCTTGTGTTTAATACACCCATATTAACACAAATACGTAACATTAATCCTTAGAATGATGAAACATTATACAATTGTATATAAATGTATATCTCTTTTGTATGTAAATTGTCTTATTGTCGCCCGGCAAGTGAAACAAGTGGCCCCAACCCTGGCACTTGACCATCCCCAATTCAATGTCTGGGACAAGAAAAACACAAATTACAACAAAAAAAACCAACAAAAAACACGGATACGTTACTTACCGACACTTACAGTGCAAGTACGGCATGTCTTCTTCATATGTTTCTTCCTTCGCTGCAGTCAATGATATGTATTTATGTGCGGATACGATTTTGCTTGCACTTATGCTTACAACATTTTGATCTAGACGTGGATTAGTATCTGTGTTTGTTGACAACACATTAAACAATTCCAATCAACCCTGTTCAGGTCAATCGATCGTATTTACTTCAAATGCCTGTTGGACACAATAAATATTATAAAATATTTTCTTTAAATGCATATACAATTAATACACTAGAACGACATCTACAGTCACACCAGAGACAGTAAGCTTTTTGGTTTACGTAATGACATTTCGTTTTTTCATTATTTAGATATATTAGCACCATCTGTTCTTGGATGCCAAAATGATGTTGTTGTTTATGGTTTAAAACCATTACAACAAGTCAATTGGACACAACCTGTTTTTGAAGATCCTAGAGGTGGACATATTGAAATCACAGCTAATTATGATACTGAATCTCAAATGTTCCCGTATGGAACCTTCCAAGTGTATTATGAGGCAGTCAAACCAAATACTGGGATAAAGTCAACTTGTCAATTCGACATAACTGTTCAACGTAAGTGTTGCAATGCATAAATACACTTAACTCAACTACTGTTAACTATATTAAAGATAGGAATTTTCGATATACACAAAGAATGAATGATATGATGATACAATTGCAAAATAGAGTTAAAATGTATACATAAAATGTATGTATAACATTATTATAGGTTCGAGTTATTTCGATGTCACTATAGAATTGATGTAGTTACGTTTTAAGCATAGTCGATATACGAAACAAATATTTAAAAAAAATTAAACACGAAAGTGGCGATGGCCTATGTTCAAATCACAACCCAAAACAAAAAAGTAAAAGAAAACAGTCAAGTTAACTTAATTTACAAAAGGAAAGAGTCATGGTACTACAAAATGGTTAATACAAGCTACAACCACCACGCATAAATTAAAATTAAAAATGAAAGGAACATGGAGCCCTGGGTATGGATAGGTCCAGGATAGTTTTGGATATAGAATAACCATCCCTATCGACAATAATGTTTTGACGGTAATGAATCGTTTTCAAGCCAAGACTTGCAATAACCCTGAGTAAAGCATTAGCGTAATGAGCATATTTTGAAATATAAACTTCCTAGTTTCATTGACCGTTCGAGGGATCTTTATAAAATTTAATTATAAAAGTAAACAATTCCCTTTAACAATGAAATACTACAACTTGAATGCTTTTCCACAATAACTTTGATCTTGAGAATATTTTAATATACAACTTTGTTCTTACATTTCTTCTTTTGTTGTGCTCTAGCTTACCCATGCGACGAGTTAAACATTCCACGTAATGGAGCACGTGTCTGTACAAATTGGAAAACAAGATTTGGAAAATTTTGTAAGGTGTATTGTCATGTTGGTTTTTCAACTCCAAACACAGATGCCAGTTCATTATTTGTATGTGGAGCGAGCGGACACTGGAAACCAGCAGTGTTGCTTCCAAATTGCACAGGTGAAAATTCAAATTCTACAAAGAAAGCTTATTTTTTCATATTTCAACCTTTGTTTCAATCATTTAAATTAACCAGATCTTTTCTGTTACGTTTACATGAATATATTGGCTCTCAGTGACGTCGTCTTATCATGAATGACGCACTGAGACATTTGAAATCCTGCGCTAGGATGGTTATTTTTTACTTTCTATGGCTATATTATTGTTGAAATGGTTGAATTGTGATCGATAATTTTCTATAAAATTAATTATAAGAAATCAAATTATTTTTCGTTTTGTTATGGAAGTATGAAAGAGCATTTTGCACATATGTATTGTATATTGTAAAGTGCTGGTACAAAAAGATATTTGTTTATAAAATAAAAAATTAACTTTCATCCCATCTTTAATCTTGTTTATGCAGTGTGTATTTTAGGTACAGTCGTCATATTTACTTATTGTATAATCTTCAACAGTAAACTTTGATTTTGTCACCATTGAGCATTTCAGTCAGGGACTCTGTTAAGATTTCCTCTTCCATATCTGGATACTCATAATAAATAATTAATATGCATAACGTAGGCTGAAAAATTTGAATCTGATATACTGCTTTTATTGAATACGTTTATTATTTTCAATTTATTTAGAAGTGGATTTTCCATTTAACACAGCTAAAGAACACAATATATTCTGTGACGATGCCAGCTCGATCAAGGATATAAAAATGCAGTTTTTACTTTCTTTAAAGACTTCACATTTCAGTTACTTCTGTCGACGGTATCAAGACGAATGTAATGAGAAGAATGTTAGTGTCCAATGTTGATCTATTGTGTGTTTTATGTGAATATTGTTATAAATTGGATAAATTAACATTTTCTAAATAAGCATGACATTTATATATATGATGATATAGTTGCTTTTAAGCAGAATGATAAGGAATATTATCGTTAATTTGGACAAAATTTTATTTTTTGTAAATATCCTTGTATATATATTTGTGAAGTAATAAAAATTTTGTATTTGTTGTCATTTCCCTGAATTAAATATAAATTTTAAGCAAAAATAAATTAATAAAAATAAAAACAAGCAAATAAGTTCCTATTCATAATTTACAATTGATAATCTAAAACCATCTTATTGCTTTCAAACATCATATCTGTAATTTAAAGATCAATATCAATAAAAACAAATATATGTATATATATTTGACTTGTTTTGCTTTCGCCTATATTAAAACCTTGTTGAATCTGGAGAAAAGACTTTCTTTCTATAACACAACAGCAAATACAAATATAAATAGCAATCTTATCTAGAAACCTGGATATATTTGGCATCTCATAGTTTTATGTTACTTAATTCTCAATTTGCATTTTATATTTGGCGGGTGTAGCTAGCTAAACAGGAGGCGCTTACCCTTCCGTTGAATCCGGGCTTGCCTTTCTTCACGTGTTTATCTTAATTTACTAGTTTCAAAGTTTTTATTTTGCTTTGGAATTGTGATTTGGGCATTGATTAGGATATGTGTTTTTACTTTAAATCAAAGACACGACTGATTCAAAAGTCCTTCTTCATATTTCACAATCATGAAAAACTATATTTGAAACTATATGACAAATGTGATGATTTCGATTTGTTTTGTCATCTTTCGTTGTTTCTTTGCAGTAATAAAACTTCTTTTCCTGCTGATGGTGTACTATTAGACCACCAGGACGTTATTCAATGAAAAAAGTTGAATGAATGAAGTGCTTGCCTTGCCTGAGCTCAAGGCCATACTTCACTAGTGGAAATTTACATGTTTAACTTAATTTGCACTTTTACAGTATTTACTGGATTGTGATTTAAACATGGATTTCTATGTTTGATTAACTAAAGGATGTAGCAAGGCTAGGATGATCAAGACACTAAAAAAGGCCGTCACCACAATATTGTTGATCAGTATGATCTCTGTATTCAAAATCATTCTGGATATAGCTCATGTCCAAGAAATCCAAGTCTATCGTTTATTCCAATTTTTGGTCTGTTCTACATTAACATACTGAATTATTAAGAGCGGTCTAATTGTAAATGTATATATAATATTTTCCTACTTTCCCTGTAGGTGAGCCCATGGACACAAATCCTTGAACTTTCTACCCACAAATAAAGGTATAGGGCATACTTTAAAGCAGCAAAAAGTATTGAAACTTTACATATTAGACTTAAACTACGATTTAATGACACCATTTATTCAACTAGTTAACCTTATCCGCTGCCATATAAATTTAATAACTTTAAATTTGCGCCAAACAAGTGAACAAGGAAAAACACATCACTGAATTTGTAAATCTTTAATTTTGTTTTTTACAATTTTGGTCTAAGCGATATTGATGAGAAATAGTATTCCGAAACGACCGTCTAGTGGTGTTGAAAAAAGTTAAACAAATAATATAGCTGACTTTTGCTTGCTGATATGTTTTTTTATTCCTATGAAGCAGAATTTATGCAGAACCTTCCCTGTTTAATCTGGAGAGAAGACTTTTGCCAAATCATTCAACTCCTTGTAAAGATATATAGATGCTGTTCTCTCTCTTAACAATACGGAATTTTGGAGATTTTGTTACATTTAATTTATTCTAGTGAGCTTGAAATAAAAAGATACGACCTCAAATTCCTGAAGTTCTGCTTCATATTTATACTTATACCTCAATTATGGCACCTACGAAAGGCTACTTTTGAAACTTCATGACAAACGTAATGGCCTCAATTTTTCTATTGCCAACTTTCCTTTTCTATGCAGCAATATACCTGCTTCTTCTGCTTGTGGTGTATTTGTTTCGCAATTAATACGCTACGGTAGTGTCCGTTTTCACTACTGGGACTTTGTACAACGGTGGAAGCTGCATGCAAATGAATTGTTGACTTAGGGATATTACTAACCTAGGTTTATCAAGGTCCTCAAAAAGTTTATTGGTCGTCATCGCAGTATTGTTGATAAGTTTGATGTCTCTGTGTCCAGGAATACCCTGGATATATTATTGACGTCCCATAGGTACATGTGCCTTTCACACAATTTTGATTGTACACGTGGCGGGAGCAGCTAGCTAAACAGGACGTGCTTATTCTCCCAGACCTACCGGCCTCACTTCCCTAGTGGAAGTTCACGTATGTAACCTGACTTGTCAGTTTCTACGTTTTTATTATGCTTCTGGATGGATTGTGATTTTAACATGGATTAGTATGGGTACTAATGGTATTTGAGGTTTATATAGTTTTGTTTCAAAACGTCGGTCTGTTTTATATTTCTGTCAGCATACATCAAATATCGTGTTAATCGGCATTTGCCAAGTACTTTTGTGCCAGTTTTATCATTCTGTTTTTATCTAAATGAAGTAAGCGATAATTTCGAAAATATAGGCTGATATTTTTGAAAACATAGTTTGTAAATCAGAGCAACAAAATACACATTATATCCGTTCCAATTTGGTATAATTACAATGAGATCACTTATAGAAAATTATTAAAGTGTTCATCTCAAGCCACACTACATAATATGGACACATTGTGTTCTTTTCTATTAAATAGTGGGGTGAATAGAACAAAAAGATGATTTATTAATACCATGTGCTTACTTTGTTTTAATGGGGATAGCATGCAGTGTACCAGACACTATCAAAAATGATTACATATTTGGGAATAACTTCCTTTTTGAAATTAGCATAACATATGCTTGTAACCCGAATTTTAATTTGACTAATGGGAAGTTCACCCGTGTCTGCAAATCGGACGGAAAATGTAGTGGATCTCGTCTTGTGTGTATGTAAGTACTTTGAGAAACTTATTATTTATTTGACAATATATTGTAATGTTCTATGTCGTAACTTGATGTTAGCTCAATGATGTCGTGGAGTATCTTTTTTGTGCTCCTGACCTACAAAATACATTTCGTAATATGTCTTTTTTATTGAATTGTTAATAAAACTGATTAATCATTACAATCATCTGATAATTGTTTTGGTATTTTGTTTTGGTTTTTGGATGTAAGACAGGTATGTTCAATGTCATACACTTAGAATGAATGGAATGATGACACAATTGCAAAATACAGATTGAATTCCAACATAAAATGTATCATAGCAAATTTATTGGTTTGAGTGATTTTGATGTCACAATAGAATCGCTGTAGTTGAGTTTAAAACATAGTTTCCTGTTATCGTTATACGACTGATACAATTAAAAAGTAATAAAATACATGTGTAAATCCTAACCCAATACTCAAAAGTAAAAGAAAACTGACAAGTTAAGTTAACTTCAAAAAGGAAAGGGTCTGGTACTACGACATAATAAACGCAACCTTCAACCGACACGCATCAAATTAAAATTGAAAACGAAAGAAGCATGGAACTTTGGGACGTCAAATATGGCCAGAATAGTTTCTGAATATAGAGCAATCATTTTTATCATCAATATTATCATAACAACCATAATATATTCAAGGTTAATCTATTTAAGACCTTAGTAAGACCAGTACTGCTTTATGGAAGTGAAACTTGAAAATAACGAATATACACATTATTTATTGTATTTGCTACTTTGATAGTACAAATATATATATATATATGATTACTATATAGACAAATATGGTTGTGTTTTAGAACGAAACAAAATAAATTTAAAGATAAACCAATTATGTATATATTTGATTACGATATGATTTTTATAAGACATCAAAATATTAATTAAAAACACTGGATTAATACATGTATTACAATACCTATTTACAAAACTAATTTAATAAGAATCATTACTCAATTCAAAATTATTCTTTATAATAAAAGATGATGAAAAGCTTAAAAATATTTACAAGTCTACATTCATATATATGTTACACAAACTCTTATTTTGAATTTTGACGTCTGATAATTACAGCTGTAAAACCTGAAAGTAAAACCTAAAACAAAATCTGTTGCGTTGCAAAACTTGCACATCTAATAACTGTAAAACGATGAACTTTCCTTGGTCAATTACTGCTCTAGTTATTTCATTTTAACTAAAACACGTGAAGGTCATAATAACATTACATTCTGCCTACCTCTTGTAATTGTGCTTACATACAAACAAGAAAAAGTTGTCATTCTATCCCTTTTTAAAGGACATTTATTTAGTACTTTACACGTGCTTATTACACGGTTATTAGAAAAGTCCATCACATCGGTTATTTAATTAAATATTTGCTTACAAAACCGACCTGTTTGATGTCTAGTCTCAAGATGCTATATTATGCATTTGAATGTATTAAAATTATAAAATTGAACGAGAAAATAAACATCTCCAAATACAACGGGAAAGGATATTTATTTGGACCACATCAAGAATGATTAAGTCCATCATGTTTTTATTTGTTATTAGTACATTCAACATTTTTTAATTTATGTGTTTAAAATTTTTTGTTGTATAAGGGTTTTGGAAGATAAAACCAACCCGCCTCGGAATTAATATTTTTGTCTGCCATTTCCATTGTGTTTTAACAAACATTCCTAATGAATCTACGCAATATTTACAAATATAATGTAAACAATTCAAGTGCTTCCATTACCATATGTTACAATTTTACTTCAATCTAACTTTGTAAAAAAAGGATAATTATACTGGTGATAATTTTACAAAACTAGACGACCGGTTTTTTCCTTAGTTTTGTTTATATTTTTACTAGCTGCAAATTTAGACATTAGTGTTATAATAAAAAATAAAATACACTTGTGTTCAAAGACAAAAATGATGCTTTGAGATTCGGAATATGGTTGATTAAGGCTTTCAAAAGTATCTTATATACAATAATCTCCTATGACGGCTTTATTGTTTTTTTACAAATGACGGTGTAAAGTACAAATAAACAATAATCTATTCCATATTCCACATACATTTCACATGTATTCAAAAAATTGACAAATGCATCAGGAAAAACAGTACCCACACATTCTGAATGGTTAACTACTTGTGCTTCATTCTTCTTCTATGCACTATTATTCCTATTACAACCGCTATAGCTATCACCGTTACAGCAATAAAACCACCAGTGATTGCCCATATTGTGCCTTTAAAATATAAATAATAATATCAACATCACTTGGAATAAATCCGTCAATTCATGCATTTTCCACATTAAGACTTAAGGTTTTTTTTTTCATTTTTGTTGATCTAGTTTTCGTAAACTTAATTTGTTTTTGATTTGCAGTCTCTTATTGGGAGGCATATTGTTAAAGCTTTAAGATATAATAAATATCATAATATACACAGATCTCAATAGAATGTCTGCTATTTGACCTTTTCTGACAATAACGTTTATTCTATCATGTTTTATATTTCATTACCAATCGCCAAAAACATATTTGCCAGTTAGAACCTTCTTACATACAAACTATTCAACTGCAATAGTGAACTTTGTCCTCCTTTTAACCAACTTAAAAGCCATCAAATATTTAAACAAGCAATTTCATTACTGGAGACGTCATGCAATATTTGAAACTTAAATATACCATTTAACATACATAGATTTTATAATTTTATATATAAATTCTTTATTTCATACACAATATTTTTGATGCAGTATTTACCAAATTCTATAATTAATTAAATAGTATAAATTATTCATACCTGCGTCTAAATATTGGAATTCTTTTGTTTTAATCTCTTCCGTATTAACTAAAATATTAATGAAACATTTGATTTCATAGAAAAAAATTACCAGCGTTTGAGTAGTACTGCTTCTGGATGTTTATTTCTTATTGTTTCTATGATACTGCTAACTGAATTCTCATTTAGAAATATTTAAAGATGCAAGTAACTTAACAAAGTAATAGATATGTGTAATTTGTCAAACGTGTTTATGGAAGTCATTGTATTTTTTACAGAATAACGTGTCGTATTACAGTACATTGTTCAGGAAATTTGCTAAAATTTCTTGTTTGTGATAAAAAATAGGTTTATCACCTTCTTTAACAACCTAAAAATTACACTTTCACCTTATATTCAACAGCATGGATCCGTCTGGTCTTAAGAGGGCGAGTCAATAAGTAACCAGCCTACATTATTACCGGTTGAAATCCACCTATTTTTAATGTAATTACCCTCTAGTGGATATATTTAGACCGACGAAGTACAAGTGCCATCAGTCCAGAACTCCAAAAAGTCCGGGTCTTTTCCATTGACCCACTTCTCAACTGTCTTTACGACCTCTTTCTCAACATCCATTGTAACTTTGCAAGTGTTGTCTTTCAGGTTGTACAATAATGTTTTACAAAATGCACGAAAATAATGACAGTGTCAGATCTAGACAATCGGAAATGGAATAGGCTGGTTAGTTATTGCTTAGGGTTTGTATTGTATTACTTTAGCTGTTGCAATATACACGTTTTGTAGTTGCAAATTTATTTCTTGTAAAGATATAAATAAATAATTAATATAAAGGTTATTTTACATGTACTAACGAAGTGTTATAGTCACAATCTGACTAGAACAATTGTATATGAGTAATATGATCTATATTTTGAGAGTGAGGTATAATGAATGTTATTGTGGTTTTTTAAAGCAATTTATTTTTTTTCACATTCTAACTTATTATATTAGAGCCTACAAATTGCAATATGATTACGCACGTATTGTATAGCATTAAAAATAATATATAACATATACCCTTTATGTGAACGTAAAATTTACACGTTGAATTGTTTCCGCTTTTATCCGTCGCCATATAGTGTATCAAAGTAGAAGTATTCAAATTAAACGACGACCCAGGTGGTGAACCCGAAACAAGATTTACTATCGGAGGGTCTTCAGAGTTGTCAACTGGTATAGGCTCAGCCCAAGATACTTCTATTGCGATAGATTTAATGTCAACAAAAATCGTGATATTTTCTGGACATGATCCGTCGAAATCTGGTGGAATATTATCTTTAAAAAATATAATTACAAATATTAGTAAATAACATAAATTGCCTATTCGAACTTCAATTTGAATATGCTCTTGTTTTATTTTGCAAGGTTAAAATTTATCTGTCGATTCGATGTACTCGTGTCGCTTGAATATCTATATTTTTGAGATTGTGATTGAAAATTGATTGATTTGTTTGTTGTAGATGATTAGGGTACAATGCTTACTGATCGTGAACTGTATCAGGGAAACCCGGTTAATTGATAAATTTTGCATTTAATTATCGTATAACGTAATACGAGTAAATTATTGAAGATTCTATGTTGCCAAAATATGCGTGTAAACGTTTTCATGACGTAAAATTTAAAATGAGTCTCCAATCAAAATATATTGCCCATAACACAAAACCGATAAAGTGCATAATTTAAAATTGAATTCACTGTGCACATTTCGTCTTTTTTTTTAGACTTTTTTTAAAAAGGTATTTCTGATTTCTGTAGGTTCAGGTGATCTATTTTTAAGTTATTGTACATTTTTGTACAACGTTCATCATTGATATTGTTTTTAAAAAAGTCGATTTTACTTCAAATTAAGTTTAGAAACATATTGAAAATATAAGAATAATTGTCTTTCAATTTACCGCAATTTTTAAGAAATGAACCCGTATTACAATAGTAAGCTAGAAAATTTAAGATAAAATTGAAAATTAAATGTTAAAAATATATCCACACCTATGCATTCATTTATCGACACTGATCCTCTTCCCAAAGTTGTGTAATTTTTTGGACATTTGCTGCACATGACTTGACCATTTTCTGATTGATATTGACCATAATCACATTTCTTACAGCCAGTGCCATCATGGTACTTGCCTTCTCCACACGGTACTTTAATGAAGATAAAGAGATAAAATGCATCTGTTGCAATAGGTGCCGTATGCCTCTCAATGGTATTATTGAGATAAGGTACAGTAAGCAAAAAAAAAATACAACTCATTACATGTATGTCATTAGAGGACAATTGGCCATTTAAAAAAGAGATATAATGTTTACTTCATAAATCATTTTAGAAATTGATATGAAATTCTATTACAGGCAGACAATCACTACTGTTTAAATTATGTCATTTAATTCTAAATACCAGTAATATAAAACTACTTAATATATAAAAATGCTTATTCAAGATTTCTATAAAGGCTCGTTCTTTAGAGTATCAGCACAGAATTCATTTACTGTTTTATATATAGTAAAACTACATGCTATCTAGAATTAAAATGATAAGTTTTGAAAAATAATATTGAAATATTAAGGAAAAATAATATCAGAATTTTATTAAAGGGGTGATGGTACTTACCACAATAATAAGAAACTTTCTCATTTCCTTCCGGACAAGTGATGTCTGAACCAACTGAGGAACTATTTGTATCGGCTCTATATTCTGTACCGTTTATTTCAATATTTAATGATCCTTCCAAACTCAAACTATGTAGTGTATTTACTGCTTCAATCAAAGATTTACCACAAACTTCTGGTCCGTCTAAAAATATACTGATAGGTTTAATCACATCCGAGACACGTAAAGGCGCTTTAACTGAATATTGTTTATCGTGTCATTATTTATAGCAGATGCGTTTATGAAACAATGATTGTTGTAGTCGCTCTTGGTAGAACAACAAAACTATTACATCTTTTCGAAAACTAGGAAAAGTCTAAATCTTTATCAGAACATCACTAAATCAGTTTAATAATTTTTTGGTGTATCTTGTTAAAGATTTTCACATATAGTTGGATGACCAGGCCCTGGTTTCAAAATCATTTCTTAATTAAGATTTTCCTTAAAATAAATTGAGCAAATTTAGGCAAGCTCTTTTTGAAACTACAAATAAATATTTTTGTCAAAACTAATGCAGATGTCATTAGCTTTGTATAATCTTAAAAATGACACCTTAAATTTCCCAATATCTTAATAATTTTACAAAGTTATACAGGTTTTTAATTTGCCAGATTTAAGTTTAGGAAAATCTCAAGTTAAGAAATCATTATGAAACCGGGGCCAGTTCTGAAATAGTGAAAAAAAAACCGAAGCATCTAAGTGAATACTTTCGGTCACTGACAAACCATTTCGGTCACTGACAAACCATTTTTACAATGATCTATCTTAGATGCTATGATGTCTATGCTAGCAATTCTTCAATTCGATTCTTAGTTGAATCAATATCAAACGTTATTCAATATTCTTTTTGAATTTACAAGACAAATTTGTATGTTGGAATGTTAAACTATAACTAAAAACTTACCTTGGTTCGGATCACATGACATCATTGCTTGAAGTTCAACATTAGTTTTAGATATCTCACGTTTTTCATTTTCAAACAACTTGCAGTGCCGTGATGTAAACTCGTAAGAATCACAAACATTTTCTAAAATGCATTTAACATTTTTCTTCGTAAGGTTAAAAAGTCGTTGCATTTCACTGTTAGGTATTATTGTTGTTTGTTCACTGTTGCATATCAATCCAGCATACTCAATGTTATAGGTAACAATCAATTCCGAGGCATTTTTCACCGCTACAAGTAATAGATGTTTTATTTATATCAAAGACATTGCCAAAAAACCATCTCTTCATAAAACATAACAACATGTATCTATACTCTATAGATGCTAGCTTCGTATTTTACTTGATATATAGAATAAAACATGGTGGAATCCATATCATATGCCATATCTGACAGACACAACCCAAATCACTGATATTGGTCAAGTCCGATATGACATATGGTATGGATTTCACAATGTTTTATTATGTTTACCATATACTTAAAATTTCGCCATTTAGAACAAATAATTCATACAGACATTTGCCTTAAATATGACAAATACATTAACTTGACAGCAATTAGACGAAAAACACATTACTTCAAATACTTTAAATCCCGACATCGCATATTTCTCATCAGACGAACATTTGTTAGGCCTTTTAATGCCGTCAAAATTTTCTAAATGACATGGTGATTGAATCTATCTGTTCCAAAAAGCTGGTCTGATATCGATATCAGACAGGTGATACGGATTTTCCGACCGGGCACGTGCGGTCGGTGATATCGATTCCGTCAATTTAGACATATCAGAGTATGCAGAAACAACGTAATTAATACAAAGTATATGATAAATGATTAGAAAAAGTTTAAACCGATGGTGTATATGGGTGTGTGTCAAAAGATTTAGGTTGGTATTGTATATGAAGTATGTTTCGGAAACTCATCTTAATTGCAAAGAACAAACTCGTTGCAATATTTTGATTAAAGTAAAGCTGTTTTGTAACAACACATTTTTGTATCATTTCTGATACACATCATTTTTCGATCAGAATCTTATACGCACCATTACAAGACGGAATCCTGTTAGCAGGGTTATCATCCGTTTCGAACTCCCATAGGTGAAATGTACTGGGACCACAGAAATAGTAGTTTCGTGGATGACTGTCAAATTCAAAGCCTTCATTACAAGTTAACGTGCAGTTGATTCCATCTTTATCAGTTTCATTAACGCATACAAGTGATGCATTATCAGGTGCGTCCCAGTGTCTACATGCTACATAAACAGTTATATATTGAAAACATATTAGTTTCATTGTTTTATTGATCTAAGCGAATTAAAGTAATACATGCATATCAATATGGGTTTTAGCATAATGAACCACAAACATACAATTTTATGCTGAAATCATAATCCCAAGAACAACAAAAAACTTTTAAAACTGACAATTTAATAAAAACGCGTTTAAATTTCACAACGCATGGAAGTGATACCGGAAATAACGATGTAAACAAAATGATTAAAAAACGAAGACATTACGATACTTATTTTTGTTAAAATGTCTCATTTTATTAATCTATTGCATTAGAAACATTCTGTTTACAAGGCAATATAAAATGGAACATGACTAAAGTGCAAATGCTGGAGAAATATTGAACATAGTTCATAGGGGGTTTGAGGAATTATTAGTTAAAGGATTTCCTACGTACGACAATAACTTCCTGATAACCATTATATAAAACCATTTTTGTATTAAGGATGTTAATGTTTGTGTTTTCGTCACCATTTAATTGAATATGCTGAAATTGTAAAATAAATAATCCTAGATATATTTATCATACTCACTCATACATGGTTGGATAACACAATTTTCTATCTGTGTTGAATTTCCCTGACAATTCGCACCACCATTTAGTGGCGGAGGGTTATTACAAAAACGAATTCTTGTTTTTTCACCAACATCACATGAACTTGAGCAATGTGACCATTCGTTCCACTCTGTCCAGGAACCATTAACTGCCACAAAAAAGAACAATATATAATCATATGACACTGATTTTCTATGTTTATACAGGAAACACTCAATGACATCACAGGAAACACTCGATGGCATCCAATGAAATGTTGTCATCATTAGGGGTTTAGTAATAAAACGAAGATGTTTATTAAATAAAATAAGTTATGTGACTTCAAGTAATGTGGAAATAAAGGAGTTGGAATTATAATCGTCTTGAGTGTTGCATTATTATTCGTATTATTATATTCACAGGCATGTCATATCGGCCCGAGACCAATATCAGACCTCGGGTTCTGATATTGGTCGAGGGCCGATATGACATGTGATATGGAATTCATCGTGCTTTGTCCTTTTTATCATATATTTGAATTTTTGCAAGTATGATATCAATTACAAAAAATTGTCATCACTTATGAGTAAAATAAAATTTATTAATTTTATTAATCTTGATTATATGTTAAGATTGTATCATCTCCCATGCTATTTTCTGCTAAATCTATCATTGTCATAAACCACTTTTCTAAATTATAAGATCAAATTTAATAAGTGAAAAAACTAATTCAAAGGTCAAAGTTGAAAATGAAATTTCAAAAGTCCCTTCAACGCTTCCGTATCTGATGCGATATCAATAGCGCTTTAGTCGTGAAATGAGAAAAGTTCGAATTAGAATTAATGAATTCAATTCATTAGTTTGATTTTCAGGATTCAATTTTATGCACCGAAATTTCAGAATGGTAATAATTTTATCAAAAATGTGACTTACCGACTGTTATTTCACAATATTCCCCTTTGTAATTATCTTCACAAAGACAATCGTATGATCCTATATTATCAATACAGCTTGCATTGTTTTCACAAATGTTTGCAACACAATCATCAATATTTTTATCACAATCAATCCCAGTGAAGCCAAAATCGCAAACACAGAGGTGGTCGTTTAACATATCAATGCACTGTCCAAATTTACATGTTGTGTTAAGACATTCATTAAAATCTGAAAATAAAGTCAAAGTGTAAGTGTTATTGGAGTTCAACGGTTACAATTATTACTAAACCTGTTTAAAATTTGCAGCACTAGGCGTCTGTTTCGGATCAAAGTCCTTATTAGTAGTACTTGGACCAAAATTGTAAAGATCAAAATCTTTTAAGATGTTGACATAAGAAACATAGAAGGACCAAAATGTATTGGTCTAAATCTACCCAGTGCAATACTTTGAATTATAAAGCACATCCTAGTTTTTGATAACTTTTTAGATTAAAGAAAGTAATGAAGATAACATTTAGGTAAATGTATTTTATGTTTTTAAATTGAAACAATTACAGCAAAAATAGTTGTTGCTAAAACACTCACCATCACATTCACTTGGTACATCAGTGAATGTTGTTGTAAGTATATCCATGTTTTCAAACTGTTTCCAACTCAAAATGTCTCCAGGGTCGTTATTCTTGCACGTTTCACCTAACGCCGATATACCAGTATCGGATGCATTTACTGACCATATGTTCATTTGAGAAATCTTGCCGGTAAAGTTAGATCCTGAGATGCAAACATTATTTACAACTTAAATTAAAACACAACTACTATTTTATTTTGTTTATGATAATAAAACATAATTTTTTCTTTGCTTTCCATTATCAAAATATGTTTCTATTTGTAATTGTTTGTTTGAGTTTTTAAGAAACTACAACGAATTGGTCTAACGTTACAAGACGGTTTAGTAACATGCATAGTTTATTTAAAATTTTCTATCTTGAGAATGCATTTTTTGTATTTATCTTTTCTCAAATTAACCCATTCTTATCAAATTGTCAAGCCCAAGAGTGAAATCCACACTACCATTTTATGCTTATCCTTTTAATACACTTTTTTGTTTTTAATTCACCACTTTTTTACTACGAGTCTGAAAGGTATTTGTGTGATATGCATTCTGTAAAATAACCAACGAATAATTAATAATTGTAAGTGTAGAGTATTGTTTATTGCCGTTTCGTTGAAGAATACACTAATACTGCGTGATATAATACTTATAAAAAGATATAAGCAGATTAAATAAGACACTTATCTTCAGAATAATATGTACTTCTGTTTCTATCAATTATGTTTCTTTTCCATTTGTGCTTATTTCATATAATATACAACTGTACATAAATATAAGTTATTTGTGGTTTGCACATGATTTTTACATAATTTAAAGAGAAACACTTACTAATAATGTTACAATATGTTAATTCATAACAGTCTTACCAATATAAAGTTTTGAGTTTGCTGGAATCATGACACAGGACTCATTAATTAGTTTTTGTTGATTGTTGACTTTAAATGAAACGTTGCCTTTATAAACTGTCAGACTTATGAGATTCCAACTCTGTAAGACAGGTTTTATTTTCACTTTAAAGCTACAATAAAATATTTTAAAACCTATTATTTTAATTTGCTAGAAATTTTTTAACTACATGTATTTTATAACAACATCATATTAATTTTGAAGCTTTTTTGTGTATTTTCAAACCATCATGTGTTTTCAAACAATAAACATTATTCACTGGATAATAAATTCGTATTTTAAATTATAACAATATTGAAAATTGAGACAACACAAAAATGCAATAAATTTTGAATGTTGCAATTTTTGAAACCTTACCAGCTACCAAGTAGATAAAATAATTCTGCATAATAAACAATTCCTACGTTGGTGGTCCCATCGTCAATATGTACCACTTGAAACTGGTCAGACATATCTGCCAATCGGATCCACATCGAAAATTTAAAATTTCTGACAACTTCTGTGTTTGAAACATTGATAGTTATGCCGTCTTGGGTTTTGTTCAAAAATACGATGTCAAATTCTGAAATTAAGAAGTGAAGCAGTTTTACGTGCGGTAAACATACTAATATATATTTGTCATACATGTAACTTCTTATTGCCATAAAAATTGTATTTTTTAAATATTCTTTCCTAATTTAGCTTTGATAAGTTGTTTGTGTGTTTTCATTTTCTTTTTTTTTTTTTGTGTTCCATTGACAAAGTACATTCTTTTTCAGATTCAAATTTTAGACAATAACTTGTTCAGATTGTATTCTTACTTTTCATTTAAGGACAGAATCAATACTGAAAATACATTACAGGGAAATGATGGCATTTATCAACCAAGCTTTGCAATGCCAATCACTTAAGCATAGCAGAATACATTTTACCTTAGACAACTGAATCAATATTGTGACTTTAAAACTTATATTTTTTACGTTTGTATAGCTGACACTTGTTAGTTAAATTAAAGGTTCTAGATAGATAATCTTTGTTTAGCTAGCTACAACCACCACGTTTGTAATAAAAACCGAGTATTGAAGGAAAATTAGAGTTTGAAAAGTCGAATATAATAAGGATAATTTTTATATAGAGAGACATGATAAAAATCATCCATCCAATTTACTTGCTGGTTAATATCTAAACCTTATGTTTAATAATAACCTTTACAATCAAATATGTTGTCTGCTCCTGTGAAAGAAGTGGTTTTTCCTTCATTACATTTGATGCATTCAGTAGATCCTTCCTTGCTTTGATACGTCCCTCGATTGCATGGAATACAGGGCGATATACCATTAGCTGACCAATACCCAGGCATACAAGCAGCTTTAAATACAAAAGTGATCAATTGGACAATTAAGATTTACTTTTATCAAAAGACATATGCAATTAATAATTACTGACCAATGATAACCGGATATCATCAACCAAAAACGATTGGGTGTATATATTCTTTTGTAGTTTTCACCTTTTTATCAGAAATATAACTGATGTACAAGATAGTATATGATTGTTTTACAATTTGTCTCAATTTGAATTCCTACATGTTATACTTTAAAACAATATATATCCAATAATCAAATTATTTCTTTAAACCTTTTAAGTATTCACCTTAAACAGAAATTTATTTTTTGTAGTCTAGCTACTCAATTCCTAAACGCAACAGACTACGCCTCTCTTTGGACACAATTCACAGCACACCTAAGTGAACTACAAGAGTTGTAGCGACGCCCTGATAAGACACTCATGTTTGGCGAATATGCAAATTGAGGTACTTGGTATATATTTTTATACCCAAAAAACATTCCTGAGCAATTTTGCTCTTATGTCAAAGAGCATTGCCATGTAATTAGGCAACATGTATTATTCTGGTTCCTAAACGCTTTTTCAGGTAAAAGGTTTTAACCATTATATAATTTCTGTACTCCTAAACCACTAGGAATTCGAATTTGCACCACAGTATCGTTAGAATTCAAGAGCATTGGATATAAAACCTCGTTAGTATTGATAGGGCGTTTTGCAATTACAGGACATTTACTATTCTACCGATCCATTTATTTATTTACCTATTTTTTAGGTTCAAAAAAGTGAATCCAGGTATTATCCTTTGTAAACAAACTAACTATGGTTCTACCTTCATAATAACTGTATATTTCAAAAGTTGTTTTGCAATTTTGACACAGGATGTTTTTTGTTCGGGTGTCAACAAATATGGAATCCTTGGGCATCGACATCAGATCTCTAGTAAATAATTTAGAAACATTACCTGATGAATTACCTAATGTGTCAGAAATACATTTCACTGTATATCATCTATACTCTTTTATCATGCGTTTGATAGCAGCGATGTTTGCTTTTGTGCTTGCAGTTGTCGGTCGTCTAGAACATACTGAGCCATTTAGGGTCATTTTACTCTTTTTAAAATATTCAAACCAACTTTAAACCGTGGCATTAGGAAACCATAGACGTCCAATATAATTTACAAAGTTCGTTGAATAACTGGTAGGGTATTTTAATATTCTATCGACTATTATATATAGGCGTGTCTCATTTTACCTCTGGCTTCCTTTTCAAATGAAAGGTGACAAGTATATATGACTATGACTGTTGTAAATACACACGAAGGAAATGCGGGTATGTACATGAAGCTCGTGTTTTGAACAACTTATCGATTTTTAATAACCTATATAATGTTTTAATGTTTATGGTATTCCAAGCATTTTAAAACTTTTGAATGACACTCGTTATCGTGCTCAAACGTACATAAAACTAACTCATGAACTAATAGTTAGACAATACGTTTTTTACATGCAATTAACAATTGTTCTAAAGTCTTGTATTTGATTATCCGCTCGTGTTGTTTCTCAGTCGAATCTTTCATTATGAAACCTTGTTAATGGTCCTTATTAGTATAAATGCATAGTTTGTCACAAATAATAATGGTCGTAGATAACATTTTAGTGCATCAATTTGTGACCCTTACTTTAAATGTTAATTGCGTTTAAAGATAAAACACTATATATACGTAGTAATGATGGATTTAAACGTACTTAAATTTTGTTATCGCAAACCCGTCTTGAAATAAGTGTTAATATTACGTCTTTCTGTTTTCATTAATGTTCAATCATTTTTCATTTGTATATTGAGCTCCCATTCTATATGTTTTCGTGTAATACAATATTAAACTGATATTTTCACAAATACCTTTGCAATCTTCATATTCTGTTGAACCAATATATTCAGTTGTAGTGCTAATAGGACATGTTATACAAACTTCGGCGTATGACTTGTTCTGATAACTCCCTTTAGGACAAAGAATGCATGACTTTGTATCCACATCATAAAATGTTCCTTTCTGACATTCAGCTATGGATTGAAAAGAAATTTTAGTTTACTAAATTCAAAATTCATTTTTACAGATGAATTGAGTTCAAATTGGTCAATATTGTAAGTACAAAAGTAATTGAAACGATAAACTAAAAAGCAAATATATATGAAATATAAAGTATATAATGTCATTAAAAGCAACAAAAACCAGTTAACAACAACAATTTAAAACGCAACATAATGAAATGGAATCCTTTTTTTAAATAAGTGTAGATCAATATTGAATGAGATTTGTTTAATTGGCCAGGCATTTACAAATTAATATGCATTACCTTAGCAAAGACCAATCATAAGATTATATAGAATTAATGATTCAAAACAAACATCATACCGATCCACGTCTCAATAAAACGAACTTAGCAAAACTGAACATCCAACAGAGAGGTTAAAAATCAATTATTCCTGTAAGGTAAGCACCTTCTGTTAATAAGCTATACAGTCACATGTAATGTAACAAGAATTATACCAAAATAGAGAAATAAAATTTATAAAACATAACATACTTCAATATTTTGTCAACAATTGTTGTATTTAGACCTCACTTACCACAACTAAAGGTTGAATATGATGGAACAAGCCCCCTTGGGCAATGCAGTTCTGCTGACGTTTGTCTGATTTCTAAAGGTATAAGTTTTGTACTGTTGTTCAAAATTATTTCGTAACTATCCGTATTATTTGCATTAATGTTTACTTGATTGAAAAAATCCGATAACGGTGACTTCGAAAATGATTTATCTGATATTAGTTTTAATTTGAATTGTAGTTCCATCATGTCGGCTGAACGTTTTTGTGTTTGTGTACCACATAAAACCTGTGAAAACAATATTGGTAGATATTGATAATGTATTGAATTGTATAATACAAGTCAAATATACAACCTTATGTGGCAAACCAATTGTGAATATGAACGCAAGCATTTTAAAAACTGAAATATTATAGATTAACAATATCTATTAGTGCCAGTCATTGACAAGCGTTCTCAGTTCACAACATTAATACAATAAGTAAATCGGCTATCTATCTATTAAATGAAACACATTAACGTGGTTGAGCGTTAAATGTATCAGAGGTACACATGAAAGTAATATGTTTTTTGGTCGAAACAATCAGTTGTGCTATTAACATTTGCCTTCTTTGCACCGCGAACTATCCGGAAAATTGAATAACAATACAGTAGTAAATCTACAGGCTACTACGTTCCCAAAACCCGCTTAATACATTTTCCTTACCTGTACGTTTTCTACTTGACATTTATCTAAAATCGCCTTGCATGCTTGACTGTAAAGAGAGTCTTTAAATGTCTTGATGAAGTTTTCTTTAATTTCAAGCTGGACATTTGCCTCATTGCAGTTCCCATCAAAGAAATAATGAATAGATATTGACAATGAAGCGTTGGACACAGGTGTTAATCCTGAAACAGTTATGATATAATGATATCCCAGTGAATATATCTTACTTTTGTAGCAAAGCGTTGAAGTTACCAAATACATCTACTTTCTGAGAAATATGTTTATGACAAAAAGGGAACATTTGCAAATATTTAAATCTTAATTATTCGGATATTATTGTTTTAGGTGGTTAATAAATTACATATTTGCCTGATCAATACTTGAAATTTGATTACTGTGAGCTTTATAACTAAAAATAAAAGGGCAAGTCTAAAATTTTTAACAAACAAAAGTTTAAAAAGTGACACATATTTCTGCTTTAAGTAGGTTATTGGTGATATCACTGGCCTAAAAGGAATAAATCATGATTGATTGACATGTGATCTCAAACGGGTTATCAAACAAGCGAATAGTGAATAGTGAGATCATAGAACGTTCTTTTTCGTTTAAAAATGTTACAGGCGGTTTTTGACTGTGAATGATTAAAACCATATGTTATTGTCTCCGGCAATTGGAGACTAACGAAGTAAAACGCTTTTGAAATAGGGAATCATTTAGAAGACAGGCAATTTGATGAGTTTGATTGGCTCCGGCAATTGGAGACTAACGAAGTAAAACGCTTTTGAAATAGGGAATCATTTAGAAGACAGGCAATTTGATGAGTTTGATTATAAATTGCGAGATTCTATCTAGCTGTAAATTTATCACAACCCGGACCAGATTAAAGTTTGCATACAAATAACGATATATATTTATGCACCGGTACCTCTGGTTTAATGTTTATGCAAAACATACATTACTATTATAATAATAAACCACAGGCACTTACTTGTACAATCAGGTATATTTGTGCTAGGAAACCATTTGCCTTCCTCTGAACACACAAACATTTGATGCATTCGATAAGCTGGATCAATGTTATATCCTTTACGACACTGCATTTGGCAAAATTTACCTCCAAGCCAATAATCACATGCTAGTGCACCGTTAGCTGGTGGATTTAACTTGAGGCTACATATTTCCATAACTACAATTTTTTAACAAAAGGCTAATTAAATAAATTATTTCCTGAGTTTATAAAAGCTATAACTTGTTTTTATTTACTTCCATTATCAATGGTTTTTTTAATATATAGAAAGAGAGAGTATATACTAAATAACCATCTATAAAGTTGTATAGTATACATTTTATTATTGATTTGTATTACAATGCTGTCGAATTATGATATTTCATGTTTGCTTTACAAAAATAAAAAAATATATATAAATGGCTAATTGGTTTTGTAAATTAATCAATACTGTAAAAAGTACCTATAGTATAAAAGAGATTATCCAATGCAATTGGCATAGTCGTGTTTCTTTTTTAATTGTTTGTCCCTTTGAGCTAAAAAGTAGCACGGATGTGGCTACCAGAACTTTTAGACGCGCGCCACTGTACATACAGTAGAGTATAATCAGTGATATCGAACACCCTTCCAGAACACCTGGCCTCACTTTCCTGGTGGAAGTTTACGTGATAAACTGAACTTGCCAGTTTAAGAAGTTTTTACTTTGTTTTGGAATTATAGTTAAGACGTTGATTGGTATTTTTGTTTGTTTTGATTTGTGTTTTCATTTTCTAAAAGTTCTGTCTTGTTTTGACATAACTGTAATAAGTGTTATTTCATGTTCTTAATTGCGCTTTTCCACTATATCCTCTACGCTACGTTTTTCTTTCTGTATTATCATATGAACACAGCTAACATAATTAAATGGGTTTTCTGTTGTCTGGAGTTAGGATTAACATTTTAGTTTCCTAGCAAATTTTACTTACTTTCACAGTAAGGTTCAAAGTCTCCCCAGCTCCAAAACCCATATAACTCGTCATGTTTTTTCTCGCACATAACTTCTGATGGGCCTCTAAGCAATGAACCGTCTGCACACTCATATTGACATGACGCCCCGTATCTGTTTCCATTTTCGCAAACTATTTTAGTATATGGTTTGTCGAACAACTTTGGGCAAGTTATTTCTACAGGTTACACAAATGTCATAAAAAATGAAAGCACAAAAAGACCAGATTTATAAATTTACAATATAAGAATACAGTTTTTAAAAAATGAAATATTAACCTTAAAAGACATTTTAGCAAATATAAAAACTAAAATTCCGTGTCAAGTAATTTCTAGCTTATATTTTATCCAAACTTCATATAGAAACAACTGTGATATAACACATGAAAATGAAAATAAAAATACGCATAGATTGGAATATCTGAAAGGATAAGCAAATTAGTAGCAAATCATCCAATATTTACATTATAGCTTTGAACATGTTTACTACAAATTCTAACCATTGCTTTCAGGGACTAGTTCCTTAAGAGAAGTTTAACGCATGAACGAACAACTACCGACGAAGTTTAAATGGAACTGGATTACAAGTTAAAGATTAAACGTTTATTATGTAAATAAACATAAAACAATTTAAATGTAATGGGATTTAAACATTTCATTGATACATACATTTTCGTAATTTTTTTAATTATCAGTACTCGATAAGACATTCAAATATACTCACGCTTGACAATAGTTTTTATATGACACTGTTTAGCTTTATTACCAGCCCTGTCAGTTGCAAGATATATTGACACATGAGAACCCGTTTTCACAACGCCACCTCTTCTTGGACCAGACAACAAACTTGATGTGATTGGCCCGTCCACGTTGTCTGTGACTTCCGGTTCTGTCATTTCCAATTTTGTTGTATCTTTGTTTCTATCAGCATACTGAATATAAGTTTCCGTCGGACAGTTTGACCATTCTGGTGGCAAAATATCTGAAAACAAAAATTTCAATGAAACTTTTTCATTTAGTTTGTTTGTCTTTAATTTATTTAAAATATTAATATCACTTTTCCTTTTAGATATATGAACTCAATTGTATTTAAAACTAGAGCTGTTTCTAAAGGAGACTAATACCTCCACAGACCCGCGATCTGGAATCGATAAATACAAGCGGTTCATGTATCACTTAGCTATTTAAAATTTTAACTAAAAACAATGAATAAAGAATTTACTAATAGAGTATAAAAAGAATTTAGAATTAAAGTAAGTTTTCAGCGGACACGATATTGTAACGGGAAAAAAATAAAATTTGACCTAGTGATCTTGACTTCAGACTTATGCACAAAAATAAGGTATGTGACACGTCGTGTCATGTTGGTTTACGTCTGTGCCAAATTTGATTAAAATCCATGATAGATATGGAGCGGTCACAATATTGTGACGTGATAAATAAGATTTGACCTCATGACCTTGACCTTTAACCTTTACACATAAATTTAGTATGCGACATATTGTCTCATGTTGGTTTACATTTGTGTCAGGTTTGATTTATCCCTATATATAAAAGATGTAGAGCGGACACCATATTGTGGTGGAAAAACTAAGATTTGACCTCCTGACCTTGACCTTTGACCCATGTACATGAATTTGGTACGCGACATATTTTCTCATGTTGGTGGTTTACATTTATGCCAATTTTGATTAAAATTCATCCATAGATATGAAAGATATAGAGAGGACACGATATTGGGACGGACAACCATACAGACAGCAGACAGGTTGATTCCTATATACCCCCTAAACTTCTCGAACAGGAGAAGTCGAGTCAAACCTTAAACCTTTTAAACCAATTTTAAAAAATGCCCTTTTGTGAAGATTGACTGTGTTTCACGATCACTTTTTACATTCTCCATTAAAAAGTAACACTATATTAAGGTCACTGTCTATAAAGCCACTAGTAGTGATGTTTGTATACAACTTTTACTGTATTTAATTTAAAAGTAACTATCTCCTAGTGTTTATTCTTACATGCTTCAGATAATGTTTGTTTTAAATCTGATTAAACACATACCTTTGCATGTTGGCTGATCACTGCTCCATTTACCGTTTGACTTGCAGTATAATACCTTTGATTGGTCGTCGGGTATACCGTAACCATCGTAACAGCCGTAGGTGCACCTGCTGCCATAATAGTTCTTATCGGTGCAATTAACCTCGGTTTGAGCCGAAGTTATTATTAATTTATCGCATTTCACCCCTAGAACATAAATATTAATACATGGGCCTTAATTGGTGCTCATCTGAGAATATGTTCTATATTTTTATGCAGAAGTTCAATTACATTATTTATAGACAACATGTGAATTAGATGTAAGGCTTCAAATGGAAATACTACTTTGTTAGTTTCATCATAGTTCTTTTGCAATGCACTTGACATTCAGAAATGAGAGCCCCGGGGTCCTCCGGAAGCGAACTCAAAACCAAGGTTTCGTGTCACGGCATGTATGGCACATAAATATCCCTGCACATTGCACTGCAAAGATAAAATATCTGTCATTTTATGTATAACTCATGTTTCGATATAAGTGAATATTTCTTAACTGGAACGTAAGACTCAATTTAATCATTCTATCAATTATCGATGAATAACCTTAGACTAAAAATAATTTTTATAAAATGAATGTAAAATGCCATGGTTATGGTTCACTGTACGGGCCAAATTTGCATTATCGCTTCTTCACCTGAAGTCATCGTAACTTTGAAGGGGAAATAAAGCCAATTTAGCCCTTACAGAACACCATTATACGAAATCAGAACATTAAACATACTTTGACATCTAGGTATAGAAGTTACGTTCCAGCGTCCATACTCATTACACTCGAATTCTGAACTTCCTATCACATTATATCCTTTATAACAACTAATTCTGCATGTTGTTCCATATATCCTGGTATTGGCAGGTAAACACTGGATATAACCACCAGTAATAGATCCAATAGGTTTACATTTCATTACTGAAACAGAGATACAAAATAAATACGATGGTCTGACCAAGACTTGAAAATAGATACCTACTGTTCCTTTGCAAAGTACTCAGTATTTAGAAATAAAAGTTACGAGGTCCTTTGGAAGGGAACTTAAAATCCGAATTCCGTGGATGACAGGCATGACAGGCTAAAGAACAGTCCATCCACAATGCCCTGTGCACACTACAAAGATCAAAATTTCTGCCATTTCACCAATAGCTGATGACGTTTCGATAAACGTGATTTTTTTTATTCGGAAGTATAACCTCAATGAAACAATCAATCTGCAGCTAGATTAAAGAATGTTACTGTTATTAAGTCGATGTAGCTTTTAAAACGTTTTAAAAACATTAAAATAACACAATAATGCAAGTCGCATAAACACATAAACAAGTTTTTTCGTAGAGTTAAGTTCGTTTATTGAACCGATGGTCTCTACTGCAAGTAAATGGACGACGATATATCAAAATACGACCATTCGGAGTAATTCAAATTTGCATTTATAATTTCATGTTTAAATTCATATTTGTTTAATTATGGTTTGGCATACATCATTTTTAAAATCTTTTCCTATAGTGAAATGGTTTGTCTTTTTCGCTTAAGTTATCTAGCCTGACAAAGGACAACACGCAGAGGTAATAAAAATATTATAAATAATGCCGATAATTTCATCAACAGAATAAGCATCTAGAATTGAGAATAAATATCACTGTTTAGGAACGATTGGAATTTACATGTTAGACATTGAACTCAAACCTTATGTGAAAATGATAATAATTTCAATATGTATAGTGCGTCAAGTGCGACTTTGTCGTTTCAAGTTTGATTTAAATATTCAAACTGATATACCCTCTATGTAATTAAAATACTATGTAAAGTTATGTAAGGATATATATAGTAATACATGGTACCGGGTGTCTTGGCACATGCTGTCTTACCTAAATAATCAAAAATGAAAATACTAATCCATATCCGAATCACAATCTAGAAGCAAAGTAAAATCTTTGGAACTGACAAGTTAGGTTATACACGTGAACTTCCACCAGGGAAGTGAGACCGGGTGCTCCGGAAGGGTGTTATCAAAATTGTGTGAAAGGAACATAGTCTATTATTAGCCCAATCAAGTTTTCAAATCAAAGGTCAAACGGCTAGGTCAAACTTAAAGCATTATATAAATGGATCTTGCATGAGTGTTTATGTAATATTTAGTATTAGATTTATCAAATGAGTTGCATTAACATTTTACTTAATAAGTTTAATAAATTCAATACATGTGTTACAAAACCATAATTCGCAACCGGCTACAATATGACGTCATAATATGTTATCGCATAACATCGTTTCCCATTGAAACACGAGTTATATTACACCTGTATATTATGACTTTTATAATAAGGATTATTGTACAGATTTTTGGTTGATTATACAATAAATGCATGTATTTAGCAATGATTATGATGGTTTAATAAATAACATGTGTAGAAAAGTACCTTTGACATTGATATTAAAATCACATTTCCCTAAATTTCCAACTCTATCCAATGCATAATGCGATGCTTTGGTTGTTCCTTCAAAAAATATACTACCAGGAGGCCTTGGGCTCGTATGGACGCTGAAAGGAAAAAATATATACCTTTATGTTTACTTCTTGTTCCATAAGACACAACAGCACGTTGAAGTTTTACCGTTTAACTTATCTTTTAAGCCCACCACTGCCTTTATGGTCAGTACAATTTTACCTCAAATGACCTTTATTCATATGCCTGATGAATAAGGAAGGACCTATTGATTAGCTTAGCTACACCCGCCACGTGTGAAATCAAAATGGAGAAAATAAGATAATGGGATACGGAAACATCATACTTGTCAAAAATGTTGCAATTTTGCAACGGCGGCCATTTAGGTGCCTTGACCAGCCCTTTTCTTGTAATATTCCTGGCCAATTAAAAAACATACTTATTCATATCCGAATCACAATCCATAAATAAAGTAAAACCTTTCCTACTAAGAAGTTAGGTTAGACACGTGAACTGCAACCAGGGAAGGGAGAACTTACCCTAGGAAAGTGAGTCCGGTTGCTCCTGGATAGAAGTTAACTCTTGTTTAGCTAGCTACACCCGCAAGTGTGTGAAAGGAACATGGAAATATTGGACGTCAAATATATTCAGGGCAATCCTGGACACCTCATCAAACTTATCAAAAATACTGTGATGATGACCATAACACTTTTTGAGGTATTAGTCTAAATATGAAACAGAACTTCAAGAAGCAGTCGTATCTTTTATTTCGAGCTAACTAGGATAGATGACATTCACATAATCTCCAAATTTAGAATTGTTAAGAGACAGAACGTCATCTATATATCTGTATCCAACTCATTTTTAAAATAAAAATTATGTGCTATTTATAAAATGCAGACAACAAAAGTATAAACAGAAATGGATTACACTCAGTTATTTGTCTCTAAAACAATTATTACTGAAAATATTTTATTTTTTCTTAATAAAATATATTAATAATCAACCGGCCTAATATGCACTTTAGGCTTCCATAATGCATAGTTTGCTATAATCCAGCTTTACTGAGAAAAATTTCACAATTTCTTCAATGATGAAAAATTAACAAAGTCTATTTACTCCGCCTTTTTCCCATGTAAGGCATAGCGATAGTTCATGACCTTTTTTCATGATATAACCAGTTTATTATGCAAGGAAGACTAATCAACCATGTGCTCTGCCCTGTATTAAGGCCAAACCAAATCAAGTTCTGTTTAATGTTATTTTACCATAATGCATTTTAAAGAAATTTCCGCTATGATTCAGATGGGAAAATGCTTATATGAGCAAGTAGATATATAGAGGGAAGTTAGATATGTATCTGGAATTAATTTTTTTAAATCTCTGAAATATACAGAGATGTACATCTCAAACCTAATACTACCCATTTACCCGTAGCTTAATTAAGCAATGGATTAAAAACAATTAGTGATACGCTTATGGTTTTGTAAACAGTTAAATATAAACATGTATAAATTGCATTCACTTCAAATGCAAGTCATTTTGCAATTTACCTGACAGTTGTTGGATCTATGTTACTTTCTCCATAACCTTATACACAGGTGTTTATTTTCCTTTGGCCTCATTTGGGTGTCATAAAGCTGTTGTCCAGTCTATAAGTCAATCACCTGTGACACCTTTTAAACTTTGAATAAAACACATAGTAAAAAGGGTTGGGTTTGTCATAAGAGGTGGAGTCAAAAACTTAGATTTTTTCAGCTTGAACATTTTTGACAAAAATTTACACTATACAGAGGCAAAGTCTCAAGCGATAAAAAACTCAAACCATTATGATAAATTAGGCCGAGTCTTGTTATATACACAGCCAAATTTCTGTTTCTCATCTTCAACTAGTTTTTGAGAAAAATCCATAAAACTGAGTGTAACCATTTCTGATTATACTTTACCAATAAAAAGACTTAGGATATAATGAGATATTTCAACACAATTAGGTTACTACGAAAACGCCATATCTACTAACGTAAGCCGATTAAATACGCCATTGTCATCTACTGTCGGTAACTCCCAATGGACATTCCGATACAATTTCATTCTTTTAGCTGTACTATTTACATTGTTGCATCCAATAAGCACGGGTGGCGATGAATCAGCTGGAAAATAATTCAAATTGATTAAATCAATGGTGCTCAATGCCTCAGTCAAAATTATTTCGCTTATATCGAGACGTCACCAGCTATAGGTGAAGGTGCAGAAATTTTGCCTATGCGTTGCGCTGATGACATCATACAGCAGTGTTCTTTTTCAAGCCAAGCCTTCCGTGACACGGACCTCTTTTATTTAAGTTACCACCCAAAAAGAACCGTGACTTTCATTTCGTAATGCCGAGTGCTTTGAGAAAGAACAGTCACTACTTACTTTCAAGTCCTGGGTAAGACCCGGTCGGGGATCAAACTCACGACATTACATTTACGCAACAAGCAATCTACCAACTGAGCTACCGAAGTGGTCAAGCAATTGCAATGATAATGTAAGATTTAAAAAAGCACCAATATATGGACCACAGATCGAACGGAAAAGAATTGAAAAAAATCTGTTGTGTATTATATTCCCTGTAACAAAACTAGTAATTAAAATTCTTACAGTTTTTTGTTCTACAACTCCAACCAGGCCAGAAGAAACATCCAATTGCGTGAAAAAACTTGTGTAAAAAACTAGACCGTCTTTTTCTCAAAATAAGTTGTGTATTGCCATGCTCTGTAAAACAAAAAATGCGTTGTTAATACACCAATGCTAACATTGTTTTGTAAAACATTTATTTTCTGAAGCATTTGATAACGCTTTTTAGTAGACATGATTGTGAGACTGTTAACAGAAAACTAATTCAACAAAAATATATTTTAAAATTCCTTTCATTTTTTTTCAATTTAGATTACACACGTACTTGGTGTAGCTAAACAGCGAGTGCTTGCCCTTCCAGAACACTCGGTCTCACTTTTCTGGTGAAAGTTCTCACTTTCCTTGTGGACATTCACGAGTTTAACCTAATATACAAGTTTCAAAGTTTTTCAGTCGTGGGTTGGTGTATTAAAATTTTGATTAATTGTTTTTCAGCCAATTTCTTACACTACTTTTTTTAAATTTTTTTTACAACATATGAGGCGTTGAGTCAGTAAGCTTGATAAGTTTTCAAGATGGAATGCAATCTTCTGCTAGATGCTTACTTATTAGCAAGGTTACTTAAAATTCAAAACTTATTTTAGGTTCCAAATTATCGTTCCTCGTATTGAATGTCGTTTGACACATTTATATGTTTTCTAACCGACCCAGACAGCTGTATGCTATATCCAGTCTGTTTCTTAGATTTGTGTCTGTCATGACAGGTTATTGTACGGTGGTATTTATTAAGCATATAACTTATATTTTTTTTTTACTTATTATCATTTAAAATAAACGGTGTTGTGGGTGTTTAGTCATTTCCGGTGATGGGGCATTGTGTTTCTATTTAAGATCACATCATGCATGATTAGAACGACATGAGGTCACATGGATATGATTAATATCTAAATACATTTTATTAAAAGTGTGGCTAAACTTATCTTTCAGAAACGTTAATGAAATTTTAATATGTTAGCATCATATTTACGCATTAAGCTCGATTTAACAGATTTCAAACTTTGACATTTAAAATTTTATAATTACTGGTATGTAAACAGACACAGTAATAAAACATCCTTAGTAAAATCAGTTAAGTGAAATCAGAAAAACTAGGGTATATTTCTTCACGCAAAGTATTACCTTAGCTTAATTTGGTGACATATATTTTGTCTTTTGGGTATTTATTAGACCACCTCTTGAATTAATGTTGGTTTCACAATTTTGCTTCGGGGTGCTGCTGGTGGGGGTTTGTATTTCGAAACGGCCGTCTCGTGCTGTAAGATAACTACTGGTATAACATATAATTTAATGATAAAATTAAATCATTGTTGTCATTCTTTACCGTATGTTACACTAAAATATTAAATATTTACTTGTACATTCGTCGGTCCATTTGCCATTCACACATGATACATTTACATTTTGAGCGCTGTTTTTACATTTAATTGTACAAAATGATCCATGTCCGACTTCATTTGTCACTGCTGGAACATTCTGGCAATGTTTTATCGACTCTAATCCAATTATGTCTGACTCAAACAATTCTGAAACTTATAATGACAAACAAAGCGGTTATTTAGAAATAGAAACATCAGTAGATCCTGCATATGGAGATAATGTAAAAACATCATTATTGCTTTGCATTTGTTAAAATGACCAATGATTTATATCTCAAAAATGCATTTATTCTAATTCTGCGACCATCTTGAATAAGTTCATGTTGGTAACGATGTCTTATCGTCTTTTATAAATATAAGTTATAAAACCCGCTTTTAGTCACACAACAGACACCATTACCGCTTTGTAGTAGTGGTAAATGATTTGAAGTCGACCATTTTGCAAACAGTTTTATTAGATAAAAAACAAATATACCAATTCAACTCCAAATCACAATCCCAAAACAAAGCAAAATGTTTGAAGCTGACGATATTATTCAAACCCTGTGGCCATCAAAATATTGTACTAATAAATGTGCATGTGAATAAATGTTTGATTATCTGTTAAGATTTTCCGTTACTAGTATCATAGAATACTCTCGCATTTTAACTTCATATTAATAAACAGAATTTAGTTTTGTGTGTGTAATATTTGTAATTGCTTCATTAAGTCACTACAAAACATATTTTGAAGAAGTTTATTGTTTGTATTACCTTTTCGGTTTTTGCGGCATGCAATCCATCTTTTAGAAATGTGACCAATAATGTAAAGAAAACAATGGCATTCAATTCTAGCATTTGGTACATTATTTATAACCTGAAATACATAATTAATGTAACAATAATTAAATTAAATGTCCGTTAACACCGTGCCACTTTGACTACAAGGTAACCTTTAAATCTTTTTAGGTCATCTAAGGAGAAAATTTAAGTTAAAACCATTTGGTTGAAATTGTGAAAAAGGGGTACAATTATGAAATTACCTACACAAGTGTGAAGATTTATAAATAAAAATAAAGCAGAAATTGATAATTTAAGAATTTTAAAAATATTTGTTGCATCTTTTATGGAAATTGTGCAAAAATACACGTGTTGGGAAAGATGATTTTCATCTTGGGCAACGAAATAATTTAAAAAATGAAAAGATATTAATATATTCAACGCCAAAGAGCAGGGCAAAGAATGCATACGAAGTTTAAATATGCAATTTTTCTTCTTTAACGCTCCCCTTGTGAAGCAATATAACAACATAAGTAAAATATATGGAGTAATTACGTCACAAACTCTCACCTTTGAAATATTGGATTACATTGTATTCCCTATTTAATACTTCAAAGCGAACCTAAATACAAACTTCGAATTTTTATGCACTATTTTGACATTCATATATTTGGCCATTATACGGATGGCGAATGATATCTGTTTCGCTACATCTACCAAGTATCTTTCAAGTTTGCTTTTATAAGATCTAGTTGTTTAAAATAAGTATATCAAATCAAAGGTAACATCCAAACATGAATTTAACCATGTAATCAAGCCCAGTCGTCAGTGAGATATCACTATGTTTTTTTTAAAAGAAGTATCTTATATTTAATATTTATTACTGAGCAAAAAATAAAAAACAAGTTTCATGCATTTTACAAAACCATGCAGACAATTTCCTTACCCATATTTAAAAATTATATAATTATATTACTTACACTACATTTAAAATAGTTTTTCTTCTAAATTTCGCCGAATTTAATTCAAAAGAAATCATAGCCATGCTTTTATCAACCACTGGTATTTAAAATTACGTAATACTCATCTTGGGTAACAAGGATCTGTACGTTTTGGTGACTAAATTTCAACATTAAAAGGTTAACATTTGCTATGTACGGAATCATTCAAGTGATTTAAACACGAAATGAAATGACAATTTGTAACTTCTTTGTCCTCACAGACATCAGTAACAAAAACTTATAAATCTTTCAGAAACATTTTTGTGTTCGTAACATATTTGTTCTTGAACTTTACATTGAGAACCTTGACAGGGCTATAATATTGCAAAATCTGCCATATACCAAAAATTATTCTATCAAAGATACTATTTTTTTAAATGAAAGGGGAAGTTCCCGACTCAATATGAATCCATAATATGTAGATTTTTCGCATTTCTTACTTGTATCATATTCCTATACTGTATATAAAAAACTGTTTCCATACTAGGAAAGTTATACAGCCTATTATCTTTCTGGTAAGTTTGTCAAGCACCAAACAGAAAAAGGCTGAAGATATATTGAAATGAAAATTATGTTTGGCAATATTATTCCCGTCAAACAATCTGTTTACCAACTTGATGACTTTCACCTTAAATTTCCCATCGTCAACTTCCTTTCCATTTTCTATGCAACAATATACCTTCTTCCCTAGCTTATGGTGAATTAGTTTCAAAGTAAATAAGCTATGGCAAAGCCCGTTCACAATACAGCAAATTTATACATCGATTTTTTCTGCTGACAAATAAATTGTTTGCGTAAGAATATTACAAGCACGTGCTTATCAAGGCCATGAAACGGTTTAGGCCGTCATCACCATTATATGTAGTGTGTTATGTCCCTGTATTGAAATATATTCCATTTCAAAATCACAATCCCAAAGACAAGTAAAAACTTTCAAACACGTGTTTACTCAAAATTGAGAATGAAAGAAACATGGCACTATGTAACGTCAAATATATCCAAGGTATATTTTGGAACCAGAGACATCTTACATATCAACAAAATTGTGATGACGACCATTAAACATTTTGAGGACCCTGTGAGCAGCTCGCTTCGCTGTATAAAGTTTCCGTAGTTAGAATAAATTTTTAAATAGCGCATTTATAGCGAATTGAATACATAATAAGCGTGAGAAGCAGGTATATTGTTGCATAGGAAAGGAAAGATGACAATAAAAATTGTAATTAGCTTGAGGTCTTTCGAGGGCGTCATAATTATGAAACAGAACTTGAATATTCATCGGTATCTCTCACTAGGATAGTCGACATTCGCATTATTTCTAAATTTAGAATTGTTTAGGGACAGAACGTAATCTGTATGACGTATGTGTAGTTGAATAATTTGACGGCAGATTAAAGAAACAAATTAAAAGCAATAATGCACAGTTTGTACCCCATTGGTATACCGATTGTTTGCTGGAAAATTATATTATCAACCACAACAAACAAATTGTATAATTTTGCTTGGAATCCGTATCATGCTTACAAAATCGCCCTGTTTTAGTACAAGATATTTGTATCTCAGCTAACTCTTTTTGTAAAAGAATCACAAGGGAATAATTTGTTGAAGACGTTCTTTAAAAAAATCAATTTGTTATACTTTTTACATGAGGTTTAGTATTAGAAGGAAGATGTTCAAATAAATCTTTGAATTTAATTAGTACATTTAGATGAACCTACTATTTATTATTCCTTTTATCTTTATTTGTGAAATTCAGGAATTCAAACAAGTAAA
This sequence comes from Anadara kagoshimensis, assembly GCA_021292105.1. NCBI lineage: Eukaryota > Metazoa > Mollusca > Bivalvia > Arcoida > Arcidae > Anadara > Anadara kagoshimensis. The sequence continues at coordinate 23,749,717 of CM037874.1, forward strand.
AAAGGTCAAGTTCTTTCTCTTTAAGACTGATACCAAAAGTCTAAAGACCTCCCTATTAGTTGAAAAGAACATTATCTTTGGTGACATTAGTTCTAGTATATATAAGGTTATTTGTTGTACTAACTTAACCAAGCACCTTAATAAGACATTCATGGAAGAATCACTTATAAAAGAAAATAATGTTGATTGAAGCCTTATCAGCCGGGAAAATAACTTACTTGTTTTGTATAATTATCTGTTAGGGTTGTCGAAATTTCTGGATCCCTGAGTACTGACGACGGTTAAGTACTCGTAGATCCTGATAGTATGACAATCCTTGTTTTAATAAAATATTTTACAACCTTTATCCAGTCGGATATCAAGCCCAACATTTTCTAATTTTGACAAACATCTAGCAGAAGCGATAATTATTCTAAAATTGTGTCCATTAATGAAATAAAAAAGCTTCTCTGTATTAGGACCTTTTAAAAGTAGACACCCCAGTTTAGTGTTCTCGAAGATATTGAGATCAACAATTATTACATGTCCAGCCGATCAATAAAAATAAGGAGAAGACGAGCAAGAACAATTAGGTGTAACAAAATAATTGAAAAATTATAAAAATTAAAACATTGCTGTAATTTGTTTTCCATGTAATTGGTTTGTTATAGGATTAGGAAACTAGAGATGGCGAGTTGTATTTGAAATAAACAGACAATTTAGATTGTACAAGTTTAGATTGAAGATAATTAGAAGGCTATTTATGTCAAGCTGAATAAGATAGATGACATTCATATGCTCCAAATTAGGGTTTATTAACAGAAAGAACGTCAACTAGATTCTGTTTACCTTCCGGAACACCCGCCCTCACTTCCCTGGTGGAAGTTCACTTGTCTAGCCTAACTTTTCAGTTCCAAAGTTTTTACTTTGCTTCTGGATTGCGATTTGGATATGGATTAGTATGTTTGTTTTTGATACTTCATGAATAAAAAACAAACAGCAAAAACAATGCACAGTTTGTTTGTTAAAAGTTATATTACCGAACACAACAGATATGTTGTCAATCAAAAAACCTTGAAGGCACATTCAGTATATTGTTTGAAATCCGTTTGGTGCTTTACAAAATTATTAGAATCCCTGTTAAGCACTAGATATTTGTCTCTTGGCTTTTCTTTTTTGTAAACGAAGGACAAGTGAATAATTTGTTTTAGACTTTCTTTCCATTTTAATGAGGGATAGTGATGTTAGGTTTAGAAAAACCTAAAGGTTAATACTTGTTAAATGAGATCATATATAAGACACAAGATATTTAAGTAATCTTTGAGAATTTATTAGATTCCACATTTGGTTAATACCAGATGTAAAACTGATTTTATCTGAATAAGACTGAAGGCCATTACTGACTTCAGTCAATATTTGTGTTCAATTACATATTATACTACTTTTAATTTTAAAGTACTAGACGACCGTTGCATAATGCAATTCCTCATTAGTAGTGCTTGCACCAAAATTATAAAACCAAAATTCCTTTCAAAATATTGAAAAAATACCCAAACGACCAAAATATGTTTTACCAAATTTAGCTAAAAAAATGCTTTGTATGAGGGAGTATACCTTAGTTTTTGAGAATTGCTAACAATGATTAAGTATGCATTTAGAGAACCTGTAATATATCTTTCCTGCTTAATTTATTGTTGAAGCAAGAAAATTGCAAGACCTGACTTATCAAGGTCCTCAAAATATCCATGGCCGTCATCACAATATTGTTAATAAGTATGATGTTTTAATATCCAAAATTATTTAGGACATATTTGGCGTGTCATGGTTCCATGTTCCCTTCATTCTCATTTAAGATAACATCCATGGTGAGTGTATCTAGTTAAACACGATGTGCTCACTTCCTTGGTTGATGTTTACGTATTTGACCTTATTGTCAAGTTCTAAAGTTTTCACTTTGCTTTGGGATTGTGATTTGGACATGGATGGATATGTTCGTTTTCTATTGTATGGATTTGTATTAAGTTAACGAATCTAGTTCAAGTAATGAAGGCCAAGTTCTCAAAAATAACACTGGTATAATAGGTAATTGAATAAATTGATACAAAAGTCTCAAGCAATCTCCTGTGGTTGGGAAGAATTTCATCTTTCACATCCGATAGTTTTTTTTTCATTCCAAACTGTGAGTTTACACGTTACGAGTTTACCTTAACGACAGGAGAGGCTTGTCCTTTCAAAGCATCTTGGTTTGCTATCCTAGTGAAAGCCCTCGCGGTTAATATCAATTGCCAAGTTAGTTTTACATTGCTTTTTTGGTGGACATGTATTTTTGTGTTAAATATAAACCATGTTTTGAAAATAATATAAAATACCAAGTGTTGTTATTACTAATTATGTTTTAATTTTGCAGCACTGGAAAAAAATTCCTCATCAGTAGTACTCGGACCAAATTTGTGAATATCGAAAATATTTTTTAGGAAATTTTAAAATGATATATAGAATTACCAAAAGTATTTTACCAAATACACCTAATACAACATTTGAACGACATACTAATCTCCTTCTACAACATTACAGTGAGTTTAAAAAGTGAAATAACTGTGTTGTTATAAGGCCTTGTAACGGTTAGGTCAATTTTAGATAAGTTGGAGCGACAAAAGTTAGCGAGTACAAACACAAATAATGGAAACTCTATGTTTAATTCCAATATGCAAATGTAGACTTCATTCATTATATACAATATTCTCTCAATGGACAATAGATATTGAAGAGGCCCATCTACACTGTAGCTTACCAAGTATCCATCATTTCAAGTTACATTAACAACTAATAAATGTTGGCTGGGTAAACCAAAAAAAAAAATAATAATTATAATTATTATAATGATATCGTAAATCGCATTATATAGCGCGTTCATACTTACGTGATTTAGATATTTCCTTTGTAAAAGCACAGTCTAAAGTTTCTAAGGCAAGACGCTTATTACGCGTATTACCCAATTGGAAGTTCCTATTTATAGCATTGTTGTTTAAGAATAAAAGCATAAATAAATTGTCACTAAAATGGAATGCAGATATTCGGGAAGTAAAACTCAGCTATTAACAGAAACTGTTTACTTGCTCTGATATGTGAGAGTTTTTATTATGAAATAAATGCGCACTAAATTGATAGCCGACATTCAGGAAGTAAAAACAAGCTTTTTTCATAAACAAGTTACTTGGTTCGAGAGTTGAGGCACAGGTACTGCCAATATTGAGAAATCTTAAAGCAACCGAGTAAAGGTTGGAAATGTTTTTGTACATAAATGAGTGAAAAAATGACTGTTTCTTAAGACATTCGTTCTTTAGGGTTTACAGCGCAATAGACAAAATCGCTTTTAAGTGACCAACTTTAGTAGTCATATGTAGTTATAGCACTACTAGTTTGGTAAGAAACACGACAGTGTTTATGGTCTGAGGTTCAGATTGTTATTTTCAAATACATACTAATCCATGTCCGAATAAGACACAATGCGATAAACCGAATCGGGTTAGCTAGTCAATAGATGATTAAATAATTAGTCCTGACTTAAAGATGTATCGCTGATCATTGGCATTATTGTCAAACATGCGTAGTTATGACGTGTTATGATGATACTATTTTTGGTAAAAATAAGGTAACATACCCATGACAGTTTTAATGAACAAAAGTTATAACTAATGTTCGGATTTTTTTTATAAAAAAGACACAAAGACTGACAGTACAATAGTTTATCTTTACCACCTGGGAGTTTCGTGGTTATGTAGGTTGTGTTTAAACCGTATTTGAATTCGTAGCATCAATTATATAATAAATTGGTTATGTTACACACAAAGCCTTATATGAACTACATGCTTATAACACTAATGTTTTTAATGTTATGATATATGAGACCGATAAACTTAAAATTAAAGTAACTATTTTTTTCTATTATCGATACAACTCTAAAACTAAAGCTTTACAAATTATTTCCTATCTAGATCTTAAAGTCAGTAGGCAGAACGTTTACATTGTCAATCGATACAACTCTAAAACTAAAGCTTTACAAATTATTTCCTATCTAGATCTTAAAGTCAGTAGGCAGAACGTTTGTATTATCAGAAATACACTATTGTTTAAATTTGCTGCAATTTAAAAATATGAAAAATCTCAAAATAAATTAAAATTCCCTTAAAGTATTTCCTTAGCTAAAAATGGTTATATTTAAGACATTTGGATATATTTAAACCCTTGAACAAATTTTGTTTTCAAAAGTTTGGCATTGGCGCTACGGATGGGATATTGTATTCTGAAAAAGCAATCTAGTGCCTCAAAATTAACAATGATATAAAATATAATTTATCTGCTGTCCGTATGCGATGGCAATCAACAAATTAAAGTTATTTGTAGATGTGGATTTAATATTTAATCTTTCTTATCCATTTGCAAGACACGAAACTTATTTCAATAGGAAGCAATTGAGTCCAACAAAAACTGTCCTACGGTTTTATGATTACAAAGTCTCAATCTCCGTATTACAAATAATGTAATTAATTCTTTCACTCATTCTAAATTACACATTGATTATGACATACAATAAAGGTTACCTTTGAAGCTTAATGACAGACTTCAAATTTTTTTTACCCTGTACTATGCGGCAACATACCGGATTACGGTATATTTGATTCACAATTATGTAATGATATTAGAAATCATACAAAAATAACCTCAAATATTTTCTTGTATTTCAAAATTACACTTTCAGCTATATTTTTACATAGGGGTAATTACTCAGGTCATAATCAGGTCAATGGTCAGACAAACCACCAAACCTTGTACAGTCTTCAGGCAATTATTCAATGACAGTTTGGTCATGTATGTAACCTGTCGAATTTACCTGTACAAACCATGATATTTAGTCAAAGGTTTGGTCATGCTTTTCCCTTCTGTTAAATAGAAGGGTATAAAAGGTCTCGTGCTTCACTAGACACACATATATCATACACACAACACCAGGCGCCATTCATCCACTCTAGAGGACACCATACATAGACAAGGACTCAGCTACGGACAAGAATAAAAGGACCAAGAACAAAGACTGCTTCAAATATCATTATTACATCATAGTTTAACAGAGCCTTATCGCAATTAATATAAATTATTTTTACGGGGAAGTATACATAGACGCAAATTGCTTAGAAATAAATAGTAAACCCAGGGATATTGCAGGCCTAGGCTTATCCAGGTCCTCAAAAACTTTATTATCGTAAACACAATGATGTTGATGAGTATGATGTCTCTGTATTAAAACTATACTGGATATTATTATCGCCATAGCTTCTTGTTCCTTTCGCCTCAATATTTTCCACGCGTGACGGATGAAGCTAGCTAAACAAAAGGTGCTTACCCTCCGCGAACACTTGGGCTCACTTCACTATTTCTGATCCATATACAATCTAGATAAATCGGGATTGAATTTTGAATGTTTGAAAAACAGATATTTAAAAGATTATTTTACGGTTAGTTGTTCGATTCATTCTTTTTATTTGTTTTATGATTTTTTAAATGCTTCAGCAAGTTTCGTTTACAATTATAATTTATCATGCAAAATTCCTGGTATCGTTCTGTCAAATAGTAAGATTGTTCACAATATTATTAGTTACAAAGTCTGTTGGTGACCTAATATGGTTTATACAGGGTCAGTAAATTCCATATCGGGCGAGGGCGAAGCCCGAGACAAGATATGGAATTTACTGACCCTGTATAAACCATATTAGGTCACCAACAGACTGTGTAACGATTATATCCTACCGATCACCCTGCAGAACTACCGTGGATATCTGTAACCAAATAATTACACGAATACGGAGATCGGAGTGTAGTTGTTCAACTTCAGGATGAGACACTGCTGTATGTTTTAGTAACCTATAGCTGTCCCAAAACAAACCAAAATTAACCCTTTATATACCTTATTATGTCACTAAAACACTGTGTAACGATTATATCATACCGATCACATCAATTAATCATTTACAAAACCAATTTGAATGTATCCACACAGCGACCTGTGACTGGTGACTGAGTTAGAAATACCGTCGCGTCGTTTGGCATTCTGTCTGACAAAATATTAAAAATAATAATGAATTTGACTTACTAGGAACTTCCGTCAAAGAAATCAATTGCACTTTCATCCATGGAAATCAAATATTTTTTGAGTATCACAACATCTTTACTAGTGTCCGTATTTGCCGTAAATATTTTTGATAAACATAACGTGTTTACTACAAGGCGGGCGCCATTGAAGTTGATCAAGGAAAGTAACTCTCATACTGACTAGATATGAACAGGCCTAACACTACATGAATTATATAAGGTCACCACGTGATCGGCATCGTCGAATGAACTTCACAGAAACTAGTGAGAGGTAGGAATATATATACATAACACGAACACTATTTATGTTATTTTAGGCGATGACTCTATAAAGATATGACAAGCGAGGTAAGTGTAATTTTACTAAAATATATTTTGGGAATATGGTTCTTCGAATAACAAAAAACGCGATTATTAAGCAAATTGAAAAGATTTAAATTTCATATTTTATAGACCTTTTAAAGCTTAAATATAGAATAAAACATCGACACTTATCACCTAATGGCGTCATTTTACTTCTAATAATCGACATATATAATAGACCAGGGGTAGGTAGCAGAAAATACTTCTAGAAAATGGAGATACCCCTACCGGAGGTATAACAAGTTGCAACTGGTATCAAAATAAAGCTTATGATCTCTAGTTTACTAAAATGATGTTGTACTTTGCAAAATAGGTGCACAACACTGTCATTTTAACCCATTTACTCTTAAAACTCGCACAAAATTATAAAATACACTACCTTCATATTGAGTGATTATTTTTTATAGAATTTCACAATTAGACCGACATACTGCTGTTTTCTTGTTGAGAATAATATGTAGGAAAATTTTCTAGCTGTTTTAGGTGTTGCCTAAAGTATTAGATGGGTTTATCAGCCCCCCACCCCCCAAAAAACTACATTTTGTCCTATTTTCTACCTTTCTGACTTTTCCCAAAGTTCTGACTCGTTCTTATTATCTAATAAAGACTAAAACACTTGGATATATAATTAGAATAACTTTTATTTGTGTCCAGTGTCTAAAAAACTTTAAATTTTAAATAAAGATGCAACAATATAAAAATGGTTGGTGACCCCTCATTTTACGAAACAACAGAATCAGGTGAGTGCGCTCATGTAATTTCAATTTAGCAGGGGTCAAACATGCACCGATAGGTTTTGTGCTAGTCATTTGTCCTTATGCCTCTGAAGAAGCTTAGTATTTATGTAATTGTATATCCCTGGCCTTTATGGGTTGAAGTGGTCTTTGGAGCAGTCATTACCATAACATGATTTCAGTCTTCCTCGTCATTCCCATCTTCATCATCTTGAAGTAGATTGACAGTGTTTGGGCAGCTATTGCAGCGACATATTTCTATGCATTTCAAGCCAGCAAATACACATGGACATTTTCTACCATCGATGCAGTCAGTATCTCTACAGTATAGATGGGTCAAATCCCGTATTTCACTAGGGGCTGATTCCTTAAGGCTTGTTACACACTGTAAGCTGTCTCCACATTCAACCCAACCATATTCAGTGGGAACTCTCATACTGGGCATTGCAACATGGCTATTGCACCAGACCATTGTCTGGTACTTTGCTCTCAGGGCATGTTGCCTAAACGCATCATCAGTGGGAGGAAGGGATGAAACTGGTTTGTCAGTCGTGGATGACAACATATAGCGCAATTCATCCAGAGTGTTGTACGATCTTCCCTTGCTACCCTTGCCATACATCAAGAGGAGGAGCTCTCTAGCAGTATCAAGTCCCTCGTCATCTGGAAGGTGAAATTCTGTCAGTCCCTTTAGAGCCTCCTGGTGTTTCTGGAGAATGGTGTAGGCAGTTTTCTTTCCAAGCCTAAAGAAGCCACTAGTCGAATCACACCCTGTAAGGGCATGTACAGCAGGTAAAATAGAACACTGTTCCTTCCCAATCACCTTGGCAATTTTTGATACTGGTATGAACCGCTCCTTGGTGACAAACTTTCCTGAGTGGCCGGCATGCATGTATACATCATTGCTCAATTTACCTTCACTTTGATAGTACAACAAAATGACCAGTACATCTGTATCATCACATCTGACAACAGTTCGGGGAAAGGTAGACAAATGGGTGGCATGCAATATCATCCTAGTATCTGCTTCATCATGGGTTGAAGATAGCTCCTCCAGATCTCTTGTTCCAAGATTTGTTATCTCTCTCACAGCTTCTCGGTTATGATGACCTCCAGCAATCACAAGTTTATGTTCTTGAGAAATTTTGTCTGGTACATTTTTCTCAATGTACTCGCTCAAGAAGTAGATGAGAGCTGCTTTGTTCTGTCCTGACTTGAGAAATTGTCTGTAGTTAGGGACTTGTCTATTTCCTATGATTTTGTGAGATGGTCCATCAGCACCTATATCGCCACGTCGTTGCCGCTCGTTGCCTTTGATACTTGAACTTACGTCATACCGATCAAACACCAGGGTCAGAATTTTTATACCAAGGTCAGGGTTGTTGTACAGTCTGATCAACCTCTTGACTACAATCTCCCCGAGGTCATCAAAGGTTTTGAACTGCGATTCATTAACTCCTTGGACAAAACTCATGCCATCAATAATATATGCTGTTGGGATACAGGCCTTGGATTTCAATTCTGTTTCTTGGGGACAGTTTTTCTCCAACTTATCAGCCAGATCTGACTTTGTTGTCTTTCTCATCGTTCCATCATCATGAAACAATGCAGGCGGGATTGGTGTCAACTCAAATGACAAAACCATCCTCATATCAATGTCTCGATGCTTTGCAACAGATAGCAGACGACGGAAAAGTACCTCAGGATCAAGGACCATTTTCCTCTCTTTGTCAAATGACAGGGCCTTCTTCATGCTAGCAAACGTTGCTAGTGTAGATTTGGGAATAGCATCCCAAAAGCTCTTGGTCTCTCCATCCATTAGCCGTGCATCGACAAACTTTTTCTGGATGGTCTTTCCTTTTTCTGGAATTGATGTCAAAAATTCCTCAACAGCCTTGGTTGCAATTTGCCCAGTCGTGATGTTGACAAGCTCTTTTGGGACATTTTCCAAGTCAAAGGGGTTCTGGCAATGGTCATTGACATAATCTTTTATGGTGGCGACATCTGTCTTGTCTCTTGTGATCCTTGCTTGACCAAGCTCCTCATGTAGATTCCCTTCTGCTTTGTTTTCAAAGAGTTTCTCAAAAGCCTCCGAGTACTCTCCAGAGACATGACGTGTCAATAGCCAACGCAGCAGAGCAGCCTTCCTCATAGTGAAACCGATTATACCTCCAGTACCCTTTGCCTCCCTGTTGATGGTCTGCTCGAGTGCTTGGTCGGTTGGGACACTATTGAACTTGGAATTGTCTGATCGGCGGACAACAAAACCTCCTTTGGCTAGAAACTGGTACATTATAGGCTGCTTAGTCTCAAGTTGTCGCATCTCGGACACATATATTGGCGTGTATCTAGCATAGTTGATTCTGCCAGCTAAATGAAAGTAAGGAATGGTATCCATCACTGAATCTAGGTGAAGTTGAAAGTCTGCCTCTTTATCGGCCCTGATAAGTCTCAACAGCAAATCTCCTGCCTCCAGAAAACTGTTCCAGTACTTGAAGGTCCCAGAATATCCATTCCCGAATGTCTTAAATTGATTTATTGTATCTGTCAAATTTGAGATCTTGCTCTCCAGCAATTGGCAAATTTCAGAACAACTTGATTGATTCTTCGTCTGGATAGTTGATTGGAGGTTAATGGCTAGTT